>OY856410.1:422825705-423245705 GCA_963693085.1 Alisma plantago-aquatica | reverse complement strand
ACAGCTGCTCAAATCTTCAAATGCAGAACCTAATCAAGGAATTGATAGCATGATAATCTTCAAACATATAATATCCAAGCACAGCAAGCAAGAACAAGAATATGCTAGAAAATTAAAGGACCAGAAGAAAGGATCATAAGAAGGAAGAGAGATCTAATTCAAATTTTTTTCAAAAGTGGTGTAGACCCAAAAAATTTGTCATCATGAACTCTGACATTTATTTCTAACCAATAATGGTAGGAAATGAGACTACAAGTGACCTTTTAAATGATGGAAGTCACTGAGCAAAGATCGTCTCAACAACTAGGAATATTACTAATAAAACTATATGTCAGGGCATTATTCCACATATTCTTTGTAAAAGAACAAAAAAGAGGTCGCATAAAGAGAATCCCCATAGTCATTCATACACAAGAAGCAAATAGAAGCTACTTGGATACCTCTCCTTGTAGTGTAATCTAAAGTAGGGAGCTTATTAAAAGTAGCTTTCTAGATATGTATAAGGAACTTCTTTGGGAATTTTGATTTACAAATCCATTCAAAGATATGTCTAACATCATCCTTACAACAAATGATACTCCAAATAAGCTTGATTTTAACATTAAATATCCCATTAATTAGCTTATTTGAAGGAGAAAGCTTAACATTGTAGTCTTTGAGGACCTGAAGAATAATATTGGTAGCTCGGCTAGGAGGAAAAAGCTAATTATCATCTTGGATAATCTTATTAATCATATAGTCCTCAAGCAAGCAAGATATGATGATAACATCTTTACCTACTAAGTCACTGAGAAAATTACTAGAAATTCAAGGATCTTTCTATAGTTTAAATCTAGTCCCTAAACAAATTTCAATGCGAATAAGAGGAAGGAGAATGCTTCTAGTTCTGAGAATATTGTTGAAAAGCCAAAAAATAAAAGATTCTTTGGTGTTCCAAAAGGTTTTTTCTTCATATATTTCTCATAATCTAGTTGACTTAGAGTGAATCTTTTTTATTACCAATATCCCACACATTCATAATGAGGCAAGATTTAGAAACCTCATTACTTTTCCTGAGGCCCGATCCACCTTCATATTTCGGGAGAGAAAATTTATCCCAGTTCACCAAATGAAGGTTTTTCTTAGATTTAGTGTGTCCCCAAAGGATGTCTTTACAAAGTTTGTCTATTTATTCAAGAGTAGTTGAAGGAATAGAGAAAGAATAATTCCCTCTTAGATGCATGGAAGCAAGGGTGGATTTAACGAGCTCACTACGACCTACCACAGTGAGAAGTTTTTCTTTCCATCTATCATGCTAGTTCTTGATTTTAATATTCCATACAAGTTGTGACTAACTAGTGTTTTCCAATAATCTCATTAACTCATTTCTAAAGAATTGGAATACATGAAGAAACTACTAACATGTGGGATGGTGGATGTGTCATTTATCACTTCCACATGAATGTTGGCTAGAAGTTGTCTTAGGCTCAAGAAGGTAGTTCTCGTGAACTTAGGTAATTGCAATTGAGGTCTGTAGAACCTAGTTTCTGATCAAGGTCCAAGTTAATGAAAATGGAAGGACTGTCTCTTCCCTTACTCATCTTCTAATAACTATGACTAGACATGATGGATCCCCAAGGCTCTTTATAATATCCATTAGCATTGATCAATTCTTGCAGGTTGTCTAGAACGGTGGAGGCCAATTTCTGATATGATCATTGACCAAGGTCTGAATTTTTTCAGATTTTGGAGTGGATGGTCTAATTGGTTTTGAGGCTCCATGGATACTAGGATGCCCCATTGTTAATGTATGCTAAGTAGGTGTTGCCAATGCAGACTCAAAATGTGATTAAGGTTCTAGGGAATGTGAGTCTAACTATCCTTGGGTTGTGGAGTGGCGGCCAAATCTTAATCATTTTAGAGTGATTTGCTGAGGTTGCAAAGGCTAGATTGGTTGCCTTCGGCAATTATAGGTGGAGATGGGCTCTTCAATAATTTCAATGGTTTGTCCCATTCTAAAGGCTTTAGCATTATTGACCAAGTTAGTGTAGGTGATGGTTTTGGTCAATTTTATGGCAAGATATGGGGGTATTTCATATTAGAGGGTCTGACTATCTACTATTTTAGGTCTATTCTGATGATCATGAGGGCTAGACAGAATTAATGAAGAACATGTAGGTCCTAGAAAAGGTGTCGACAACTTGCATATTTCATTGGACATTAGGGTATATGGAGGCAAGTTTGTAGGTTTTCATGAGGATCTAAGAAAGGCTAGGGGATCAAGACTCCTAGGGCACTTGGTTGTAGGTTGCTACCAAGGAAGACGGTTGGGGTGGCCACCATCTAGTATATAATTGCCTATGAATATTTTTTATACTATTGGTAGCACTACAACTCTATAGGATCTTCATTCCTGATTCTGAAGTAGTAGGAGTAAGGGGGAGGAGGATATTGTGGAACTGTGATGTTTGGTCAATTGGGCGGCAAACATGAGCTTATATGGTGGAGGATTCTAGGGTTTTGTGCACATACAGGAGGTACAAAGGAGTGTTATTGTTGTGGTTTCATTTCTCTGGCATTGAGAAAAGAGGATCCCAAATGAGATGAGGTTGCGGTAAATAGCGGTTGTCTTCCATTTTCTCAGGTGAAGAGAGATGGCTAGAGTAGCATGAGAATTCTAGGGTTTTTAGGCTATTAATCATGTTAGAAAGGAGATTCAAGTGTTTATCTGGAAATGAGAGGTAGACATGGGTCCATTGGTGGGAAGAAGGCATTGAGGGACTTGAATTTGAAGTAATAAGAGGTAACAAACATCAGAAGGACTATATAAATGGATGATGACTAAGATGTTATAGAGAAACTTGGTCTCATCTCAAGATTTTCTGCATTAATTCCATGTTATAATACTCTTCCTCTACTTATTTCAAAATTTTATAAGTCCTAATTTTAAGCTTAGTATACTGATATTTTAACCACTCAAGTAATGCATAGTGAGCTATTTTCTAAAATTATATTTACCTCTAAGTTGGAAAATTTAATTATTCTCACAACATATAAAAATTTGGTATATGTTGCCACATTTACTTTTTATATTTACTCCAAATTCATTAGTTGAGTAAGTGAGAATTCATAATCGTAAAAAGTGGGGTCAACATACTTAGTCTCAAAATGTCCACTTGTATCAAAGTGATATCAAAAGATTCACAATGAAGCAAAATATGTTAAGAAAATGAATTGAAGGACCTATTTGCAATTATCTCTCAAGAAATGAGGATGAACTCATATAAACACAAGAAACTCAAAAGGACACTAATTCATTGACCAAAATTGTCAATGAGATTTAGAATGAGATACTAATTTGCAAATGGTCCCATATTTGAGGGAATTACAAATCTTAGCTCAAAATAGATTTAGTACATGAATTTCAATTTGTTAGAGTTGGAGCAAATAATTGATCAAATCTCTTTGTCACTTTCATTTTGTGAAGAGGGAAGAATACCTTCCCAAACAATGGTCAACCTGAACAATGATAGAGGACCAATGGATGCTCCTCAAGGCACCTATGTTCCACCACAAGGGTAAGTGCCATCCTTGCAATAGTACTAAGGTTCCCTATATCCCTATTATCAAGCACCACCATAAGTCCCTTCCAATTACAATTACCATGCACAACCACCACCATAATATCAACCACTCCCACAACAACCACCATACATCCTTCAAAATCTCAAACTCACCACACCAAAGGCCACCATAAGGCCCTCTTCTTCTCATGAGCAAGTGAAGGTCATGATAGTGGTAAGGAGTGGAAAAACTCTTGAGAGGCTGAAAAACCATGAAGTTGATATATCTGCAAATGAAGCTAGAGATGATACTACAATCCATGTAGTGATATGGTGATGGGAAATCAAGGAGATAATGTGATACCGATTGATGATATTGTGATTTTTGTGATATCGATTGAGGATTCTATTGAAGTTGACAAGACAATTGAGTGGCTACCACCTTTTATCGATGCACTTGAAGAGACTTCTTCTTCTAAAAGGAAGCAAAAGAACATCTAGGATGTCATGGAGATTTTCAAGAAAGTGTGGATAAACATTCAATTATTGGATCTGATAAAACAAATTCCATCTTATGCAAATTTCTCAAGGATATGCACACTTTTAAAATGAAGTCAACTAGGACAATGCCAAAACAAGTCAAGCTCGCTAAATAAGTGAGCTCAATTCTACAGGAGATCACTTCCACAAAGAGGAAGACATACGATGCACATGTTATTCCTTGCTACATAGGCACACTGCATAGCCCGAGCTCTTCTTGACTTGAGTTCTAGTGTCAACTTAATGCCATACTCTATGTACCTAAGTTGGATTTTTGACACTTCAAGCCAGATAATTGTACTTTGCAATTGGCCAATCATTATGTGAAGCCAACTCAAGGGTTGAGAATTCATGTGCTGGTGAGATTTGGCGATGAAACATCTGGCTTATTTCCTATTGATTTTATTGTTCTTGACATGGATAAACACACAAGGAAAGTGACTATTATCCTGGAAGATTGTTCTTAGTGACAAATGGATCTATAATATATGTGAGGAATGGCATCACGTATGTGTCCTTCAAGCATATGAAGATTTGATTGAACATTGTCAAAGCATATGTGCCACTGAAGAAGACTTCTATATTGTTGATTGCCTTGATGAAATTTTAGAAGAATTCCTATCTCATAGATTGAAACTACGACCAAGGTGGAGGTCTTGAGACTATTTTTGATACTTCCAGATGAAGACATTAAAAAAGGAATGATTAAATGTTAGTTTTTGTGAGTGAATATTTGGCTTCCATTTCTGCAAAGCCATTGAAAAGTTTTGTTGAAGAACCTCCTATACTTGTGTTGAAATCCTTTCCCAAAGGCCTAAAATATGCATTTCTTGGACCAAATGACACCCTCCCAGTGATATCTCCTCTATTCTTTCTTTGAATCAAGAAGATGCACTTATGTTTGTGCTAAAGTTGAACATTGGGGGCATTGGATGATCTATTGCTGATTTGAGAGGTGTTGACCCCTCTATTTGTGTTTATGGAATTTATCATGAAGATGATAAAGGCCAACTAGAGAGATGCAAAGAAGGTTGAATCCTAAGTTGAAAGAAGTTTGTGACCCAAGAAGTGAACCTCCTTGATGTCAGGATCATTTAACCCATTCTTACATACCACGGGTTGAATCCTAAGTTCAAAGAAGCTGTGGCCCAAGAAGTGAACGTCCTTGATGTTAGGATGATTTAGCCCATTCTTATATCCCACAGGTGAGTCCTATCTAGGTTGTGCTAAAAAAAGGGAGAGATCAATGTGGCCCTTAATGAAGATGGGAAAATGAAACATAATAGAGTGCAATCCAAGTGGAGGATGTGTGTGAACTATAGAAAACCCAATTGCAAGACAAATGATGAACTCTTCCCTTTAAGATTTAATGATCCAATTCTGGAGAGACTGGTGGGGAAGATATTTTATTGCCTTCTTAATGACTAACCTAGATACTTCCAAGTAGAAGTGCACCCCACAGATCAAGAGAAAACTAACTTCACATGTCTAGCAAGGACATTTTATTATACAAGAATGTTGTTTGGGTTGTGCAATGCCCCCTCCACTTTCCAAAGATGCATGACAAAAAAATTTGTTGACATGCTTGATTCGTCTCTAGAAGTATTCGTGTATGATTTCTCAATCTTCTCTTTGATGATTACTTGTCTTACCATAACACCATTCTAAAAGATGTGCGAAGGTTTGATTAGTTCTCTCTTGGAAGAAAATTCATTTCATGGTGGATGAGGGCATTGTTATGGGACAACTGCTATATAACTAGTAAATATCTAATATCACATATATATTTGTTTCTTCCATATCGTAAACTACCTTTCATATTGTATTGAATTGAATTGGAAAATCAAATCATTTACACAGGAACTATGCTTATTATTTAATTCAATATGGATTTTCTATAGAATATGTATAATTGATGGAATATGTCGGGTTTAACCTACGTTATTCATTCTATTTTTAGTATCACTTCATAAAACAAATAAGATAACAATTTCTTTTCCAATTAGAAATTGTCATATTGAAATTGTCCAAGGTCGAGATATAGGTGGACAAGGCAAAAGTGGGTCTCATATCCACTTTGTCCATTCCTTCCATAGTGAGGCATGTGAGATACTTTTTGAGACATGCATGTTTTTATTGGCACCCTATTAAAGATTTAACAAGATTTCCAAGTTGTTGTGACAACTTCTTGAGAAATATGTAGAGATCTAGTTTGATGATGGTTGTGTTCAAGCTATCAATGGTTGAAACATAGGTTGATTTCATCTCATATCATGCATCCCCTGACTACTCTTTGTCATTTGAAAATATGATTAATGGTTACAATAGGGAAGTGAAGTTTGGCTATATTTCACACACAATAGACAATGCAAGCAAGACACTCAATGAAGCTCATAGAAATTGTACAACCATAGAAAAGGAGTTGTTTCATATAGTCTTTGAGCTTGGAAAATTTCGTTCTTATGTGCTTTGAAAAAAGTGATCATTTATATGGACCATGTTTCTCTTTAATATCTAATGTCAAAAAAAGACTCCAAAACAAGATTGATCGTGTGGATCCTTATTCTTTAAGAGTGTGACATTGAGATTGTGGATAAGAAAGGATGTGAAAATTTTGTAGCAGACCATTTATCCCAAATAGAGGCCTTATATGATGATTGAAATTAAATTAGGGAGACCATGCCACATGAGAAGCTCTTATTAGGTGATTCTGCTTAGATTCGGTGGTCCAAGCACATTGCAAATTTTTTAGACAGTGGAAGGGTGCCCAAAACATGGGAAAGTGAAGAGAGAAAAAGGTTATATGAAGTTGCAAATAATTATGTGTGAGATGATCCTCATCGTATTAAATATTGCCCCCAATCATATGATTAGGAGATGCGTTCCTGATGATGAGAAATTTGAAGTGTTTACCATGTGGCAAATCTTGTACATGTGGAGGCGATTTTAGGGGATAGAAAACCAATGCAAAGATCCTTCAATGTGGATTCTATTGGCCTACTATTTTCAAATACACTCCTGAGTTTTGTAAAGTTTGAATGAAATGACAAAGGGTGGGCATTAAGTCAAATAGAGACATGTTTCCACTATCACCAATATTCTTGGTAGAGCTTTTTGATATTTAGAATTGACATCATGGGTACTTTCCCACATCCTTCAGGTTTGTGTACATCCTAGGGGATGTTGATTAATTCTCCAAGTAGGTTGAAGTTGTGGCCACATGAACCACTGATCATGTTGTGGTTTGATAATTCACTAAACCCAAAAAGTTTAGTTGGTTTGGAGTAACAAGGATCATCATAAGTGATGTGAGTAGCTACTTTATCCATGGAAGCTTCAAAAGATTGTTGAAAAATACATGGGGGAACCATCATGTAGAAACCCCTTGTCACCCTCAAACAAGTAAGAAGGTTGAGCTTCCAATTGGGAGAAATCTCATTCTTAAGAAGAGAACGAGGCCAGACTACAAGGATCGGGCAAACGCCTCAATGAGGCTTTATAGGCTTACAGAACTGCATTTATATCCCCATTTGACACCACTCCTTTTAAGCTTATATATGGGAAAAGACGCAATTTTCTGTTAGAGCTACAACAAAAATCTCTTTGAGCATTGAGATAAATGTATATGAACATAGATATTGTTGGGGTAAGAAGAAAGCTCTAGCCCAATGAACTTGAAGGAGGCTAGAGGCCTATGAGTTAACTAAGAGCTACAAAGAGAGAGTTTCTTGCATGACAAGATGATTAGAAAGAAGTCCTTTGAGCCCAAAAATGGGTGTGGATCTAAATTAATTCATGAAATTCTTCTTCAGAAAGCTAAGATCAAGGTGGGAAGTCCCCGATTATCAAGTAAAGCATGCTTGTCCATTTAGAGATATTGTAATCCAAGAGAAAGGAGTAGAAGAGTTTGTTGTGAATGGACAAAGACTGAAAGTTGTTGTTGTCATTGAGCCCAACAAACCTAAGAAAAATTTTGATATTGTGATGTTATTTGAAGAAGTTTTACTTGATGAGGAGGTGTGCTTGGATGCACATGAGAAGAAAATCTACTATGTCAATGATGTTTCACTGTTTTCTAGAGATGGACTGAATCAAAGAACACAAAGTCTGACTGAAGGCATTAAACTTAGTGCTACAGTGAAGCAACCCACCTAGGTTTTGGATCATTTTCAGAAAAACTCCACTTTTTGATACATTTTGATTATTTTTACTCACGTTCCAAGAAAAACACACACTTGTGTTTAATAATTTTTGTTTACTTTTGACTTATGCAGGATTGACATGATAAATATTGAGAAAGAGTGTCTAAATGAGAAACAATAATTATATAACATTTGATGTGGATCAAGATGTAAATAATATATTATGTTTGAGTTGAAATGTATGATTTCTAAAAAAATACACTAGAAGTGGCCAAAATGGTTGAGCTGCAAGAGAACAATGATTTTGTCATCATTGAAATCATAGTGGAATTTTGACATTATAGGTCAGCTACCACAACCCATGCAAGTCAAGATGACCATTCTTCCATCTTTCCAGCACAGTTGTGCTGGTCTAACCCAACATAACATAAGTGTATGAAATTTGGGGGAGTCACCATGACCATCCCTCATTTCCAACTCTCCTGAATGGCCATTCCACACGAGTGAAGACCTTGAGCAACTCCCAAACTATTGCAATCATCTAGATATTCATGTCCAAGATTCATCCAAGGTTCTTTGACCTCCATAGAGTCTTCCTACACCTCCATATATCTTATTGACTCCATTTCTACCCCTATTTCTCCATCTACAGCAAAAATCTGCCCAGCCGACATATTTTTGTCCAGCCACCAAAATCCACCCAAAAACCTAACTATAATGAAGGGAATCATGAAGAGGGTGATTAAGGGGATATAAGATGGTGTCAAAACCATCATTGGAACCAAATAACACACCATGAGAGCCTGCAACATCACTCCACCATCTCACAGCCTCACTCCATCACCATCTAATTCCATTTCCAACTATCTTCCATGTTTTGCCTCAATGAGTAGCTCTCGTCTACATTCCTCTTCTAACCTCCATACCATGGATCCTACCTAAATCCATCAGGGAGAGGAAGAATCTCGTTAGGATCATGAGATGGATGATGTGATTGACTCAATTGATGTAGATGCTCCATCTAGACAAAGGAGAAGAAAGAAAGTCACAGCGGCATTATCTTCACACCCACCTCCATGGCCTACTCCAGCAAGGCATTCCACTTCCTCAGTGCAACCACATACTACTCAAAAACCAACAATGTGAAGGTTTTTTGTTGAAGAGGAGGATGATGAAAAGTATACTGGGATGATTCCTCTTAACTTGGACACAAGTTTGGGGACAATGCATACAAAGAAGGAGGAGAGGATACAAAGAGTGATGAGCTTGAGGAAGAAGCAATGGACATGACCTATAGATTGTAGGTAGTTGAGATAAAGGTGTTGGAAAATTAATTGGAAGGAAACATATTTGGTAGAGGGTCAAGGAGGAAGATATTTGTGTGGCCCCTACAACCTGAGTGCACTATAAGGAGAGTGATTTCTAAAAGGTATGCATTCATTTTTGCAATGAAAACCCTACCATTACTATAATAGTTTCATGCTTTCATGTTGTTTTTATAAGGTGATGAATGAGTTCCAAGGGACATACATTGATACAACACATGAATTCTTTGATTATTTATAGAAAGTGAAATATCAAGGTGAGGATGCCATCAAGTTCAAACCTGGGGATTCTACTCATGTGTTGATAGATTCTCACTGTAACACAATTTTTGCTCCAACTCCTAAAATTGCAAAGAAATTTGATGATGGATAGTTTGATAAGAATGGAAGTTGAAATTATTCATAAATGTGAAAGAGGTTCACTGGATAGCAATCATTTGTAGTGGGGAAGTCTAAGAAAAGTGGGTTGCATAACGTCGTCATATAGTATATATATTCAAAAAGTCGTACCTAACACTATTTTGGGCTGATATGATAATTAGGGATGTTGTTCTTAGAAAGACTTGTTTGTGGCGGTCATAAAGGAAAATGGTGACTATGTCAATCTAGGGGAAATAATGATATATTGTTTGAAATCATTTTCTCCAAGAAAAAGAACCCATTCATAATGGGAGGGATAGTGAATACCATTGAATTGGCCTTAGATTGTGATTTATAAGGCCTCACAAAGGCTTAAGGATAAAGTATGTAGAATTGAACTATATTTCATGGTCCCAAATGATATCCTTCCACACTCAAAAGATCATCCACAACATGATCACTGGGTACCCTGAAATAACCTTAGAGCTGGCCTATAACACCAATGTTCTTCTTGATGATGTAGGGCCAATTGATGATTTTATGGGGAACTTGAAGTTTGGGAAAGTGAACACCCCAAATGAGTTTGTGGGCCATGATCACTATGATTACCTAGGGGATAAGGGGAGATAAATGTACTTGATCAGCAGCAAGAAAGACATCAACCTTTATACACTAGAGCAAGAGAAGATGAAGACTATGTGAAAACATCTCCAACAAATACATATGACATGTCTACTATCCATGCACAATTGTAGCAGATTCAGAAGACTCAGGTAACCATGTGGTTAGATCAATAACAAATGCACCATCAGATGAACCACATATACTACTACCAGCACAAGCAAGTAGATAGGAACCCTCAATAGGGAGAGGACTTTTTCCATGCAATACAAGGCTGCATAGTCACATATCCACCCCCACAGTCAGACTACTAGGGCATCTACTACTAGTATCCAATACCACAGGGAGTCCAGTATGATCCACTACCACAACGGTAGCACCATATCATTTCCTAAGTTTTTATTTCATGTTGAGGAGAATATGATTCAAAAGCTTGGGGCTATAGGGCGGTATGTTCCCTAAATCTTAGCCTCATTTTTATGATTCTTATTTCACCTATATCATGTGTTTTTAATGGATAATGTTTGTTTTGCAACACTCTCTATCTAGATTAAGATTTAATTATCTTGCATACATGCATGTCATCTAGTTTACTTTCTTGCATTTATTTTGTGCCTTTTTCAAAAAAAATCTTTTTCATGCCATCACATGCATTAGATAGCATTTGATGTAATTTTTTTTAATTTCATGTGTGTTTGTAGTTACAATTTTCTTTTAGGATGTTTATTTATTTTTGGTGTAGTTCATGATGTGAATAAGGGCATTTGGCACCATTTTCACTGAATTTTTCCCACGATTGATTATTTTTGTCCAAAAGAATGTTATAGCTTAATCGTAATCATAATAGATTGGAATTCAATTATGTGACCTTTGTTCAATGCAACTCACCCCATTTAGCATGTCAATCTTATTGATATACTTGCATGCTTGATTTCATACATGTGTATTGATAGATACAACTTTGATGAATATTTTATATTTATTCATTATTTATCAATTTTATTTAATATTTTTATATCTAATTTATTTTAAAAAAATTAATTAAAAATGAAATAATCAAATATGAAAATGAAATAGAAATTCAATTTACTCTGCATATTTCTTGATTTATCTTTCTAAATAAATTTACGCTTGAAAATACAGGATTTATGTCAAGTGGCAAATTTAAACCAAATAAATTGACTGTGAGGTTGAATAACCTTCAAAGAAATCAAGTTGTTGTTGAATCAAGTGATCGAGCTCCAAGGTTGAGCAATGAGGAAACTCGATCAATGAGAGTAATGAACGCTATCACATTTCAAGATTGATCAACTAGAGAGCTATCAAACATAAATTAAAGAAGGTGGTTGAGCTCTTGGCTCGATAAACAAGGGATTGAGCATCTATGAAAAATTGCAGAGACCAACAAAGCTCCAAGCTTGATATATATAAGCTTCAGAAATCCCAAATATTAATTATGTGAAGAAAAGCAATGGATCTCAAAAGTTTGATAGTTTAAGTGGTCGAGCATAATCCATCAAGCTGCTTAACCATAATGACCAATCAACCTTAAGGTCAATCAAGTCCTACAATCAATAATTGAGAGAACAATTATCTACTAGATCCAAGAATGAAAATGCTATCAAGATATGAATCTTAACCACCTCAAAATTTTGGGATCGATGTCGCATGGACCAATCAGAGGTCAATACGAGCCCGATCATACCCTATAAATAGAACCTCATGGCGTCAATCCTAGGGCATCTTCTCTAATGCAAGAAAGTTGAAATGTTGATGCAAAGTCAAAATGCTCAATCTCCAGAGTGATAGATCTCATTGATTTTTTCACCAGCTACTTCACTTTACACACTGTCTCGATTGGCTTCTAGGGAGCTATGAGGATTCTAGAAAGAGAAGAATAATTGACCTCCCAAGGTCAATTGATAGTTCGATCATCCTATTGAATAACCAATCATCACAATTGATCTCTTGGGTCGATTAACCTTAGAAGTGTAGTTAAAAGGTGCATATATTGACCTATCATCTCGATATACCCATGTAATCGACCTTCCCCTTTTTCCTTATTATTCAGTTTTTTTTGTTTAAGATCAATGACTTGTTCAACTTGAAATTCGATTTTATCTTGTGTCATGAGTGGTTAAACCCATAAACTTGGGTTGGGAGTAGCCACCAGGCCCTCCCAACCATGTAATCTTCCCTTCTTATATTTAATACACATATTCTTGCAGTTTTCTTTCCATACTCATGTTCTATTACATCGCTTTTTTTATTAGCTACTCTTGAAATGTTTGATATGAATCATTTTGAAAGAACAAGTTCTATAAGTTCTACAATATGGATTAGTGAGGATCCACAAGACTAGTGAATCACTATAGAAAAATTCATATGTTTGTTATTGATCTTTTGGTTACCATCTAAATATAAAGGTACCTTTTGATAGAATTCTACTCAGATCTTGAGAGAAGCATGGTGTTAGGCATCTTGTATGTCTGCTTGCCAAACATGTTTAGAATATAGAGAATAGGAGGAGAATTTTCGCATGATTGAGACTGGGTTGATTGGTGAAACCCATTCCATGTTTCCCTTTATCAAAATCAATGTTATCTTGTTGGTTTAAAATTCATAATTTAGGTTTCCAATTTAAATTAGATTAATTTTTCTTAGTTGCAACACCAAATTCAAAGTTTGTTTGACTAATCTAAGCCAAGGCTTTTTAGTTTCTTACATAGTTTTCTTCCCTTGTCCCTTTTTTAGCATATATTACTACAATACACTTTGTATTGAGTTTCATACACCTCTCAAAATTGGGTACAAATTTAAATCATGATACCTTTTGACCAGCCAATTGTTTTTACACTTTTGACCCACATTTAAGGGTAATTTGTTTCATATCTCTCTAATTGGAATGAATGGTAAGAAGAAATCAAAGAAAGCATTAGATTCCTAGGGTTTTCCATGATTTTAGTAAAAGAATATGGTTGATACAATTGCTTATTTTTGTTATGATTTGTCCATGTTTCTAAAGTTTCAGGGATTGGCAGGCATGAAAGAATATCTTTTGTGAAAATCAACTACTAATGACCCCTATTTGACTCCATATTTCTTCCCTCACTTCTTATTTGCATGTCATATGAAAAGATTCCAAATAGCACATAAAAAGCTTTAACAACCTTCAAAAGTGGAAATGATCATATATCTGCCCCTTGCTTTTTTCAATAACCATGTGTCATCCCTACCTATGGGTAAATAAAAATAATTAAGAAAATGTTCTATGTAATATCATATCAATAAAATATAAGAAAAGATGGTCTCTATATAATAGCACCCCAACTCTTTCTAAACCCTTTATTTTATTTTTATGCCTATTAGGTAGGGAAAATCAACTCTATCCCACCCACCCAACACAAGCAAAGTGTGTCACTACATGTGGAATGAACTCTAGAGGATAATATATTCATATGAAAACCAAGTACCTATCAAGATTGAGTTGAATCTTACAAAATGATAAGGTTTATCTGTAGCCTTGTTGAATACCATGTCACTTACATGAATTGTAATACCCAATATTTGAAATATATATTCTTTCTGCTATATTTATAGTCAAATAATGAATGAAGAGATGATAGATATGAAATTCATGTATCTAATCAAGGTTGAAGTATATCCAATAAAATTTTCTTGTTGCTTTATACTCAGTATGTTCATCATTTCTACTCGAAGTGAATCGAAAAGAGATTGATTTGGAGCATACTTGAGGACAGGTATGTTTTAACCTTGGGGTGGTGATGAAGCCCTTAATTAGGTATGCATCTTGTGTCAGTTTTTCTATTATTCACATCAACATGTTTCATAATGCATGTTATTCCCCTAATAATTGGTTTTATAGTCATATGCACTTATGAATGTTATTTGCATGTTATTCAGGGACTTTATACCATGACTTGGATGGAAAGTATAGATGCAAGAGGATCCTACAGCTTCTTCACTCTTGGAGGAGCCGAATGTGGTCCAAGAACTTCCTCAACCCACCTCAAGTGGCCAAGGATAAAGATAAAGAAAAGAGTATCAAGATAATCAAATTGAAGATCAAAGTGAAAATAAAATCACTCATCACAACCATGGTGCAACAAAATGGTCATGATACCAATTGCACACTCATAGTGGAAAATCAACAAGCAAGTAGAACTATCATTCTGGTCAGAATGGTTGTGCCAAGAAGACACAACCACGACTGTAATAGACATCACAACTATGTTGTCAAGCATCTAGAATCCCATGACCTTGTCTAGACCCCTTAACTGTGGTCGTGAAGCCTGACACGAATATTCTAGAAAGTCATCACCATGGTCATTGTACCATGCCCCCAAAACCTAAAATTTGCCTATCATTTTTAAACTTCCACCTCATGTCTATTTTCTCCCAACACGCCCATTCCACCATCTACCCATCATAGTCGTTCTTCCTAGAATAGTTGTGTTGCCACCCTAACCCTACTACTTCCTGGTTATCATTTTACCTAAATGCCCCCACTTAACCCTATGCTTCCCAGTCCACTATACAAACATCAGTGCCAACTAGCACTAGAATTTTAGCACTCCTAAAGCACTCCCTAGAATTCATTGATCCACCTACTCATTCCCACCTACGTCTACTTCATTTCCACCTTCTTCCACCTCAAAACCCTAGTTTCCTAGGGTTTTTACCATTCCCATCCACCTTTTCATGTTTTTCATCCATTAAGGAGGGGGTGCTTTTCCATATACAATTGGAGGTGAGGAAGGAGTCTTCATAATGCTCCATGACATTTTACTCTTATACTCCTTCTTTCTCCTAGTTTATATTGTGAGTAGCTAAGCCCCTTTGGTGAGATTTTTTTAATGTAAAGTGAGACCTTAATGGCATGTATAAGAATAATAACTTATAAGAATTTTTTATTTCATTTGGTAATGGTTATATTCTACTTCCATATTATTTACCATGGATGACTTTGTGATTATGCTTGAAAATACCTAGGTAGCAGGAGAATGGGTTATATGTGGCTAGCTTGGGATTTTTGCTCCTAGGTCCTACTAGTGTATCCTAAGATAGCTATCCATCTTCCTACATATAAATCCACTCTCTCCTACACCTAGATGTGAGATCTAAGTAGCTAGTGTGGAGATTTTAATGCATTTGGCTTGGAGCTACATAATGCTAGATGTGACGTGGTATGAGATGTAAAACCTTCATATCCACTCTCCATTACTACCCTTGGCCCTCAATTTCCCTAAGAACTAACATTATATAAAACCCATACATGCTACATGACATATATATGTTTAACTTAGGCCTACATATATGTAATTAAACACAAGTACAGTTATATCAACATTATCATCGTTGCATACATTATTATTATTATTAATTGGCAAAGGATGTCATATCCCTAATTGACAGAAACCCTAGTTTTTGTGGAGAGAAATATATTGGGTATAAAGGAAGCATGGGGTGAAGAAAGGAACAAAATATCAAATGAGCCAAGAGGTATTTTATTTTGGGAAAAAACCTTTAGCTTTGTCCACATGGGATTCAAGGTGAGAAGAGAGTGCATGTAAACTAGCTAGTGATGTAGAGGAAAATATTTACATCCCCCAGGTCGTGATCCTTTCTAGACACCATTACCCTTGGATAATGCCCTAATGCTTCCATATGGGTCTAAGGAAGACTTAAAATTACAAATTAGTAAGGAATCATGAAATATGTGGGTTCTGATACCAAATATAATGATCCCATCCCCCTATTATTCCCATTGAAAATGGAATGAAGAGGCAAGGATTGTTAATCTACTTTCCAAAATACATATTTAACAAATAACAAATAATAATTCATAATTCCATCTATCAAAATTTGTTGATAACAAGATTGAAAGATGTTCCTCCTCAAAGGATTTACATAATGCTTCAAAGGAAAAAAAATTGTAAGTAAATGAATGATCCAGATATTTGTAGCCATATGTTCTTTTGAGACGATCTTCTAGATTTCCATGTCTTTAGATAAATAAAGCAACTAAATTAAAATGCTAACAAATAAAACATGTAGTTAATATACTACTATACTATGTATGTGGGTGAATACAAAAAATGTGTGGGAAACAACATATCAAGCATAACCAACAATCATTAACATTAAACAGACATTTTATTATTTGTGTAATTTCTTGACCCATATTTTCTCTATCTCTATGCTACACCAATCCCTTATTCCATGTGTATTATAGGGTCAGTGCAGCTATCATAATAGAGTTTTAGTACTAAATTTTAATTTAATGTAGTTTGAATTGTTATAAAACTATGGTTAAAATTTGGTGGTCATTGGAGGATCCTTGAGGAAGTTATTTAGGATTGAAATGTGTGAATTAATGTGTATTAATGATGTATTTTGGACTACAAAGTGGAATATTTAGCCATAGTAAAAATTGTCACACCCTCTAAGGTATTAGGTTAGGCTGTGTGACTATAGTCTACCCTTATATATCTAATCCAATGGTCGTAGTCTCTGAGAAGGTGATGCCACAGATGGGCATGAGTGGGAGATGATTCCCAGTCCTCAGATGAGATCAAATGATTGTGGTCATCGCCTCCTACCATGCGATTAGAATGCAAGTACAGGTGTGGCCAGCCATGTTGCCAAGATCACTGAGGACGTGGGTTGGAGGGTAGTTTTTAGCATCTAGAAGACTATGTCTTGGTGAGAATAACATATGAACACCTTTTTGTTGTGCTCATTAGTAGAGATTGAAGGGAGAACAAGCCATTGTCTCTCACTGTATCTCCACTACGGTGAGTAGGTCAATACCAGAAGAATGGAATGGAGATAGATGGCTATTTCATGGAATTTGAGGAAAGGGAAGCAAATCTTGGTGCTGGAGGAGAAGGACGTTGGATCTATCAGTGGTTGCATTCATGTGTTAGCAAGTTAAAGTAGAGCATCAAAAGCCTATAGGGATGTTACAACCGATGCCTATACGATAGTGAAAATGGGATCACATTCTGATGGATTTTTTGGTTGGTCTCCCTAGGACAGTCAAAGGTCATGATGCCATTTGGGTGATCATTGACAGGTTAACCAAGTCAACACACTTCTTTCCAGTGAAGATGGTGTTTACAGCAGAGAATCTCATTCAGATATATTTTGATGAGATAGTGTGTTTGCATGGTGTTCCAACAACTATCGTGTCAGATAGAGTTCCTCAATTTACAAGTCAGATCTGGGAGCAATTGCACATAGCTTCGGATACACAGTTAAGGTTTAGTACTACCTTCCATTTGTAGACATATGGTCAGTCTGAGAGGACCATACAAACTCTATAGGATCTATTAAGAGCTTGTGTCTTGTAATTTTTGGGCAGTTAGGACATCCACCTCAATTTGATAGTGTTCAATTATAATAATACTTATCAGAGAAGCATCAACATAGAACCATATGAGGCATTGTATGGGAGATTTTGTAGATCTCCATTGTGTTAGTATGAGACATGTGAACATCATCTTCTTGGTCCTGAGCTCATGGAGCACACGATAGAGAAGATCAAAGTGATTCAAAAGTAGTTGAAAGCAGCCCAAGATAGATAGAAGTTTTATGTTGATAACCATCGCAGACCATTGGAGTTCCAAATGGGATATAAGGTGTATCTCAAGGTCTCTCCTTGGAAGGGTGTTATAAGGTTTTGGAACAATGGTAAGTTGGCTCCCATGTATGTGGGACCTTACCCTATGGTGGAACATTGGGAAGGTGGCCTACAGGTTGGAGTTTCCACCTGAGTTGCACAGGTTACATCCAGTGTTTCATGTGTCCATGTTGAGGAAGTGCCACCCTGATACCGAGTTGGTTTTGAAGCCAGTGGAGGTTGAGCTTAATGAGGATATGTCCTATGTTGAAGGACATGTGTTGATCCTTTCTAGAAGAGTGAAGAAGGTAAAGAAGAAGGACATAGTAATTGTGAAGGTTCTGTGGCATCACCATGGCATTGACAAATCCACTTTGGATCTTGAAGAAGAGATGCGTAGGAAGTAACCATCTCTTTTTGCTTAGGATTTTGGGGGCAAAATCCTTGTTAGGGGTTTATGGCTTGTAAGACCCCTGACCTATGTTTTGGGTTAACACTATTTTCTTTGGCTTGATTAAGATCTTATAACCTTGCTCTGATACTTTGATATGGTTTTAGACCTTGTGGATAGCTTAAGTCTCTAGTTTGAGCTTGTTTGGATGATGTTTTTGCTTTATGTGTTTATTTCGGGCCAAATTGCAATTTACCCATTTGTGAGGGTAATCTTGTAATTTTCCACATATAGAGTGTTCCTTCTCTCTCTTGGCTTCATGAGAGAGAGTTTGATTCTTTGGGGAACCTTAGTTGGGCCTTGGATGAGTGGTGTCACCCCTAGAGGTGATTAGGGTTTCTAGGGTTTTCTTGGTTTCGACCTATGTGTGCTTGTTGCGTTGTCTCTACCCTAGTCTTGACCCATGTGGGTGCTTGGGGTGTGTCTCGGTCAAAACACCTTCCTTGGATGTGTCTTGTGTTGACCATGGTGGTCTGGGTGGAGATAGTTTGTCCTTTTGTGGAGCATCTCGACCTAGTGTGCATGGTGACTCTCTTTCTCAACATGGGTGATGCTTGGCCCTTGTATCGACCTCCTTTGGGGTGTCTCAACCAAAACCATGTGTTGGGTACCTAGGTGTTACAACCCCAACTTTTGGGTTCATTGGTGAGAAATGTAATTTCTCATATTAAAGATATTGGAACAAATAATAATATAATTTGTTTTGAATAAATGAATTTCATTTACAATAGCCTTGATGGTTGTTTTGTGGGCTTTATCGGCTATTGGGCCCAATAAGGGAAAAGACAAAAGAAATTCCACTATTATCGAGTAAATAAGAAAATAGAGAAAAGGAAAAGTGTGGAAACCTCTAGAAGGCAAATCCAAAGAGGGATTTCGTGCCTCTTGGGTTCCAAGGAGTCCAAAGTTGCATAGAGAATGCAATAAGAAAAGAAAAGATCAATTAAGTATTTCTTTATTAAGAAAGAAATTGAAAATATTGATGAAATGTGGAAAATAAGTAAAAAGAGGTATAATTAAGTGATCCTTGGTGGAATTTCGTATCCCAAGGATTCCTTATCATAAAAGGAATACCAATGAGGAAAATAAAAGGGAAATAAAGAGAAAACCTCATAAAGAACTATGTTAATAAGAAATAAACAAGACAATGAGAAATAATGAAGAATAATGCATTTAGATGCATCTAGAAGGATACTGAGTATTCGATAAAAGGATTTTGAAATATTAGAGTTTCTTGGGGTACAAGGAACCCCAATAAAGAGGAAAGAAAGAGAAAATACCAAAATAGCAAAATAAGAAGATAATGTGAGTATACAATTAATGTATTACATGGTATTGCTAAAAAGAAAGAAATTACTATTAAAGGGAAATAGGATTTCGTTCCTATGGATTAAAACGGGAAAGTATAAGATGAAGGAGGAATTTCGAATTCCTAATATCCATATAATAGGGGATATTCAAAGGAAAAGAGGACAGAGAAAGTTTGCTTTCTATGAAGGAATATAATTCCTATTGGGAATAGGCCTTGTTCCTTCGTGGACAAGCAAGCTGGGGCATGACTACCCTCCTCTATAAAAGGGTAGACCTCTTGGGATGAGCCCAAGCAGTTCACATGCATCTCTCTCTCCTCTCCATCTTCTTGAGAACCCTAGTTTGGAGGGTAGAACAGCCCTGGAGCAGACCAAGGGCTGAGAAGTCGTCATGTTGGGAGCAGGAATCTTCCTCGATGATCCTGAACGATCCGCTATCCCCTCTGGGTGCTCGAACCTCCACGTTCACTTGCAGAAGGGTTGTCATGCTAGCCGTGATTTTGCAGGTCGCCTGGCCTGGACTGATCACCTTGGCCACGGACGAGGGCCTAGCCGAGCACGAGGAGGTGTGGTGGAGGTGGGGGGACCACCCCTGATGGCCTTCGGGGTCGGGAGAGGGCAGTAGGGTTGTGTTCGATCGTTGTTGCTGCGGTAGCTTAGGGTTCGGGAAGGTTGAAGACGACCAAGCCGCGCCGAACGAGTTTGCCCCTCAACGTATCAAAGGACCAAAAACTCAAGTGGGGGCAAAAGGGTCATTCAGTTATGTTTTTTAATAGCCCAGCAACGTTGCATGGGTTTGGCAACGTGGCGGCCTGCCATTGGTCCGGGTAAGTGAAATCTTACAAAAATCATAACTAATGAATGGTAGCTTGGATCGATAAGTATAATATATCAATTTTTCTCAGAAAAATGAGGGGAATCCAATAAAAATATAATTGAAGCCTTATTTCTGTTGCAATTCGAAAATCAATGGAAGATGTCAACTTTAATACTTTAATGTTTAAAGAACCCTATTTTGAGATGAATAATATATTTATAAGGGTTTAATGGATGATTAGAGTTGGTATTAACTTGTTAATGATAAAAGGGCACATTAGGAACAAAAAGGATGAACTTTGCATGTGATTAGTTTAATTTCGAGTTCAATGTGCATGAATAATACTTTAATGGGCCTTGAAACCCTAATGTTGGTAAATTCGACTCTTAATAGCTTTAATTATTCAAAGTGGTGAAGAAAGATAAGATATAATGATTATAAGCTATTTTGAACATTAAAGTTCCTAATTTGTGGATAAATAGCCTTAATATAGAAATTAGGGTTTTTGAATGAATCAAGGTAGAATTAATGATAAATAATGTTCATATGAGTATTAGAGCATAATGAACTACAAATTGATGATAAACGAGCATAATGACCTTGTCATGGGTTAACGAGAATAAAAATGGTAGCTTTAATGAGAAGAGGCTTAATTGACTTATATAATGGTTGATTGTGCCTTAAATCCAAAATCGAGGATTAGATGTGGAAATAATTAGGGTTTGTGATCAATTGCATTAAATGAGGGTTTAAAATAGTAAAAGATGAAGGGAAGCCCTAATTGCAATAGAAACCCTAAAAGTTAATAAGAAACCCTAGGAAGTGAGCTAGGTTTAATGGATCTTGATGACATGATTAATAAAAAGGGAATTATGTGATTATTTCAGGATCTTGTTGAAAATGATTGCTTGCTTGGATTCTTATTTGCATGGATATTTCTGTTCAAATCGTCAGATCAGGTATGTGGTTAATTATGAATAACCGCCTTAGTTTCCCGAGGATTTTCCGGATGGTTAACCGCATTGAATGCCAATTATCAGTTTGGATTTTCATACTTGCAAACTATAAAGTCAATATGATTATCACATTAATAATAGAAGTATGTATTCTTGCACCTACATGCCACCCTAATGGATGATGCCAAAGGTCAGGCCCAGATGGGTAGTCCAATGGACACCTAGAGGTGGACCCCAGGCACTAAGCTCGGGAATGAGAAGGTGGCCTATGATATTGCATGGCTAGAGGGCACCATGAGTGGTGACCCTAGGCACCAAGCTCGGGATTGAAAAGGTGGCCTTAAGTCATTAGCAAAGGAAATCCTAAGGTGGGTATGCCAGGGTTAGGGCAAAAGCGGTGGAGAATGTCATACTGGAAAATTTAAATTGGCTGGTTAATTAACTTGATTGTGATAATTAGATTATTATCCATATGTGCAAACTTTTGGTTGTCCCCACATACCAGTATATTTCGATATACTGACCGACGTTTTGTTTGTCGGCATTTTAGGTACAACTCTGAAATGAACAAACGGTAAAGTGACACATTGTGAAAATAAAACATAAAGTACAAGGAGGATTAGATAGAGTAGATTCAAGCTCTGGATAGATAGATTTCCCAAGTTTTTCAAAGGTAAGTAAAGTTTTAATTTTATACCAAATTCTAGTTAGTTAGTAGAATTTCATAATTATTATTGATTATTTGTCGAACCTTTGATCATGTTAATTGAATAACGGCTCTGACCTTTGGGTCTCCCTTAATTGGGGGTTACTGGGAGGCGGGGACGTTGCAATTGGTATCAGAGCATAGGTTCCTCATATAATCATTAATGATTATTAAATTTTACAAAATTCCATAGAACCAAGGGAGTTATTAGAGGAGTGTCCAAAAGATTGAGGTGTCTAGAAAAGGATCACTTCCGGGGGCTGGCAATATTTTCCTCCGCACCGCTAGTCAGAATACGAGGACTCCCGGATTGTGTGACTGACTGGCCGATGTCTTAGGATATGACTCAAAATAAGATACCTTTAGGACTCTCTCATCTTGTTCATCCCTTCTCAACTCAAATTCTATTAAGGACCTTAAGTATTAGGGTTTTCTCTCTCTCCTCACCCTCTTGAGGTATGGGAAAGGTTAATGAGGTCTAATGAATCCTCCACCAAATTAATGAAAAGCATGTAAATAAGATGTCATGGACATAAGCTTAATAGATTAAGCGCAAACTAAAGAATATATACATGCTTAGGTCGTATGACATGAGTTGTCATTGCCCTCAGGAAAGACCTGAGGCTAGACCTTCTTGTCAGAAGGATAAGTGAAGAGAGTTAGTCTTGGAGGAAGAGATCTCCATTAAACGTAGAAACCTAGCACATCCTTTGAGGCGATGTTAACCCTAACCCTAAGTATGGGTTAGAGAGAGAGATAACATGATGAGTTAGATGTTATGGTAGACCAGCTGTTTGGATAGACATGCCTTAGATGTCATGTGAGTCATGAGAGGTTAGATGACCTGGTACCTTCGGCGACCCAACCCTGGAAAGGGTCGTGCATGTTAGAGTGAAGGATAGCTCCTTCATCGATGAGGTTAGATAAGAAACTATAGAAACCTTATTGGTTGTTTCAAGTAGGATATAGCTTACACCCAGAGTACATTAGTAGTATGAGCAGTAAGTTAAAACCCTGGTCAAGGGAGCATGTTGGATAGATTATGAGATGAGCATAAAGAACTAAGGATAACCTCGAGAAAACATAAGTTGAATATAGGAATCACCCACGTAGAGGTATGTCTGTGAGCTTGATCCTTCATGGAGAGAGAACCTCTAGTAGTATGGCTAGATGTGAAGTTATCTCTAGAGAGAGAAAGCAGGACCCCAGCAAGGAGGTTGGAAGCTTAGATTCTAAGACATGAGGAACGAAAGAGGGTTGAGGATGATGCGACCTAAGTAGATGATAGTGGTTGCCTCGTTCCTGATCCATGGAGGATGATAATATCTTAGTGGCCTTTAGAGGAACCAAACCCTAGAGAGAGGATGAGAATTCTGGTACGTATGTGCCTATAGTATAAATGTTTACCTTTTGAGATAGGAAGAAGAGTTCTTTAGACCTAGAAAGGTTTAGTAAGGCCTTATACCTAGTTGGTTGTCTGTGAGGAGGACTCAACTCTGAGGTGTTGCTCATATAAAAGGATCATGGGAGTACATGACATACCTTAGACATGCTTGATTCGTGGTTAAGAGATTGAGCATGCAGTTGGATACCCAAAGGAGAATCTAGGGTTCCTAGGCCTAAGAGGGGAAGCAGTGTACACAATGCTCATGATGAGATTTGAGTCTCTAGCATGGTACTCCTCAGGTGTAAAAGTAAAAGAAACCCCTTAAGTTAAGGGTATGTTTAATGAACCCCTCACAACTAAATTGATCTAATGTTGAGGAAAAAGAACGAGTGTGACCTAGCATGGTTTAGTAGGTGGTCCACTTGTGCCTTAGTAGCTGTTGGGTTAAGCATGCTCATATGGATGTAAACTCTAGACATAAGGACGTTTGTGACCTTGTTGTGAAGAGTTGTAGTTTCCTCCCATCTTGGGAGAGGGACCCTTTGGTAAGGTGTGTACCAGTTTTGTTGGTTTTGAGGTAACCTAAATAAGTCTCATAGGATCTTGAGAAGCTAAGTGAAAAGTACATGGTATGAGAATGAACCTGTAGACCCATAGATAACCATCTCTAAGTGCATGGAGGTAACTGGTATGGGGCCTGACCAAGGTAGGCAGGTTGCCATGACCCCTATGAAGGGACGAAAGTCATTCATGAATGCAGAGAGAAATGATGAAGGATTGGGTAAGGTTCTAAGTTGAACATGTACTATGTTAGAATCCTAAGTCTATCCAAGGGTCGGTTAGGGATAAGACTGATGGAAGTAGGAGTTGCCTAATTCCCTAGTTGCACATGACCATAGGGTCGGGAGGTAACAGCTATCATTATCTGAGGGCCATGGGTTAGGAGATTGATCACCTTCATGAACTCATGGTACCCAAAGGGCGGATGAGTAGGGCACTCTCTGGATGCATGAGGGAAGAGGGATGACCCCAAAAGTGTCGGCACCCTAAAGACCTAGAGGAGATGACCAAGGATTGTGCTTGGACCAAGTAAGTTCGAGATCAGTTTCCCATGGAAGTAATTTTGATATCATGATGTTTGACATAAGTTGCACGTTCTAACTTAGATTTGAAGGTATACTGGAAAGGTGGGATGTATCATCTCTATTCTTGGAACAGGAAGAACTCTGTATTTGGACTGCAGCCAAATGCTTATTTCCTCTTGTTATGGGAGTGAGAGATAGGACAGTACGCATGCCATATACCAAGGATAAAGATGATGTAAGTTGGAACGTTTCTACAAGGTATAAGGATAGAGATGATAACATACCCTTGTGGAGCGAATGATACATGGATGGTTTACAAACACTAAGAGTATTAAGGAGATCATCTTGTGAGGATGTTTTATCATGAGCTATGTGGAATTTGCAAGTTATGCAAAGTTGAGTTTGATCACCATGAGGATGAGCTCAAAGTTTCTTGTTGAAGAAAAAGTTAGAGTTTGAGATGAGATGATAAGTAGAATACATGGAGGTGTTTGTCTTCAACATTACCTAATACCTAAGGATGTGAAGTGGTAATGGATGCTCTGGTTGCGATATAGCTGCCTAGTTTAGCAGGAAGTTAAAAGAAGTTGAGGTTGTTAGGCTAACCTTAAGATGAGGAAAAGAGATAAGTTTGTCTATCATCCAGATATATCAATAGTGGTTAATCAAGTAAATGACTGTTTGGTTAGCCAGCCTAGTCTGTGATATAATGAAAGGATGGTTGTAGAACCTCAGATGTACTTCTTTGGAAGGGAAAGTGATGAAACCCTGATGAGAGTGGTTTAGGGTTTCCGAGGTATCAAGCTTCAGGAATCATGACATACTAGAAATCATGGTTTTAAGATCACCAAACACAGTGATACTACAAAGATAGTAAGTGATAGTAGCACTTTGGCTGCTCGATATGATGTTACATGTAACATGCAAACCAGGAGGTGAAGGATGAAGACCAATAACCATGTGCATGGATATAAAGTAGAAAGCGTTTCCGAGAGGGAATGGGAATTCATCACTATGGATGTCGTGAGTCTCCCCTAGACCAAGGAAGGTCAAGATGCAATATGGCTTATGGTAGATCGCCTTACCGAGATGACATGAGAAAGAAAGAGTACTGTCACGGGACGGATCTGGTTGAACTTCTTATAAGAGAGAGATGGTTCAACTACACCATGATGCGAGTTCACAAGTTCTTGAGTATAACCTAAAAGTTCACTTCCATGAGGTGGAAGTGGATGCATGATGAACTCGATGATAGTATAGTTTATCACCCCATACTAATGGACAGTATGATCCAGACTAGAGGGTTTGATGAGAGCATGTATCCTCATTCAGGGTGATACAAAGAGACAATTCTTGTGATGTGATGTTAGCCACCATAGCCTTATCGGGATGCAAGAAGTTTTATAGAGAGGTTGTGTCGGTCACCGCTTCATTAAGATGATGTTGGTGAAGGAGGCCTCGCGAAGGTCAGAAAAGAACCACAGTGTGTGCAGATGAAGTCGCTTTGATCATGCAATGGCTGAGAGAGGGCCCAGTGGTGATATGAGTCACGAGCTGATGCAAAGTAGACTGACATGCAGTTGACTGTGGGAGAAATGTGATGTAAAAATCCAACCCATCTAAGCTATAGCTGAGAAAGCTGAGTCCCTGATATATGGGTCCATTCAGATGGATTGGTGGAGATGGTTATGTTTAGCCTTGCCCTCAGGATAACATGATGTGTAATGTGTTCCATGGGTCCGATCTAGAGCACTATGTGAGGTATCCAAGCCATGTGTGAGCCCTGAACCTATTCAGCTTTTGAGAGACTGAAATGTCCTGAGTCACCTATGAGGGTATGATATACCAAGGTTAGAAAGTACTCAGATGAAAGAATATGAGATGATGAAGGTTCTTGGGAAGCACCATGGAAAGGGTGAAGCCACATGGGAGCCCTGATGGACATAGGAAAGACTTATCCTGATTTGTTTGCTTGATGGAATTTTGAGGACAAAATTCTTGTAAGAGGGGAAGGATGTTACAACCCCAACTTTTGGGTTCATTGGTGAGAAATGTAATTTCTCATATTAAAGATATTGGAACAAATAATGGTATAATTTGTTTTGAATAAATGAATTTCATTTACAATAGCCTTGATGGTTGTTTTGTGGGATTTATCGGCTATTGGGCCCAATAAGGGAAAAGACAAAAGAAATTCCACTATTATCGAGTAAATAAGAAAATAGAGAAAAGGAAAAGTGTGGAAACCTCTAGAAGGCAAATCCAAAGAGGGATTTCGTGCCTCTTGGGATCCTTGGGTTCCAAGGAGTCCAAAGTTTCATAGAGAATGTAATAAGAAAAGAAAAGATCAATTAAGTATTTCTTTATTAAGAAAGAAGTTGAAAATATTGATGAAATGTGGAAAATAAGTAAAAAGAGGTATAATTAAGTGATCCTTGGTGGAATTGTGTATCCCAAGGATTCCTTATGATAAAAGGAATACCAATGAGGAAAATAAAGAGAAATCCTCAAAAAGAACTATGTTAATAAGAAATAAACAAGATAATGAGAAATAATGAAGAATAATGCATTTAGATGCATCTAGAAGGATAATGAGTATTCGATAAAAGGATATCAAAATATTAGAGTTTCTTGGGGTCCAAGGAACCCCGATAAAGAGGAAAGAAATAGAAAATACCAAAATAGCAAAATAAGAAGATAATGTGAGTATACAATTAATGTATTACATGGTATTGCTAAAAAGAAAGAAATTGCTATTAAAGGGAAATAGGATTTCGTTCCTATGGATTAAAAAGGGCAAGTATAAGATGAAGGAGGAATTTCGAATTCCAAATATCAATATAATAGGAGATATTCAAAGGAAAAGAGGAGAGAGAAAGTTTGCTTTCTATGAAGGAATATAATTCCTATTGGGAATAGGCCTTGTTCCTTCGTGGACAAGCAAGCTGGGGCATGACTACCCTCCTCTATAAAAGGGTAGACCTCTTGGGACGAGCCCAAGCAGTTCCCATGCATCTCTCTCTCCTCTCCGTCTTCTTGAGAACCCTAGTTTGGAGGGTAGAGCAGCCCTGGAGCAGACCAAGGGTTGAGAAGTCGTCATGTTGGGAGCAAGAATCTTCCTCGACGATCCTGAACGATCCTCTATCCCCTCTGGGTGCTCGAACCTCCATGTTCACCTGCAGAAGGGTTGTCGTGCTGGCCGCGGTTTTGTAGGTCGCCTAGCCTAGACCAATCACCTTGGCCACGGTCGAGGGCCTAACCGAGCACGAGGAGGTGTGGCGGAGGTGGGGGGACCGCCCCTGATGGCCTTCAGTGTCGTGAGAGGACAGTAGGGCTGCGTTCGATCGCTGCTGCAGCGGCAGCTTAGGGTTCGGGAAGGTTGAAGACAACCAAGCCGTGTCGGACGAGTTTGCCCCATAGCGTATCAAAGGACCAACAACTCAAGCAAGGGCAAAAGGGTCATTCAGTTATGTTTTTTAATAGCCCAGCAATGTTGCACGGGTTTGGCGACGTGGCGGCCTGCCATTGGTCCGAGTAAGTGAAATCTTACAAAAATCATAACTAATGAATGGTAGCTTGGATCGATAAGTATAATATATCAATTTTGCTCAGAAAAATGAGAGGAATCCATTAAAAATATAATTGAAGCCTTATTTCTCTTGTAATTCGAAAATCAATGGAAGATGTCAACTTTAATACTTTAATGTTTAAAGAACCCTATTTTGAGGTGAATAATATATTTATAAGGATTTAATGGATGATTAGAGTTGGTATTAACTTGTTAATGATGAAAGGGCACATTAGGAACAAAAAGGATGAACTTTTCATGTAATTAGTTTAATTTCGAGTTTAATGTGCATGAATAATACTTTAATGGGCCTTGAAACCCTAATGTTGGTAAATTCGACTCTTAATAGCTTTAATTATTCAAAGTGGTGAAGAAAGATAAGATATAATGATTCTAAGATATTTCGAACATTAAAGTTCCTAATTTGTGGATAAATAGCCTTAATAAAGAAATTAGGGTTTTTGAATGAATCAAGGTAGAATTAATGATAAATAATGTTCATATGAGTATTAGAGCATAATGAACTACAAATTGATGATAAACGAGCATAATGACCTTGTCATGGGTTAACGAGGATAAAAATGGTAGCTTTAATGAAAAGAGGCTTAATGGACTTAT
The DNA here is from genome assembly GCA_963693085.1 of Alisma plantago-aquatica. Taxonomy (NCBI): domain Eukaryota; kingdom Viridiplantae; phylum Streptophyta; class Magnoliopsida; order Alismatales; family Alismataceae; genus Alisma; species Alisma plantago-aquatica. The sequence continues at coordinate 423,216,632 of OY856410.1, read as the reverse complement.
ATAATGGTTGATTATGCCTTAAATCTAAAACCGATGATTAGATGTGGAAATAATTAGGGTTTTTGATCAATTGCGTTAAATTAGGGTTTAAAATAGTAAAAGATGAAGGGAAGCCCTAATTGCAATAGGAACCCTAAAAGTGAATTACAAACCCTAGGAAGTGAGCTAGGTTTAATGGATCTTGATGACATGAATAATAAAAAGGGAATTACATGATTATTTCAGGATCTTGTTGAAAATGCTTGCTTGCTTGGATTCTTATTTGCATGGATATTTCTGTTCAAATCGTCAGATCAGGTATGTGGTTAATTATGAATAACCGCTTTAGTTTCCCGAGGATTTTTCGGATGGTTAACCGCATTGAATGCCAATTATTAGTTTGGATGTTCATACATGCAAACTATAAAGTCACTATGATTATCACATTAATAATAGAAGTATGTATTCTCACACCTACATGCCACCCTGATGGATGATGCCAAAGGTTAGGCCCAAATGGGTAGACCAATGGACACCTTGAGTGGTGACCCCAGGCACCAAGCTCGGGAATGAGAAGGTGGCCTATGATATTGCATGGCTAGAGGGCACCATGAGTGGTGACCCTAGGCACCAAGCTCGGGATTGAGAAGGTGGCCTTAAGTCATTTGCAAAGGAAACCCTAAGGTGGGTATGCTATGGTTAGGGTAAAAGCGGTGGAGAATGTCATACTGGAAAATTTAATTGGCTGGTTAATTAACTTGATTGTGATAATTAGATTGTTATCCATATGTGCAAACTTTTGGTTGTCCCCACATACCAGTATATTTAGATATATTGACTGACATTTTGTTTGTCGACGTTTTAGGTAAAACTCTGAAATGAACAAACGGTAAAGTGACACATTGTGAAAATAAAACATAAAGTGCAAGGAGGATTAGATAGAGTAGATTCAAGCTCTGGATAGATAGATTTCCCAAGTTTTTCAAAGGTAAGTAAAGTTTTAATTTTATACCAAATTCCAGTTAGTTAGTAGAATTTCGTAATTATTATTGATTATTTGTCGAACCTTTGATCCTGTTAATTGAATAACGGCTCTGACCTTCGGGTCTCCCTTAATTGGGGGTTACCGGGAGGCGGGGACGTTACACTAGGTGGTTGAGACCCAACATATGTTGTATTATCATCTCATCCATGCAAGGTTTAAGTGGTTGCATGTTAGTTTCTTGGGTGGACAAGTGTCCCTTGGGTGTCCTTAGGTGTTCACGCATCACCCTCACCCTACCTACCTCCTCCTTTTCTATATAAACCCTTTTCTCTCCATGCAAGTGAACCTTTCAGCCCTCTTTCTTCCTCACCCTCTTTTCCACGTCCTTGGAGCTTTGTGGAGCATGGAAAGTTGATCCTTGGAGCTTTTGGAGATCAGATCCTTTTCATGTGGTGATTCTTTCTCATCTTCAACCTTGGTAATTATATGCCTTTCTTTTGTGGCATTTTCCTTGGATCTTCTACCCCATCTTCTTCTCTTTCCTCAGCATTAGACTATGTTTTGACATCGTGGCCATTCTTGAGAGTAAGCTCCTCATCACAAGAGTCATAGGCCATTTTTTGACAAGGCGATGCCCAAGTGAGAGGGAGTTTCTTCTCTTTCTCCCCCCTTCTTTCCTTGGTTCGGCATTAGACTATGTTTTGACATGGTGGCCGTTCTAGAGAGTAAGCTCCTCATCATAAGAGTCATAGGCCATGTTTTGAAAAGGCAATACCCAAATTAGAGGAAGTTTCTTCTCTTTCTCCCCCCTTCTTTCCTTGGTTCGGCCTATGGTTTCTCTTTCCCTTTTCTTGAACTATCTTTTGACCAAGGTGTTCTTCTATTTTGCAGTGACCTTGTGGCTGAAGTGATGATCTTGTTTGGAGCTTCTTTCCCCCTCTTTGGATCTTGTGTTTTGGAGCTTGATTCTCTTCAAATCAAGTGGGTGATATAACCCACTACCCTCTCTATTCTTGCACTTTCCTTTACATGTGTGTTGTTGTTTCTCTCTGTAAAATGTACCCTTTAGATGCTAGTAGATGATATCATGTTCTAGAGCATGAATGGCAATGGTTTTTATGCATGGTTTGTTTGGAATCTGAAGCCCTAATTCTATGTGCATGTTTTCTAAGTGATTTTGAGAGGATGATGTCTGCATATTGATCCTTGGTCTTGTCACCATATTTTAGGTTTGGCCATCATGTTCCCCTTAGAACTTTGTATGATTTCTCACTTGTGTATGATTTGATTCTATCTCTCCTAAGTGGTTTTCCTTGATGATCTTCATAGACCTTGTTATAGGGTTTGATAATCTTGAATCCATGAGTTTTGTTCTTAGTGATGGCTGGTTTTCTTGTTGTTTATCTTTGTTTCGGTTAAGAAAGCCTTTGCTTTGGGTCGAGATACACACTTCGTGATGTGGTCAAAACATCTTGTGTTGGTTTTGGGCCAAGACATGAGTTTTCTTTATCTTAGATCGTAACACCTACTCTTACTTGGGTCACAACACCTTGGTTTTTCTCTCACAGCAATGTGTTTGACGTTTTAGGGTGTTAATCAAGTGTGTTGGTCCTTGTTTCAGTCTTAACATGTTGCCTTGCTCTTGGATCACGACCATCTTCTGGTCTTAGTGGAAACCCTAACCATAATGGGTAAGGGTCAAGATGTGTATGTGGGTATGTTTTGTCGCACTCGCAATGTTATGTTTGGCTTTGGCCATGATGCTTAGTCGTGTTGCTAGCGATTGAGACACCTAACCCTAGTTCTGGTTGCAATGCTTTGCCTTAGTTTCAGTCGAGGTTGATTCTTGCTTTACGGGTCGAGACATGTTGGGCATGTGGTATTCGTGACCAGTTGTGATGTGTCACGGTCTCTACCATGTGTTGGTGTGTCACAGTCACTACCATGTGTTGGTGTGTCGCAGTCGCTACCAAGTGATGGTGCATCGCGGTCATGACCATGTGTTAATGTGTTTGTTGCTCGAGACACACATGGGTGTGAATGGTTGACACCTCAATGTATGATGGTAGATCGTGACACATGTAGACTTGGAATGTAATCTCATATGTAAATGCAAATGTATATGATAGTAATACCTAGTGTTGTTGACATAAGACTCTAAGCAGGGTTAGTTAATGATGTTCATTAATCCTTATATGCTCCATGAAAGTGGGAGACAGGGTACCTAGGGTTGAGTGTTTATATACATCTATAAAACCCTAATCGGTCATGTAAGGAGCTGAAACCCTAATGTTGAACCATGTGATGTGTTTGTTTCTCTATCTCAAAATGCTTATCATATTGAGTTGTTTATCTCTCTCCTATTTATAAACTCCTAGTTGTGTAGGTGCAATGAATGACATGGCTTGTGTATGCTATGATGATTGTTATGTGATAGAGTTTTGGCTATAATCCTTGATGATACATGATGAGATATATTGATGTGATGGGTCCATTGACCTGGTGATGGCTTAATGCCTATTGTGAGGTGAAGTACTCTAGTGATATGATTGAGGGATTGATATCCCACAGTGACGTGACATTTTTGATGGCCTTGTGAATAGCAGTGCTACAAGTATCATGTGGTGATGATGTGACTAGTTTACACCTTAAATGTTTTATATCTTCTGGAGTTGCATTATTCCCTTATCTTTGTAGAGTTTGTTTTGGCTTTGTACGTTGTCACTTGATTGATGCTAAAAGATACCAAATTGGCTTAACTAATCAAGTGGAACCCTAATCATGTAGATTCCTTGTGCCATAGATCCTTTCCAGTGTTTGTTTTAATTGTTGGATTGGTGAAATGAGTATAACTCAAAGTGCATATTTTTTAATATGTCGGGGCACAAGTCGAGTATCTCCTTGCGTCCATAATTATAGATTGTGTGAGATAGCCATGCCTAAGCTGATCTCCTTGTCATATGGATGTCCATGAGTGAGCCACTCCTTCTTTTTAGAACGTCCATGTGTGACCATGTTCTTCTAGCACTGTTACATGTACCAAGGTGGGCTAGGTGTGATTATATATGTGGATGGCCATGTGTGAGCAAATCCCTGTGCTTGACTATATGTCATTGTTTTCATTGACCAAGAGGTGTGGGGAGGTCGTGGACTCCAGCTCTCCCATTGACCTTGTATGGTACCAATTTTGACTTAGTAGTGGTTGGTTGGATTTGGGCGGTATGACTCAAATCGTCAGGGCAATAACAAAATATGTGACATAGTCATGTAGTGTATCTTTCTTAGGGTCACATACAAATAACATTGGATGATACCCTTTACCTTATCTTTGTACTTGAATTATAAAGTGGTAAGAGAAATCAACTATTATACATGTTCTTCATATTCATTTTAAGAATATTAATTGTTCTACAACTCAGTAGTAACTACCTAGTTTTGCTTAATCTGCTCTTTCTACTAGATACATATCATTTAGGTTAATTTTCTTGACCTACTTAGTACTTTTATCTACCCGCTTTGTTGTCTATGCTTTAATAGACATTGGCGGAGAGTTATATCTCTCGTTGGGACGTTTGGTCTCACCCTGTGGGTTTCCACATCTTTTAGGTGGTCGTGCACGAAGAGGTAGAGATTGTATGCTGAGGAAGAGCAGCAGTAAGAGAAGTAGTTGAAAGGTTGGATGTGCTACTAGTCTTTTGGTGATAGAGTCCTAGATGTTTTCCCTATACACTCAGGTCTTTGGGAGTGTTCTCATATGTTTTTTGGATATGTTATCGATACAAGTCTTTTGGATTGTGAGCCATGTATGTAATACATGGCATGTGTATATGTATATATATGTGGAACATATATTTCATGTTGTAGGTTGATGACAAGAATGACGATGCACTATGATATAAGCCTCATGATAAATGTGTTATGTAATACGGGTGGCTAGTTGAGGACTTATAAGTGATAAGTTTTTTTAGATTTGGTGCTTTGAGAAAATTGGTTTTAATTTTCGAGTTCTGGTAATCCGCATGTTTAGTTTTATTTCCATGTTTGGTTTTGAGTAATCTCATCTGTGGCATGTTGGGATGTCACACACATATCCACATCACCTTCATTTACCTCCCCTCTAACATGACAACTATTATCCATTGATAACAATCATCATTCAAAATCATGCAGAAACAATCATTAATAGTGAATTACCAAAAAATCACTAAAAATTAAAATCAATTTTTCCACAAAGATTCATTGCTAGGAACTTTTCAAAAAAAGGCCCAAGGCCAAATTTGCATATGCATCATTGTTAGATTGTACATACATCATTCCTTCATATAGAAAGGATATGAGATAGCAGTTGCTTTACCAAAATGTACTAAAAACAACATCATACATCAAGGTATTTCTAACAAAAATATCAAATCGATCATGAAACCAGATATAAAAACTATCTCCCAAGGACCTGAGAGTACAAGGACGACACATATGACACTATTCTACTAGACACATATCAACATACTCAACCTGAGTTGTTACTACTATTCCTATAGTTGATGCCTTCTCTCATCTATACGATCACTATCTTCTTGTGCACATCCACCTAAAAAGTTGTGGAAACCATGGGGTGAGACAAAAAGTCCCAGTGAGAGTTATAACTCTCTGCCAACAATATTATTACCATAGATATATTGTTATTTAAAGATAAAGATAACGATAAAGTAGCAGTTATACTAAGCAGTTCCAATTATAATGAGAACATTAACAAGATATCCCCATAAATGAGTAGATCATATGTCTACGACAGACTGATAGGTTATTCAATCTTTTAGAAGGAATATGTAGAACTTGTATATCATTTATCAATCATGATATACTAGCATCTCAAGTTTATCCTGTGATCATATCACCAGGATATGATGTCAGTGAATCTTTATCAATCTTGTAATTATACAACCAGGTATTGACAGACACCAATCTTGTGATTATATAGTCATGTATTGACATTCATCAATCATGTGATTATACAACTAGGTATTGACATTCATCAATTTTGTGATTATACATCCAGGTATTGACATTCATCAATCCTATGATTATACAGTCAGGTATTGACATTCATCAATACTATGATTATAAAGCCAGGTATTGACATTCATCAATCTTGTGCACCTATCTTGGGTATCAAATACTCATTTCATCTTTGAACAATGTCACCTCTTACCAGGCAACAATAATCTCTAGGTCATTAGACCTATATACATGATTATCACATACTACAAGGTTTCAGTCTTCTTAGTTCATTATTGAACAGTGTCACCTCTCATTAGGAAACAACCACTCTAGATCATAAGGCCCATATAAAGATTATACATATTTTTCAAGTATTTCACGTGGCTCACAAGGCCCATTCAATCTATATAACATCACATCACCATATCCCATAGTTGTCTATGCTTATTATTTCAAAATACTTGCATGGTTATGGTCTCATGATAAAAGAGATATCAATTTACAATGGCACCAGTTTGTAAAAGAATAAACCCTTAATCAATTTCCAAATATAATAAAATGAAAGGTATATCATATTGTCTTAGATTCCTTAATAGTTACAACACCTATGTGTTACTCTATCATTTTCATCATGGGATATTAATCCCTTAAACTCACCATTGAGCATCACATCACCTTCTAGGAAATTATGTTTTTCCCAGGTCACCAGACCTCTTTACATTCTTCCTATGCTACATGTTTTCCATATGTCTTACAAGTCATATTTCAACTATATAAAATTATAATCACTATAGCCCTCATTTGTCTATGAACATCATATATATACATACATATATATAGAAGAATGATCTAGTGAGAGCCCTAAGATGGTGAGAGCATGAGAGCCCTTTGAATAACTCCCAATAATGATTTATTTTTTTAGATCCAACCATATGGATTGAAAATATGTCATTGTATTTACCTACCCAAAAACATTCATATACATCGGACTTATGGACTGTCTGTGGTAATAGAAAACTTTTTAACATTCCATATTGCATTCTAGATTGACCGTTAGATGCAATATATGTAAATTGTATACATGGCTAAGAAAATAATGTTTGATCATGATAATTTTTTGTGTGAACCTGATGGCAATTTTCTTTTCACATCCATACGGTTGGATTTGCAAAAAAATTCTAAATTTTTAGTTATTAAAAAGGATCTCATGCTCTCACGGTAGGAGGGCTCTCATAGAATCAGCCCTATATATATATATATATATATATATATATATATATATATATATATATATATATATATATATATATATACGGTTAATATTTCATGGTATTACCATAACCATTGATTAATATTATCTTTCTTCTTCAAGTTATAATCCCCCTTGTGATTAGGGATATGATTTCTCTTCTTCAACTGATTAGGATTTCTAGGGTTATATTCAATAACCAAGCCCTAAATCATAACTCCTCATATTTAGGAGCTTATACAATTACCATAAGTACTCGGTCATACTTCATTACTTTCATCAATTATCATTGATCGATCATTAACATGAGGGACACAAGCTTCTCTCTTATCCTTATTAGAATACTAGTTCAACTTGACTTGTTGTATTAACTTGATCCTCAATAGAATGTATTGGCCCACACTTATCAAAATGCATTCATCTCATTCAATCATCATGTATTGATTCGATTACTTTCCCCATGTGTTGGCCTACTTTCTTTAAAGTGTACTGGCCTCCACACAATATCTTGTGTCGACCTACTTTCTTCAAAGTGTATCGACCTCCACACAATCTCTTGTGTTTAACTACTTTCTTCAAAGTGTATCGGCCTCCACACTATCCCTTGTTTCAGCCTAGACAAATTCACTTGTGTCAAACATGGCACTATTGCTGGTATCAGCCAAAGCTCATTAAATGGTATCAGTTTAAAGGTGGTTAGGGTAGTACCGATTATGAGGTGCTTGAGGCATTTCAGCCACTGTATATTCGTGGGGTATCAGCCACTCAACCAACTAGTGTGTCAGCCACACCATCAACTAGGGTATCAGCCTAGATATCCCTTAGTGTATCGACCATTAGTGTTTTGGTTGTATTGGGTGAACCTTCAACAATACCTTGATAGCCTCCACCAATTGACCTCACCACTACTTGGTGTGTCAACAAAAATCTCAAGGAATGTATTGCCTCCACTTCCACATGGAGAGTCAGCCTAAGTGTGTTGTCCATCGCACTTATTTAGACAAGAGAGAGATCAGTTTGCGAGTGTAACATTTTCTATGGTTAGGGTTATATGATATTGGATTAAGCATCATCATATCATGTATTTCCCTCATCCATTAAGGTAGCAACCTTATCCTCCTTTGGTATATCATTCTCACCCTGCATAGGTACATATATTTTACTGTAACATCTTCTTTTTATTTCAATATAATACCTTTACCTCACTTGGGTGTAACACCTTTACCTTACTTAGGTGTATTGGCCACACCACACTTTGGTGTATCGACCACACTATAACTTGGTGTTTCAGCTATACCACACTTTGGTGTATCGGCCACACTACACATTGGTGTATCAGCCACACCACACTTTGGTGTATCGGCCACACCACCATCTAATGTGTCAACCTTAATATCACCTTGTGTTTCTCATAATAGATCAAAGTCATATCGGTCTTGAGCTGCTAAAAGTATATCAACCTTGAGGTGCTTAAAGGGATAATGGTTTTGAGATATTTTTAAGGGTTAACAGTTTTGAGGTGCTTAAAGGGATATCAGTTTGATCATATTCAAGCTTCAAACCTTCGTCCCTTAACACTCTAGTTCATGGGAAACAGCCCCATGTTTCCACTAGATCTCATAGATTCATCATTTAATCAAGGGAAATCAAAATTGAGAAGGAATCACCAAGTATTGTACAATTGAAAGTGAATAACAATAGAATTGAAGTAGAGTTATATAGCCCACCTTAAGATCAAATCAAGAGATTTAAGATCCAAAGTTCAACATTCTAAGGTTGAGGATGACTTATCAAAAGTCCAAGACTTGATCACAACACTTCTCTATGAAATAATACATCATAGTTAGGAACTTGGTAAAGAGAGAAGAGACGGAAAGAATCATGATCTGAGAAGCATAGTTTTTCCAAGGTAGGAGATAACCATTGCTTTACCTTGGGAAAGATGCTCGGCCTTCCTCTTCTTCCTTAAGCTCCTAGGGTCGTCCACCAAGCAAGAGATGGTAAAGGATTCGAAAGGTTTACTAGGAGGTGAAAAGAGAGGTATATACAGTTGAGGCTCATGAAAGAGAGTATGTGTAAGGTGTCATCACCATATGTACATGAGTGACACATGTCCATGCATGGTGACACCATGCAAGATCCTTTATCTTGACATGAAAACCCTTTTGGATAATCCAAGGGTAAGGTATCGGACATTGGGTAGCTTCCTTGACAAGATAGCACAACTTGTCATCACTTTGTGTATAAACCAATACCACTTTTGCAAGGAAGTCTCAAGTCGATAGGCTTCACCTATTTGAGGTGCTTAGCCCAACATGAATGCTTCCAAAAGTTTCCAAACTGATAGGGGAAATATTCTATGGTTTATAAACCGATAGGCACCCCCATATGCCCTTCACAACTCGACACAACCTCATCTATAGTTCAAGGTACTCAACATTCTATGGTTCTAACATCACCAAGAGTGTTATAATTCAGCAAAGACTCAAACAAGGCACCCCCTCTACTCTCTCTCTCCTATAGATGATACTAAGAGAGAGTAGTAACACTCTAGAGGTCGTAAATTGCACATCAACCCCATATATTGGGTAAATTGCAAGTTGCATCAAATCTAGCACATAAAGCACAAGCATCAACAATACAAGCTCAACTTGGAATTCAGGCTTTCCGCAAGGCGCCCCTTATCATAATGCTCTCTCTTGTGATGATAAAGTACTAAGGGAACACCCATTATGAGACACATTGCAAAATAATCCCCTATCTTGGGTAAATTGCACTCTGGTCCAAAACAAGCAAACATTTCTCAAACAACATTCAAGCATGACCAATCTAAACCTTGAGCTCTCCACAAGTCTTAATTACTTTTCAAAAGATTAACACAAGGTTCTAATCATCTTACTTAGGCAAAACATCTAAGGTTATCCCAAAACCCAGGTGAGGGTCATTACAAGTTATAAACCCCTAACAAGGATTTCCCCCCCGAAATCCCAGGCAAAAGGAGATAGATGTTACTTATTCATTACACCTTCAAAGATTCACATAGTTCCTTGATGTCCGGGTAATGTCATAGGATTTTACCAGCATATTTTTCCTCCATCCAAGGTTAATCATAGGATATGTTGCACAAGGCACATACTCAACTTATCTGCTCCATTACTGACTGTAAAATCGACCCTATGCTAAGTGATTCTTTCTTTGCCATAAAAGCATTATTCATACTTATCCTTATTTATCTCAGGGGTCAACTCCTTCTTATGTATCACCTTCTTAACTTACCATATCATATGTTACGATTCTCAAACTTGAAGGTTTACCTTATCCTTTTCAAACCTCAAAATGTCTTTTTTTTTAAAGAAAGACTAAAGATGCATACGTCACTTAAGATTACAAGACATACCATGCTTCCTTTGCACTACTCTAATCAGCTGATTTAACAAAAAGTTCACGTATGTCTCATACCAACTGGCCTGCTATCGCATACACTTCTAGTTATACTTTTCTTTCCAGCTGATCTAGATAGATATTAGAAATTCTACTTATTAGTATGCATCCCCTTAAAAATCCTCTTACAAACCTGATAGGTGTACTTCAAGGGTTTGCACTCAACCTAATGAACTTTACCCAAGTAGATCTTATAATTGTTTCTTCAATTGATGCATCCTTGCCATCTTCATCTTATGTGGTGCATAAACCACTAACAGGTGATATCCATATTATAAGTGGAGTACCTATAACCAGATTGATCTCAAAATCAACCCTTCTTAGGTAGTCATTCACATAATCATCTTATCAAGAGACATATTCTCAGGTTCATACACAACTGTCATTTCTTAGATACTAGGATTCATCACCCTGGGTATCTATCACATGTGTCAAAGATACATCACATCTTTATTGAACCTAAACATATCAAAAGAACCTTTCCAACATCTTTTAAGGTTCATAAAACGTCACTATTATCAAATGTCATCATTTTGGAACTAAAGTCCAAACCCTAGCTGATACTTTTCAAGTATCCATCTCAAGGTTACTTAAAAACCATGTATATCAAGTGATATGAGAGTTCACTCAAACATCATATCCTAGAAAGTAAGTATAAAGGAAACATGCTTTTCCTTATCACCATAGCACTGTCCAAAGACTACTACAAGGGAGAAGAAGATCATTGACTTTCTTTGATTATTATACAAGTTTTCACTACTCATGTGTCATTTGATTCGATTTCATCTTGGTTTCCTTACCATTATCATAGGAACTATAAGGATGATTACATGTCATTACTCCTTCTTTGAACATTTCTTTGTCTTACCACAAGGATAACTATTCTCTTCATTTTCTTTATTGAGAAGGGATTATCTTCTTTGTTTCCTTTTTATATCTCATGATGATTTCATTTTATACTTTCTTATATTCATGTGTTAGTCTGAGGTTACTCATGTTTCACTATATTACTATTTAGAATGTGATAAGAATCTCTTTGTCATATTTTTGGTATCATATTGCTCTTTAGATTACATCAGAATGACTAATTGATCAGAGTAATCAGAAAGATAGTAATCTAAGAGTTCCATACTTACCTTGTTTTTAGTGATCAAATACCTGGTCAGGGTATAAAACACCTAGATTAGGTAGCGTGCATTTCATTTAATATCATGTCTCTTACCTTAAACATCCGTTTTGAATTGTAAAAACTTAGTATCTCTAGTTCTTTCCAGGTATCTCTTTCATACCTCTTCCTATTTATGTGAGAAAAAGAAATTATAAAACCATTTAGAGAATAATGAATAGAATATAAATTCTAACATTCTTCATCTTTCCTAATGTCTCCATGGATTAACTGAAAGAAATTCAAACAACAACTATTCCTCTTACGATTAACAGGCAAAGTAAGGAGAAAATAATTCAGAATGAAAAAGTTCTATCTGACCTATTGCCCCTTACTAGTCATCTAGTGTCTCAGGCTAACTTGACCTATAAAGTCTAGTTGTCATCTGTTGTTGCCCTTGTTCTCTACTACCTAAAGTAGATGGACCATACTGCGACACTTGTCCTCGTCCTCGTTCTTCTACTCCACTAAACCACAGTCCTTGTGAGCCCTGTAGATTTTGTCTTGACGGTTGGGGTACTTTATTATTTCTTCTTAGACATTGTCACCTCAAATTTCCTATATGTCCACACATGTGGCAGGCTTGGGCCCCATGTTGTCACCTAGGCAGTCTCCTCATAGATACTAAAGGTACACTTGGAACTCCTGGAGGAAGTTGATGTAGGGGTTTTGAGTCATTTTTATAGACTGGTTTTGCATATGTTTTACTTGTATTTTGATCATATTTGTGATTAATATTGCATGATTCACTACCTTTAGTCTATAATCTCTTTTTGCATCAAATTTACCTTATTTCATCTTATTCTATATAAAATATTATATTTGTGGGATTTGATTCGCGTTCTTCTCTTCATTTTTGGCAATTCAGATATCTGCATTCGTCGATACCATCGATGGAGGGTCGATACCATCGACCTGGTCACAGTGTATTTCCGGAGAAGAGCAACCAGAAGTCGATACCATCAATGGAACTATCAATGGTATCGAGAGAGTGTCAGCGAGCCAGATTTCCAGGTGTCGATACTATCGACCCAAAGTCAATACTATCGACCTTGCCTCAACAAACTTAGCTTCAGCGTCGGATTCCAGAGAAAAGTGACACCTAAGGTGTCGATACCATTGACACACCATCGATGGTATCGAGGCAACATCAGAGAGAACCCCAAAGAATCACGCAAGTGCCAGTGCCTTGTGCAGGTCGATACCATCAACCCACGTCATTGGTATCGATGTCGTCAGATCAGGTTCTCCTAAAGATCATGTCTAATCGTATGGTGGTGATTTTTGGGTGACCTAAAGTGGTGCATATACCTAATTAAGGCGGCCCTAAGCAATGGATCACGTTATTAGCCACCGGAGAAGTCTCAAAGAGGAGAAGAGAGAAGACAGAGCCGAGAGCGACACCCCGATCATTCCGAGAGCTGCAGAAAACATTTTCCACTACTGGAAGGCTGTAGAACGTTCACCCCGTGCCAAGGAACACCTGGATCTCCTCCATTCAAGGGTTTACATCACATTTATTCATGTTTCCCTATGTTTTCCCTTTCACTCATCATGTTTTTCATTGAGATGAATATGCGGAGCTAACCCCTTTATCTTTAGGACCAGGAGTAGCCTGGGTAAATGTTGTATGACACTTTTTACATAGTTCATCATAATGTGTCTCTTAAATCTGTGGCATGATGTCATTTTCTCAATTATATCATTATGATTGATCACCCTAATGATAATCTAATACCTTTAATTACTTTGAAAGAAGAATTAACGGTTGAAAAGAGGCGGATATCACATTAACTAATAAATCCTTTGAACAAGGCGATGTACAGTTAATGGTGGAAACCTAGAGTGTGATCTTCATGCACCTAATTTAGGGAATAGGTTACTACTACTGTGGAACTGACCTAGATTTAGGTAGTGAATTGTATCGCGACAACAAACATTTCTGACTACAGGCCACTACCCGGAATAGGAGACGAATTAGGATAACTGTGTAGGAATGAGTACAACGAGAACCTGCGGTGAAACCGCCATCCTAAAGATTTTTTCTTTAATTAATTAAACCAACCATTTAATCGATTGTTTTGTTTTATTTCATTTTTCTTTTCTTTTTCAATCAATTCTCAAACCATTTTAATCAGTCTAGCTGATTGCTAACAATTATTAGTATTCTACCAAAAATCCGTTCCCTGAGTTCGACTCGGGCCTCACATAGGCCTATATTACTTTGGTTCGTGCACTTGTGTTTTACGCACGGTAAATTCGTGTCAATTTTTTGGTGCCGTTGCCGGGGAATGGTGATTTTCAGCACTACGAGGGCTGCAAGCGGCCACTCTATGCCACATTTTTTTTATTTTTTTAAATTCTATAAATTAATCATCTATCTTTCATAATTTGTAATCGTCTTGCACTGTGCCTAATTAAATATATTACTGTACATGTACTAGTGCATGGTGAGTACGCGTAGCACAGACTATGCACAATCATCGCCCGAGGTCCCATTTTTGGGATCAGATTACGAGAATTCAGATTCTGACAACAAAGCAATGGCTGTGAAACAAATAATATGGGAGAAAATCAAGGTGTCGTCCTCTTCTGCATCTAAGGGGCCAATTAAGAAGCAGGCTATCAACATTCCCAATTATAAAATTGACCCAGGCCTAATCAATCTGGTCAAGTCCAATGCATTTCACAGGCTCAAAAATAAAGATCTAGTGACCCACATAAGCCAGTTCGTGGAGAACTATGATATGGTCAAGATAGACCGGTTTCCACAAGATATGCTCTACTTGAAGTTATTTCCCAGATATCTAGCGGGAAATGCTCGAGAATGGCTACATAATCTGGACGACGAGTATGTGGAATCTTGGGACCACATGGTTGAAGTTTTCTTTGAGAGATTCTTTCCGCCTGATAAGATAAATGATCTTATAAGAAAAATCCACAATTTCAATCAGAAAGCTGGTGAAACATATTCTGAGACTTGGGAGAAATTCCAGATAATGCTGAGGAGATGCCCACATCATGGGCTGGACAAAGAAAAGTAGGTCAAGATTTTCTATTTTGCTTTTTCTGAGCATGATAGAAGCAATCTAGATTTAGTAGGATCGAGGTTCTTCCTGAATAACACTGATACAAGGTGTTGGGAAATTCTGAAAAACATGGCTAAAAAGCAGTCATTGGGTGATAGAGATGCTCCGGAACAAGTTAAGGTTGTGGGAGATGCCAAAGTTATCAAAGAACTCAATGAAAAGATGGACCTAAGTGCTAAAAGGGTACTTGCACAAGAGGAGGAAATGGATGAAGAAGCGCAGGTCAAATACATGCGTCAACAACAAGGATACAGAAATAATGATTACTCTTGGAGGAAAGACAAAAAGTTCTCATGGAAGGATCCAAATAATTTTCTCCAGGATCCAGATGCTAAGCCACAACCCACGGCAGAGGATAAGAGCAATGATTTGCTCAGGCAGGTGATTAAGCAAAATCAAGAGCTGATGAGCACCTTAGGTCAACAAATTAAGCAACAAGGGGAATTTATGAATCAGTTTGGGCAAACTCTACAGAGTCATGGGTCTCAAATGAGGAAACTTGAGATGTCTTTAGCACAGATGGCAGAAGAGATTTCAAGTTTAAAGAAACCAACACAACAAGGTTGTTGGCTAAATGGACATCATTTAATCCCTTTGTTTTGATAATTACAAACATTTCATTCTTGTGGATCTAACGTGCTACTTAAGTGTTGCAGGAATAAGGAGGATGACAAATACTTGGAAGATCTATATGCTAAAATTGCTTTAAGTCATGAATGTAATCAAATGTAAAAACTTGTACAAGTATATAATGTACAAGTACTTAGATATCATGTAAATCAAGTGTTAGATCTTCCCTAGCCAATCACAACACTTAGATAGATCATCCCCTACAATAGTGTCACAAATGCACACTCATACACACACTTATTACTTGGTTGAAAAACATTGAAACAGGGTTAATCTCGGTTGACAAAATCCTCGACTGAGACACTCTCGGTCGACAAACTCTTCGACCGAGAAAGACCCAGGTAGCCGTTAGACACAGTAGACAAGGTAGTTGGCAGTTAGAGAAGAATGTTATATACACTTGCTCCAGACAGTCCCTCGGTCGACAAGACCTCGACTGAGAAGGACTCTCGGTCGACAAATCTTCGACCGAGAAGAGTTCTGTCTGCAATTTTCAGAGTTAATTAACTAGTCATTGCTAAAGCAACTAATGTATACCTAACGGCTAGTTAAGCACTTAGAACCCCCTAGAAAGTGTCTAGAACGTCCTTAAGCACTTGTAGGCCATTCTTATAAATAGGACAAGCCTTAGGACACCCTAACATACACTTGTACAATACTTGAGTTTACATACTTGCAATTGGCAATCTGTTTTGGGCAATTGAGCAACACTAGCACTTGCTATTCATTTCCCTTGCTCCAAATTCATGTCCTATAGGCTAGCATCTCCTATCCACTAAGCCTACACTTCCATACTCATTGGTTAGGAGATCAATACGCTTGATATAGGAAATCAAGCCTTGTTCTTCAAGTGGTAATTGTAATTTCCATTTCCTTTCTTGTTCTTTCTTATTGCTTGTACTCTCCTTGCTACTCCTAGGGTTGGAGGCTGTGGATTGGAGAGAGCTTGATCTTCTTGGTGAAGAAGGAGATCTTTGGACTACTTCTAGAAGGCTGTCTCAATAGGAAGCTACTTCAAGAGGAAGGCTACTTCAAGGGGGAGCTTGAGGTTACTTCAAGGAAGGCTACTTCAAGGTTGGTGAGACTACTTCTAGGTGAAGGTTGTCCAAAGGGTGTAGAAAGTATTGTAATTTTATGTAATATCATTGCGAGGTAATAAAATTTAATACTTTCAAAATCCTAGTTGGGTAAGAAACCGGGTAGTGGATTGACTGCCTTAGTATTTGCTAAGGTTGGAACCACTCTAAACATCTTGTCTCCTTCTTATTATTTCAATTGTGGTTGTTTGAGTTAAATTATTAATAAAATATCATAAAACCCTATTCACCCCCCTCTAGTGGTTTCTCAATTGGTATCAGAGCAGGGTTTCACCTCTTACCAGGCAATAATCATCTCTAGGTCATCAGACCTATATACATGATTATCACATACTACAGGGTTTCAGTCTTATTAGCTCATTATTGAGTAGTGTCGCCTCTCATTAGGCGACAACCAATTCTAGATCATAAGGTCCATATAAATACTATACATGTTATTGAAGTATTTCAGATGGCTCACAAGGCCCATTCAATATATATAATATCACATCACCATAGACCATAGTTGGCTATGCTTATTATTTCAAAATACTTGCATGGTTATGGTCTCGTGATAAAAGAGATTTCAATTAACAATGTCAGCTCCATTTTGTAAAAAAAACTTAATCCGCTTCCAAATATAATAAAATGAAAGGTATATCATATTGTCTTAGATTCTTTAATAGTTAGAACACCTCTGTGTTACTCTATCATTTTCATCATGGGATATCAATCCCTTAAACTCACCATTGAGCACCACATCACCTTCTAGGCAATTGTGTTTTTTCCAGGTCACCATACCTCTTTACAAGTTTTCCATATGTCTTATAAGGAATATTTCAACTATATAAAATTATAATCACTATAGCCCTCATTTGGCTATGAACATCATATATATATATATATATATATATATATATATATATATATATATATATATGGTTAAGATTTCATGGTATTACCATAACCATTGATTAATATTATCTTGCTACTTCAAGTTATAATCCCCCTTGTGATTAGGGATAGGATTTCTCTTCTGTAACTGACTAGGGTATCTAGGGTTATATTCAATAATTGAACCCTAAATCATAACTCGTCATATCTAGGAGCTTATACAATTACCATAAGTATCATTCATAATTAATTACTTTCATCAATTATCATTGATTGATCATCAACATGAGATATACAAGTTCCTCTCTTATCCGTATTTGAATACTAGTTCAACTTGACTTGTTGTATTAACTTGATCCTCAATAGAATGTATTGCCCCACACTTATCAAAGTGTATTCATCTCACTATATCATCATGTATTAATTTGATTACTTTCCCCATGTGTTGGCCTACTTTTGTTAAAGTGTATTGGCCTCCACACAATCTCTTGTGTCAGCCTACTTTCTTCCAAGTGTATCGGCCTCCACACAATCTCTTGTGTCGGCCTACTTTCTTCAAAGTGTATCGGTCTCCACACTATCCCTTGTGTCGGCCTAGACATATTCGCTTGTGTCAGCCATGGCACTATTTTTGGTATCATCCAAAGCACATTAAATGGTATTAGTTTAAAGGTGGTTAGGGTAGTATCGATTGTGAGGTGCTTGAGGTATATCGGCCATTTTATATTCATGGGGTATCAGCCACTCAACTAACTAGTGTGGTGGCCACACCATGAACTAGGGTATCAACCTAGCTATCCATTTGTGTATCGGCCATTAGTGTTTTGGTTGTATCGGGTGAACCTTCAACAATACCTTGATAACCTCCACCAATTGACCTCACCACTACTTGGTGTGTCAACAAAAAATCTCAAGGAATGTATTGCCTCCACTTCCACATGGTAAGTCAGTCTAAGTGTGTCGTCCATCACACTTATGTAGACTAGAGAGAGATCAGTTTTTTAGTGTATTAGTTTCTATGGTTAGGATTATATGATATCAGATTAAGCATCATCATATCCCTTATTTCCCACATCCATTAAGGTAAAAACCTTATCCTCCTTTGGTATATCATTCTCACCCTTCTTAGGTACATATATTTTATTGTAATATATTCTTTTAATTTCAGTATAATACCTTTACCTCACTTGGGTGTAACACCTTTACCTTACTTAGGTGTATCGGCCACACCACACTTTGGTGTATCGGCCACACCATACCTTGGTGTATCGACCATACCACACTTTGGTGTATCGGCCACACTACACATCGGTGTATCAGCCACACCACACTTTGGTGTATCGACAACACCACCATCTAATGTGTCAACCTTACTATCACCTTGTGTTTCTCATAACACATCAAAGTGATTTGGGTCTTGAGGTGCTAAAAAGGATATCGACCTTGAGGTTCTTAAAGAGATAGCGGTTTTGAGATATTTTAAAGGGTTGATAGTATTGAGGTGCTTAAAGGGATATCGATCTAATAATCATCAAGCTTCAAACCTTCGTCCCTTAACACTCTAGTTCATGGGAAACAGCCCCATGTTTCCACTAGATCTCAAAGATTCATCATTTAATCAAGGGAAATAAAAATTGAGAAGGAATCACCAAGTATTATACAATTGAAAGTGAATAACAATAGAATTGAAGTAGAGTTATATAATCTGCCTCAAGATCAACTCAAGAGATTTAAGCTCCAAAGCTCCACATTCCAAGTTTGAGGATGACTTGTCAAAAGTCCAAGACTTGATCACAACACTTCTTTATGAAAGAATACATCATAGTTAGGAACTTGGTAAAGAAAGAAGAGAAGGAAAGAATCATTATCCAAGAAGCATAGTTTTTCCAAGGTAGGAGATTACCATTGATTTACCTTGGGCAAGATGCTAAGCCTTCTGATTCTTCCTTGATATCCTAGAGTCATCCACCAAGTAAGAGATGGAAAACGAGTTGAAAGGTTTACTAGGAGGTGAAAAGAGAGGTATATATAGTTGAGGCTCATGAAAGAGAGTATGTGTAAGGTGTCATCACCATATGTACATGAGTGACACATGTCCATGCATGGTGACATCATGCAACCTCATGTATCTTGACATGCAAAACTCTTGTGGATAATCCAAGGGTAAGGTATCGGCCATTGGGTAGCTTCCTTGACAAGATATCACAACTTGTCATCACTTTGTGTACAAATCGATACCACTTTTGCAAGGAAGTCTCAAACCAATAGCCTTCACCTATTTGAGGTGCTTAGCCCGACACGAATGCTTCCAAATGTTTCCAAACTGATAGGGGGAATCTTCTATGGTTTATAAACTGATAGGCATCCCCATATGCCCTTCACAACTCGACACAGCCTCATATATAGAAGACTTAGGAGTGCTAGTCAACCATGGGCCTTAATGTGACTAAATGATATTGCAGTTCAACCATCACCATCCAATGCTAATATTGGTGTGAACATTGTAACAAATCTTGGGAATAAAAAATAGAAGGAACATGTTCTAGATATGACATTCAACACTAAAAGGTTTTATGATGAAGATGAACAATCCAACAACCTATTCGCAAATGAAAAACCACCTTACTGCACAATTGAATCATATCTGCCACCACCATTCTTCCCTTAGGATTTCCCATATGGGATGCCTTTTATGAACCCTATGTGGTAGGGAAATCCTCATGTCCATGGAACTATCAAAACTTTATTCATGGTCATCCTTAGCCTATCAGGAGACACAACAATGATACCTCCAACAAATGTCCCAAAAAAGATATTAGTACTTATTGCACAACCACCCTCATGGAATCTGGCACAATTTATATTGAACAAAATAAGAGGAAGAAACAGAAGAACAACCATGGAAATTCCATAGCCCCATATCTGACACCATATTCATCATCTACTTCCTTGTGTATACTCCTTTCTTGCCCTACCAAAATTTCTATAATAAATCAGAGTCATGCTAGGATGACAACACACTCTGTATGTTCTACCTCCTATTGTACCAAGTGCAATCAATGGGACAAGTTCAAAAACAATAGAGATTATACTATAAGATCTAGATTAAAATTGAAAGAAATGCAAGGCCAAAAGGAAACTTTAAAGATGTTTGATGATTTATGTCGGTTTCCCTAAGGCCTGGTTACCTAAGAAGTTTTAAGTGCTAGAGTTTTCTAAAAATAATGGGAGAGGTGACCGCAATCTCCATATTTTCACATACTATTCAGATATGATAAAAGTCCAAGAAAATGGCAAACTACTCATCAGACTATTCCACTATTCCCCAGAAGGACTGGCCCTAGCCTAGTACAACCAACAGTGACCTTAGACACTAAAGTCATGGGAAAAGCTTCCCAGTCAATTTATTGAGAAATATTCATGGAATATTGATGAACTACTTACTTTAGATGATTCAGAGTCCCTCACTCAAAAGGCCAAAGAAGCATTCACATAATTGTTGGCATATGGAGGGAACTACAGGAACATATAAAAAACAAACGTATTGATGTAGACATAATTCACATGGTCATAAAAGTAGACCCATGCACTATCTGCTATGTTAATTTTTCAATCATATCATACCTTTCCATATTCAATTCAATTCAGAACAAACATAGAGCTAGCAATTGAAAAGGGAGTGTATAAGAACATAAACCACAATCTCAACCAAGAATGGAAACCAAATACAAACTAGAATTCAAGCTTCTCAATAGTTGTAAATGCAACCTCTATACCTAGTGGATCGGTAATGGCTAATCAATATAAGATTCCATAGCATGTTAAAAATGAAAATGGTTCAAATGCACTTCCTTATGATCAACAACCACCATTTTCTCCAATTTTCCACAACTAAAAGGATATTATTCCCACGAACTATCATCCTCATTTAGGGTATACACCCTATGCCTCTACCCCTAGACACCTTCCACCTTTTCAATAAATGAGTCAGCCACATATGATGACTCATCCTGCAATCCCTCAACAAACTCAACATGTGAGTTCATTTGTTCCGGTCCAATCTCAATATACTAAAAATATTGTTACCTGGAATCCCCCAAGATATTTTACCCCATTAGGTGGCACCTATGTTGATATATTCTTGGGGGTTGTATAAAAATTCCTTGCACAAAGTTCACCTCTGAATCCGCTTCTAAAAAACTAAAATGCAATAGCTTACTATCTATTTCATCAGTCTCATGGTCACCATATTAACACATTTCAGTCATTCATGCACGCATTACAAGATCTAATAGAAAATGGCACTCTCAAAGTCACAAAATGAACAAGATACAGTGACAATAGTTGCAGTCATTCTAGAAGAAATTATAGAACCATAACCAATTACTAGAATGGTGACATCATTTTTTTAATAGGAAAACACAAGAGAAACCATGCACACGGGTAGATAATGTTCATCCATATCTTCAAACAACTCAGACTCTCTATCTCTAGGTTCTTCTAATATTGATTCATCGGATGTAGTGTTGAAAGTAATATTTTCTGTGCTAGAAAAACTGGATGAAGATGCACTTACTCACCTTATGGAATATATACAAAACCAGCTAGAATTTCTACACTCAGGGGAAACAATAAAAAGAGACTCACATTGAAGATTCCCAAGAACCAATTACTAGAATGGTGACATCATTTTTTAATAGGATAATGCAAGCAAAACCATACAGACGGGCAGATAATGTTCATCCATATCTTCAAATAATTCAGCCTCGCTAGCTCTAGGTTCTTCTGATATTAATTCGTCAGATGTAGTGTTGAAAGTAATATTATTTGTGCTAGACAAATTGGATGAAGATGCACTTACTCGCCTTATGGAATATATACAAAACCAGCTATAATTTCTACACCTAAGTAAATAAGAAAAAGAGACTCACATTGAAGATTCCCAAGAACCAATCACTATAACGGTGGCATCATTTTTTAATAGAAAGACACAAGGGAAACCATACATACGGGTAGATAATGTTCATCCATATCTTCAAATAACTCAACCTTGCTAGCTCTAGGTTCTTCTCATATTGATTCATCAGATGTAGTGTTGAAAGTAATATTATCTGTGCTAGACAAACTAGATGAAAATGCACTTACTCGCTTTATGGAATATATACAAAACCATATAGGATTTCTATACCCAGGGAAACAAGAAAAAGAGACTCACATTGAAGATTCCCAAGAACCAATTACTAGAATGGTGACATCATTTTTTTAATAGGAAGGCACAAGAGAAACCATATTGAGGGTAGATAATGTTCATCCATATCTTACAATTAACTTAGCCTTGCTAGCTCTAGGTTCTTCTAATATTGATTCATTACATGTAGTGTTGAAATTAATATTATATATGCTAGACAAACTAGATGAAGATGCACTTACTCGCCTTATGGAATATATACTTAACAAGCTAGAATTTCTACACCCAGGGAAAAAAGAAAAAGAGACTCACATTGAAGATTCCCAAGAACCAATTACTATAATGGTGACATCATTTTTAATAGGAAGACACAAGAGAAACCATACATACAGGTAGATAATGTTCATCCATATTTTCAAATAACTCAGTCTCGCTAGCTCTAGGTTCTTCTAATATTGATTCATCGGATGTAGTGTTGAAAGTATTATTATCTGTGCTACACAAACTGGATGAAGATGCACTTACTCACCTTATGGAATATATACAAAACCAACTAGAATTTCTACACTCAGGGAAACAAGAAAAAGAGACTCACATTCAAGATTCCTAAGAACCAATTACTAGAATGGTGACATCATTTTTTAATAGGAAGACACAAGAGAAACCATATTGATAGTAGATAATGTTCATCCATATATTCAAATAACTCAACCTCGCTAGCTCTAGGTTCTTCTGATATTTCATTGGATGTAGTGTTGAAAGTAATATTATGTGTGCTAGACAAACTGGATAAAGATGCACTTACTCTCATTATGGAATATATACAAAACTAGCTAGAATTTCTACACCCAGGGAAACAAGAAAAAGAGACTCACATTGAAGATTCCCAAGAACCATTCTTACCAAGCCATTTGGAAGTTACTTCCAACCAACATCCAACAATGTCACACAATCAACCTCATCAAAGACAATGGAGGCCAAAGCATTAGAGGTTGAATGCAGAATTTGAATAAATCAGATTCCCTTTGAGTGATCTGCTACTCAAGTTGTGGGAACATCTAAATTATCTAGATATAAAGACAACACCAACTAGGCCTTCTAAGAATCATAATTCATGTATGACATTTTCATTATGTTGTCAGACATGACACCAACGATTGTAATTCACTGTGAAAGGAGATCATTTGATTTCAAGGAATAATATGTATGCCTACAATTGGACTGAACAGTTTCTCTTGTCTTGTCAACCCACTTTTGTTAGTGCGATTGAAGTTCTAGGTAGGGAAACCACGTCATGATGCCCCCAGTCAAACAAACCATCAAGGTCCCTAGATTTCAAAATTTTGTATTGTTTAGTGACATCATCTACATCATTCATTCAAATACCCCCAATGCAATCGCCTCCATTCACACCATGTTAGGTTCTAATAGGACCCATGCCCAGCAGACCACAGATTACACCTCAAATTTGCATTCCTAAAATGAGCAATGCACATAATAGTACGGATACACTTTCTTGCTCCACTCAAATTAATTAAGACATTCTAATTGCAGAACCTGCCCTTAATAATGTTAAGTATTTTCCTCATGTTTCCGATAAGATTGACAAAGTAAAATCCAAAGTTACTATATATATTGGAAAATACTCTACTTTAGATGGCACAACAACAGATTATGTGAACTCTACAAAAAAAATTGTGATCCCTATCAAACCAATCACGATACTTGGTATTTTCAAGTTAAGAGAAGTACCACCCACATCAGAACTCCTCTACTCACAAATTACTAAACAGGGTTGCATTCTTGTCCCTTAACTAAATAATGAGAGAAGTAATCCTACAACCTCATTTGACTTACTTGAGCAGTTGAAGAAAACATGTGTTCACATATAAATGTTGGACTTGATCCAAAGTTTATTAGATCATGTATCTGCAATCTTGAAGGTTCAAGAAGGTGCATTTGTTACAAAGGATGTTTACCCGGAGAATCTAGCTAATACAATAGCTTTGATCACCAAAATAGAATTTACAACATTCTCAAATGATGCAATCATAAGTGGGGTAGACTCGAATTTTGCCTTATACATCACTATATGACATGAGGACATCAAGATTTTGTTAGTATAGCTTGGTAATGGGACAAGCCCCAACATTTGCCCCTTAAACATTTGTTACATTGGGAATTGTAGCTAGGAACATACAATCAACATAAAAAAGGATGCATCTTTTGATGGATCTCCTAAGAACATCATGGGTGATATTCCTTTAACTATTCAGGTAGGCCCTAGAATATGCAAGCAAACTTTCATTGTAATGGAAATAAATGCATCTTTAAATTTTCTCCTGAGAAGACCATGGATCCACAAAAATAAAATCATATCATCCACGTTGAATCAATGTCCCAAATTTTTATGTGGTCGAGTCATATTTATTGTCCAAGGTGATCCCATACCAAAAAAAATAGTGATTGTAGAATCAAAAGAAGTAGACATGTGATTTCATACAAATCCTATAGAAACCATAAACTACATTCATGATCAATTTTGAGTTTTTCCTCAAATACTTCATGATTACCATGTTAATATGAAGTTCCTAGACAAAATGGGACTCCAACTCGGATGGGAACTTAGATGTCATCATAGGGAAATACAATTTACATGTTTGTTCTTGTAAATCATGATCAAAGGGGACTCATCAACCATAGACCCAGTGGCTCAAAGGGTAATCATATGACATAATGGATCCTTTATTGGCACCCTATTATTATATGACCAACCAAAGAATATTTAAATAGACAAAAACAACACAAGACATGGAGTTTCTTAATGATATCTTTAGAATGTCAAAATAGGAAGGAATATAATCAATAAAGACATGAAATCAATACACCTGCTAGATATATTTCCACCATTTCTTATAAGAGATACGAAGAATTGGTCAAGTTGTATAACTCTTTACATTACACATCAAGTGATGATGAATACACCGTGCATGAACCTAGAGTGGCAATGATTTTCTTGAGTAAGGGCACAACTTCAATAGACCAGACAATCTAACCATTCCTCCAAATGAAGTTCTCACTGATTGTAGGTGTAACATAAGGGCCAATCTTAAGTTAGTAAAGTCCTTGTAAAAAAAAGTTCACAAACTGATGAGAGTTGCCATCCTATCTCTTCCGCCAATGTCCACATTAGGTCACTGAATGTAAACACCTTGTAAGTAGAATAAAAGGAATCATAAATCCTGACACCATTAAGTTAGCAAAATTCAATCGTAGATGACAACAAAAGAGGAATGTTATAAAAGAAGTCATCGAATTACTCATAGGTTCTTCCCTTAATTATGAATACAACCCGATACCTAAATATATGACAAAGGAACATTATCCATTCCACACTATAGATGTAATAGAATTAGTAAATATTGGTGTGGAGCCCATAATATGTCAAGTAATGATTGGAGTAACATTACCTTCATTTGTCAAAATTATATTGAGAGATCTTTTCTACCGATACATTGACATTTTCACTTGGAGTTATGTTGAAATCCTAGGTCTCGATGAATTCATTGCAGTCTATCACCTTCATATGATATATTGTATATGCTCTGTTAAATATAAAGCTCATCATGTTCAGCCATAATGGGCACTCAAAAAATTGAATAGGTGCAAAAACAATAAAATAAAGGTTTCATTCTCCTTATATCATATTCAACATGGTTATCCAATGTCTACCACTCCCAAATAAAGATGGACGTGTTTGAATGTGTGTTGATCATATAGAATTGAATAAAGTCAGTCCCATGGATGACTTCCCATTTTCACGTATTGATGTATTAGTTTATAATACAATAGGGCATGGTCATCTTAGCTTTATGGATGGGTTCTCAAGATGTAGTTAGATTAGATGTCACCTTGTGACATGGAAAAGATAGCATCTATTATTGAATGGGGAGTCTTTTGCTATCAGGTTATGCCATTTGGTTTGAAAAATGTAGGTGCTACATATCACTACACTATGGTAGTTTTTTTCATGACCTCATGAAGTGTACATTGATGACATGACTGCTAAGTCAAAGCATGTGGTTGAACATGTGGATTTCTTAGAAAAGATTTGCAAAAGGCTCAATTGTTTTCATCTTCATCTTATCCCAACAAAGTGTACCTTTAGGATCACCTCTAGAAATCTATTTGGTTACATAGTCAGTAAACATCGCATTGAAGTGGATCCAAGGAAAGCTAGTGCCAAGATTGATATAACTCCTCCACAAACTAGAAAAGAAATTCATGGTCTACTCAGAAGGTTTCAATACATTAGTCGGTTCCTTGCAAAGTTGACAATGGTATGTGAAAATATTTTTAAGCTTCTAAAGTTGAACTCAAACACAGGATTGACTAACGAATGTCAAGCCACATTTGATAAAATCAAGGCATACTTATCCAATCCACCAGTGCTCAAACCGTCGGTATTTGGACACCCTTTGACACTGTGTTTACTTGTGATGGAAGGGTCAATCAAAGGCATACTTATCCAATCCACCAGTGCTCAAACCGTCGGTATTTGGACACCCTTTGACACTGTGTTTACTTGTGATGGAAGGGTCAATCAAAGGAGTATTAACTCAAAGGTCAAAACTGATGAACATGCAATCTATTATATGTCAAAAAAAGTTTTCAAACACTGGAAGTAAGTACATCATGGTGGATAAATAGTATTTATTATTGGTGTTTGCCACCCACAAACTGTGCCATTACCTCATGTCATATGTAGTAAAACATGTGTCTTGCCAGGACCCCTTATGATATTTATGTTCCACACATTGTTGATAGGATGGTGTACCAAATGGAAGGTATTATTATCATAAGTTGACATCACTCATGTATTAATGAAGGTTGTAAAATTACAAGCTCTTGTTGATCAATTAGTTGAGAACCCAATTGCATATACAGACAAAGGGGATTTTATTTTTCCATATGAAGATATCAACATGGTTGAAGACCATATGGTAGATTATCATAATGATCCAAATACTTAGACTATATTCTTTGATAGAGTGTCCAATCAACACGGAAAGGGAATTGGCATCATTTTCATTGATCATAAAGGCAAACACATACTTGTTTCTCGATGATTGTAGCTTGACGCTACAAACAACGTGATTGGATATGAAGCTTGTATTCTAGGTTTACAAGTTCCAAAGCAGATAGAAGCTCATTACATTCAAGTTATTGGTGACTCTCTACTCATAGTTTCTCAAATCAATCATGAATGGAAGTCTAAGCAAGAACATCTCATTCCTTGTCATTAGTATCTCACTATGCTAACTAAGGATTTTGAAGAAATCAAATTCAACCATCACTATGTTAACTAAGGATTTTGAAGAAATCAAGTTCAACCATTTAAAGTGAGAAAGAGACAATTACACTGACGCACTTGCTACACTTGCCTCATGGGTTATATTTCAAAGGTCCAAAAAGTTTTCTTTGTTGAAGTAAAGACATTATCCAAACCAACCTATTGCATACAAATGGAGAAAATAGATATAAGTGATGGACACCCCTAGTTTTTCTATATTAAATGATTCTTAGTGGTCAAGCCTTACCTAAAAGATCTTCTAAAAGTGATCCACAAACAATTAGGAACTTGTCTTCTCAATATACACCGGGTGATGGAAAACTTTATTGTCACTCTCATAGTCAAACTTCACTTTGATGTTTGACCCGTAAAGAAGTAGATGAAGTGATCATAGAGGTTCATGCAGGTATTTGTGTTGCCCACATAGGAGGAGTGATGCTACCCACGAAAATTCAGTTGTTAGGATATTTTTAGAGCACAATGGAGGTTGGTTGTTCTCAATATGTTTGTAAATGTCAAACATGCCAACTTCACATTGACCATATTCACTCTCCACCTAATACCTTTACAATATGGCCATGCCTTGGCCTTTTTCTGTTTGGGTTATAGACTTGATTGGTAAAATCCATCCTAAAGCCTCTAATGGTCACTGATTCATCTTAGTAGCAATTGATTATTTCACAAAATGGGTGGAGTCATATCCATATTACTAGCTTTAGCTTCTCAGGTCATCATATTCCACAAGAATAATATCAGCACTCGTTATTGGATTCCTAGTGAGATAATGTATGATAATGGCACCAACATTGTCATTGTAACTATATAGAAATACTTGGATTCTTTTGGCATCAAGCATCATCATGTATCTCCATATTGCCCATAGATCAATGGTTCCATGGAAGACACAAATAAAAAATCTTTTTTAAAGCTTGAAAAAGATAATCCACTGATTAGAAACTGGCACAAACAACTGCCACTAGCATTATAGGCTTATCGACCATCAATTTAGACATCAATGGGTGGCACCCCTTATCCTTTAGTTTATGGGACGGAAGTTGTTTCACCCATTAATGTTGAAATCCCTTCATGAAGAATCCATCAAGACAAAAACCTCCTAGAGATAGATTGGGTACATGATTGTATATATTCCTTGAATATCATTGAAGAGGAACTACTATGAGCACTCCATCATGCATAATGTTGCCAAGCCAGAATGAATCATGCCTTCACTAAGAAATTGTGTCCATGATAGGTTGAAAAGGATTATCTTGCTCTTTGCATGATCATCAAACTTGATACTCATGGAAACTTTAATCCAAAGGGAAATGGACCCTAAATTATGCATTATGTGTATTTTGGTCGAGCTCTAAGTTTGCAAGATATGTATGGAGACATACACTTGCTGCACATCAATGAAATCCATGTGTAGATATACTATTGTTGACAGAGTTCTAGTGGATGTAAAGCCCTGTAAAGGCACTTAAAATACATCATACTCTTGTCGAAAAGGACACTTATAACCATGGATCATTTAAGAATACAAGGGACTAAAAAAAAGAGCCACCTCTATAGGTAACTTAAAAGTGAAAAAAATAAGGATATGTGCCTATGATGGAAGATCAGTCTGCCATCTCGAGGCCCAACGGTTCATGAAACTAACTTCAACTTTTTAAACAAACCCTACAAACTCTCTATTAATGATACAGGGAACATTCAAATCCCTTATAAAGGTTTATTGAGTCTCGTATCCCTCCAGGTCCATTGCAAAGTAAATGTGAGCACAATTCCTGGTACCATGCTTGGAAAATGATCCCCCCACCTTCCAAAATTCACCAATTTTGGCTATTTTCTAAACTATAGTGAAGAAGTGTGATCAATCCATGGGACTTTCAGCCGATGGGTCCCCAGCCCTAGATAGTGTATGGACAGGGTGCCACCAACTACATGGCCTTTTCATATCAACTATACTATAGTACCCATGTTTACCAACTTACTATATCAAAAATAAATAATACATATATATCTCAAATTGTACATAAATAATTTCCATATAGATCAAGGCAGGGACAACAAGATGACTCATGACTTAGTTAAAAATCTAGCAATGGTGGGAAATGATGATACTAACCAATTCCCTGATATGAATTATGAAAGGTTTATGTCATTTGAATGCCTTCATTAGAATATGCATGTGCTTTCCATGGTTAATATCCACAAAAATAATCACTATGACCCTCGCTTGATCATTCTACCAATGGGGCATGCAAGGAAGGTGGTTAAGATTGTGATTAGTTAACATCTCTTATTGTGATGTATAGACCTCACTCAATTAATGCAGGGGTCATCCTCCATGGATACTCCTTGTGAGGGAATGTCTTCCTTGAGGAAAGCACATGTAATGATTGATTTAATGAAATTGTGTCCCCATCCTAAGGATCTGAGCTTCGATGTCATGTAATCCCAAAACTGGATCGAACTAGAAGAGATATGTGTTGGTGATAAATTGCTTGAACTCAAGAACTAATTATACATGATGTCAAAGACCATTGAGGCCCAAAGTCCCCCACCCTAAGGCCTTGAGTACCAATGTCCCAAGGTTCATTCATATTTGAACCAAGGTGATATGTGCTTGTCACAATTTCCCAAGATTATAAAGTGATCAGATAGGTTGTCAATGACCAGTGAAGCAAAAAAGTCTTCATCCTAAGTCTTGAACACCAATATCCCATGGTCCTTTTACAACTAGACCAAATTGATAAGTGTTTGTGACAAACTGTCTACAAAAAATGAGGTTTATCATATTCATAACACTATAAAAAGTGGGAATTTGGACTTTGTTATGTGGCAATTATGTTATCTAGAGCCAATGAGGAACCAAGTTTTTCTTATGCTTACTTAAACGATCTGCATAGGAGCATCTTGTGAGGCATAACTACCTATTAGTAACTCAGAGAGGTTATGAAATTATGTAAATATGCTTGAACTGATGACTGGATCACTATCGAATGTAGGTAAAGGAGTTCCTCATGCGTAGAATGATCATGACTTCCACTCCACAAACATTCTTTTCCATAATAAGTTCATCATAGATAATATGCACATTTTTGTTCATTTGACTAAACCAAGTGAGCATATTTTGAAAGGGAACTAGAACAACTGTAATGTCTAAAATAATTGGGATTAATATCCCCAGTGTTCTAAGAAAAAGAATAATTCTTATATTTTCTTGAAACATCTCAAGGCATGAAGTCTAAATTACTATAGTTGTATTATTAGAAAGAAAATGTAAAACTCAAACATGTTTTGTAATGACAAATCTATTATAAAAAAGGGGAGACTAATATGTCATATGAAATCTAAAATCTCATAAAATTACCCACTTCTACCATAATCCATATCCCTAAAATGGAAAAGATAATGATAAAGCTATATTTGATCTCCAACTCCTCCTTTATTGGTTTCTTCATTTGTGAGATCCCCATCAATCTTGCAAGTGACTTGTAAGCACTCAAATGCCTCACAATGATGTAGATACTCTGGTGTGAAACTCCAACCAATAGGGAACTCTTCCACGACCATCATCTTGTGGTTATTCCATGTCTTCTAACTTAGATGACAAGTGGTGATCACCCTTTTCAATATCTTGTATATAATGTGTTGAATTTGATCTAGCTAATATGCAACCTAATTTCTCCCAAATTGGCACATAATTATAATTGGGAAATACGCCCCACACTCCCAAATCATGGAAGAATGATGTGACGTCCCCAGATTTTCTAAAACATAATCTGATGTGTGATGTCCAAATTGAAACCCTCACCTCAGTGAGAATCCCAATTTCAAAATCACACACTAGGCTAAGATAATGAAAATCAAGGGAGTCAGAAGGAAACACAGTACCACATGTACATGAACAATAATAAAACCATACACACATGTTATCCATTCAACATATAATTATAACATGAATTGTTACAACATTTGATATTACATATTGAACAAAAAATTATACATATACATGCACTACCACTAAACTATAGGATCTTAAGACAACAGGTCCACCTGTACATCAGCTCGCCACACAACTCACAACTATTCTGGTCCTCAACCTAAACAAAAGATTACATGTGATACACGTCAGCATAATATTCAAGAATATTGTACTGAGTATGCCTACGTGTCTTTTATATACCTCTCATCATATCTTGGCAATAAGATAAAACTAATACTTGGTAGTTATAAAGATTCATAAGAAAAATCATATACCTGCACAAAGGTGTTCATTAACAAAAGAGAACACATATTTTAAGTGTATTTTCCATTATACCATCCATGGATTTACTACCTGAGAGTTGAATGCATTAAGGCCTTTATGATCTACTACCAAAGAGTTGTATCATTTCACAATGTGATCTACTACCAAAGAGTTGTATCACTTCCAAGTACTTTACTACCAAAGAGTTGAAGTACTTATTTCTAGCACTTTACTACCAAAGAGTTGAAGTGCTTAGATATAATGGAACATATATATTATGTTTCATGTGTTCATAGCAATAAGTATGGAAAATCAAGCAACATATCATTCAGGAATAATCATTTCATCCAATATCGTATGCTAAGTATTATACTACACATCTAACACAAGCATATTGTATAAAAAGACAAGTAAGAGGTAATGGCGTACCTTGATCAAGAGATAATCTAAACCACATATTCCTCATGTCATCTATATCTTGTTAAACCTGATCAAGACAAGATCATATACCATCATCAGGTTCTCATCATCTCAACCCTAGTTATGTCCATTATAGGGTTTCACTTAGATCATTATGATATGTACATTATTACTTGTCTTATCTTCATCCTTATGTGGGATTTATGTTACTGATGTTATATTCTATATTTGGATACCTAATCTGAATATTAGATTCTATATTATTATTTATACATAATAACCCTAGGTTACATGCATTACTCAAATTAGGGTTTCATCACATGTATTAAGGGTCATCTTCATATAACATGGATTAAGGGTATCATCCTAATCTCATATTTAAATATGAGGTTCCAGATACTGATATGAGCTTACTCTGTAAATTTCATCATTTATTGAGTATTTATGTATTTATTGCATTTTATTTAGAGTTAAAAGCCCTAATTAGCCATATTAAGCAAATTACATGATTTCGTACATCAACATGACCATAACTGACATCATATGTATTGTAAACATGATTATTGACTTACTGACATTTTTCCATAATTTTATATCATCATTTGATATGTATTTCTCATGAACTAAGCATTACACATCTTACATGATATCACTGCTATTAAAGCATTAAAGGCTGGTATTATCATTCTATTGTGTTCTACTCATTTTTCTAAGAATTTTTGTATATTATATGTATTTTTTTTATAAACGTACTAATTACTGTGAATTAAAGAAGATCTGAGCATTTTGGGATATAATTACCCCATGGGCCAATCAGCCACTGACACGTGGCCCTGAGGAGCGCTCACCTCCTCTAGATGTTGCGGTCTGCTATGAGCTGATTCTCTCTGAATCAACTGGTTTATTGTTCCTGGACCCACCTGGTTTGAGGCATGAACTGGGTAGGCCTCCTCTCTTTCACTCACGTTGGGGAGTCCCATGCCTGCGTGAGGCTAGGACAGAGTGTCGCCGCGATGCTCCTCTCCGAAGAGCAAATCGGCCATCCTCTGGTGCTCCTCACTTCTTACTTTCACCACATAGGAACTCACTTGGTCTTGCTACATGCCACCGACCTCTCGCCTGGTAGATGCCAGCTCCTCCTCATGATCTCGGTGAGGGTCGCTGCAACAGCTTGTTGCCATGGTGGAACGAAAAGAGGAAAAATGCCCCTGGTTCCTCCTAGCTTTAGCCAAGGATTCCAAGAGCTCTGTTAAACCTTCTCGATCTCACTCACCACCTCGATTTGAAGTGGCAAGGTCCGAGAAGCTGTGTAGAGCTTGCTCCTTCTCCTCCAGCAAAACTGGGTTGGTCGACCATGGAAACAGCCATGGGAGTCGGTCGTCATGTGTGGGTTTCATTCTATAGACATCTTTCTTCATTTCTAGTATCATAGGACTCTACAAGACACTTTCCTCTCCCTTCTCCTACCTCTTCCTTTCACTTGCTCGCTGCAATGGAGAAGTAGCCGAGGGATGAGGCTTGTTCTCTCCACTGGGAAGGCCACATATCTCGTTTAAGGGGTCAAACTCTCGTGAAGAGGAGAGGAATCCAAGTACTCAGTCACTTCTCCCCATCGCCCCACGATCTCAGCTAGTGGTGTCTGGGGTGGGTGCGGGTTCAACTATCCCACTACCTTGCTCTAACCACAAGGTAGGAGACAAGCTGACATCCCTCAGATCTGAATGCAAGGGCTATCGACCAGAGGGCACTTAAGTGGATCTGTGGCTTCTCCTTTTCAAAGGCCACAGCCACTGGATCGACAATCTAAGGCCACAAGTTGGCCACACAGACCCAGCCCAAAACCAACAAATGTGACATAGCCTGACTTAGGCTCAGCTAGCAAACTTAGGTCTATTAACCATCAAATATACACATTAATTACTCAATTTCAAATCTCAATAACTTCCTCTAGGAACATCCAATTTCCACCTAATTTTAACCACAACTTCCTCACTACTCAATATTCCTTGTGCGTGAATTTGGCATAAAAAATCAACTGTTAGACCAGTCAATTAAATTCCTCAAATAGGTATAACTTATGGATCCAAAACATTATACAAACCTCAATCAACACTCCAACTTTACTAGAACACTTGGGATTCTCAAGACAACTCAACATGCATGACTTCACTTGTGTCATTAGACATTTTAAGATTCCAAAAGTCCACTCCATCACATCCTACACACCTTAAAAGAAATTTCGTCCTCAGAATTAAGCCAGAAACCACTTTGTCACATTACTTTTGGACTGATTTCCCACTCGGTCGAACTGTTCTTTGACAAGAGGTTGATTGTCACAAAAGTTATCTATTTTCAGTCAACTTAAAGAATATGAATAAAACAAGATGTTCATAATTTATCTCATTTACAATAGTAATAAATTTTACAACTATATTCCAAACAAATTCCATAACATCATCTTTGAGTAAAGTAGAAAGAGATACCTCATCATCGCCATCATTACCTTGAGTTTCATCTTCCTCATGTGCATGTCCTTCTTCTCCTCCATTGTTGCCTTCTTTCTTTTTCTTCTTCTTAAGTTTAGGTCTTTGAGATTGCCGGAGACCTTTATCTCCATATTGGTGACCTCTAGTAGACAAACATGTAACATTTTTGTTAGAAGAAGAAAGTACATTTTTCTTACCTTTAGCACAAATTTCTTCTTTACTACTAGAAGAGTCACTTGAAGAGGAAGACTTTTCTTTTAATGCAACTATTTTCTTTGTACGTATTGCTTCTTTTTCTTTCCTTTCCTCTTCTTCAAGTTGTACTTTATATATTACCAAGTTGCCAATAAGTTTCTATACCTTCATCTTGGAAACATGTTCTTCTTCAATGGTACTCAAATTATTGATTATAGAAGAAAATTTAGCATCAATTTTAGAAACTTTTTCATTTTCTTGCATATAAAATTATTCAAACTTTTTCTCAAATATATTATTACTTTTGACTAGTAAAGTATCTTCATGTGTAATGGAAGTATTATCCATATTTCATACACTGTCCCACAAGAGGATATTCTTTCAAGTTCTTTAAGAGATAAATGTGAGTATAAGATACTTACAACTTTGGCATTGAGTGCAACTTTTCTTAGCATTGGCTCGTCCCATTCCTCAAATTCTATTGTAGGAGGTTCATAAGTGTGGTTGCCAATATTCTAAAGATTTGTATCAATACCTTGAATATATAACTACATATCTTGCTTCCATTTCTTGTAGTTGGATCCATAAAGGATTGTCAATAGTTCTCCATCATTGAGGTTACTAATCACATCGTCCCCCATTGCTTCAAGATCGGTGATGGCTCCTTGAAAACCTACTCTGATACTAAATGAAAGATCTAGATGGGGGGTGAATAGAACTTTATGATAATTTTAATCAAATGTAATTAGTCAAACTAGCCATTTGGCTGAAGTTAAATAAGGTGCAACAACTAGTTTGATTTCTAATTATATTTTAGTCTAGAATGCTCCTCAATTGAGATTTATTTTGATCAGCATTGTCTCAGTCAAAATTTATTTTGATCAGAAATGTTCTGAGTGCAAAAAATCTCTGACGGCTATATCTTGGTCAAAGATCAAAAGATGTCCCAGTGGCTCTTTGTCGATTGAAAACATTTTCGACCTAAGGTGTATCCGGTAAAAAATAAGTTCGACCGAAAAGGACTCTATTCAAGAATATGCAAAGTATGTGAAGTCCTATAGAAAACTTATTTGAAACCTATCAATCCTAAGGTCTTTATTTGAGGTAGGATAGGGTTTTGGGTAGGTTTCGAAAGATCATCACTGGTCCTTACATCATGTCTATCAAGTTGTACAAATAGCACAAGAATGCATAAATATATGGTGCAACTTGATTTGTGAGTATCCAAATATATATATTTGTAAGGCATTTGTAATTGGATATTGACTTAGTTCCTTGATCACCTGAAATACTTAATACACATGTTAGTAATATAATTTGGGAAATATTTTCATCATCAAAATATGAAATATGAGTGGCATATCCAAAAAGCCAAGATGTTCCTGAATAAATTCCTTGATCTATAGTGTATCTCATTCCAACATTGATACATTAGCAGATTTCCAAGCCATGTAGTTGTTGTACTTAGTTATCATAAACCTATACTAGGTAGAACCTATGTAAGTGACAATTTCCCATGTGTTCTTCATAATAAGATATGTGTTCCATTTTCACATAGTTTATATGCCCAGTCCTCCGTCATGCTTACATCTTGTAACTTTGTTCCATGCAATGAGAGATAAGGGGTTTTCTTTATGGTTACCCCCCGTAAGAATTTCCTAATGAATACATCAATGCATTCACATAGGCTGAGGGGAAACAACTCCATATTCATTGTGTAAGTAGGTATGAATGAAAGCATGGACTTGGCTAGACAACAACAACCTACAAAAGATAGGCATTTGGCCTCCCATCCACTAACCCTGAAATTGAACTTCTCTAAGACCTCCTATATGTTTTCCTCGTTACTTTAGAGTGTATGATGGGCACACCAAGGTATTTACCAAGATCATTTTTTTTAAATCTATTGATCATGTTAACCCTTTGTTTAACAATGTGAGGCACATTGACAACATAGAAAACTTGTGTTTTTGTTACTGAGATTGCTTGATCCAAAGTTCGCTCAAATTTAGCAAAATAGTTTTAAGGGTACACATTTATTTGTTGGTGGTTCGACCAAATAGGATCATATTTTCAATAAAGCACAAATGTGAGATTTTGAATCCATTTCATACCAAGGTCACAAGTTCCCAATACCCATTAATCACAAGATCCTGGATCATTTGACTCAACCATTCAATATAGAGGACAAATAGTATGGTGAATAGGGGTCATCCTGTCGTAGACTTCAGCTTGCCTTGAAAGAATCAGTGTTGCTCCCATTTCATAGGATAGACATTCACCAGTGGGAATAGAATTCATAATATAAGTGGTGATGTTGGCCAGGAGTTCAATATTCTTTAGAGTATCTCGAGTGAATGAACATGAAAGCCTATCATTGGCCTTAGAGAGATCAAATTCAATAGCCATGAATTTGGTCCCCTTCCTCCTCTTAATGGTTTGTATTACTTCAAGTACAATGGTGATATTATAGGTGATTCTCCTACCTTGGTTGAAATTGCTTTGAGCTTGGGATACCCACTCAGGTAACAATTGTTTGATTCATTCAAAAATTACATTGGAAGTGAATTTAAGACACATGTCGTTCAAAGAAAATAGTCTTACTTGTTCACAAGTTTCTAGCTTGGGAACCTTTAGAATTAACATGATTATGAAATCACATAGATCCTTGTTGAGGTTATTACTATAGAGGAGATGTTTGAATGCGTGCATTATAGACCGTCCTACTTTTTCCAATTTTGCATAAGAAACAAACCATTAATGCCTTCTAGGCCAACGACCTTGTAACAATTCATCCATTTCAAAATGTAACGAGCCTCATTTTTTGTAGGTATCGATGCAATGTTATTCAGTTGTTGCGTACTCAATTTCTTGAATTTGTCATCATTGAGGTTACTCGACATATTTTCAATGAGTAAAGTCTAGAAGTGAGTGCACACCAGATGTTTGAGATCATCTTCCTTGCAAATCCACTCACCCTCTCTAATTTTAAGCATCAAGATGGTATTGGACATCTTATGTTGTTTTACATATGCATTGTAGAACCTTTTATTGTTGTATCCATTCTTAAGTCAATTGATGGGGCTCTTTTTCTTCCTCTCTTCCTCCTCCTCCTCCTCTTTAAGCACTTAAGTTGAGTACATGTTGCCCTACCGTATTACCCTCAGTTTGCTGCAATCAAATAGGGCCTTTGAGATATCATACCTCTCTTGCCTTGCTTGTTCCTAGAATATATTCTTGAAATATGTAGCCTACTACAACACTCCCATGTTCGCATGCTTCTTTTGAAGCTCATAATTAATTCTGCATAGAATGAGGCACTTGGCATCAATATCAACATCGAGATGTTTATGATAAGATTACCTTTCTTCTCTGGGTGCATTTGGGATTGGTTCCTCTAGTTGTGGTGTTTCCAAGACATAGAGCTAACACTTATGAGTGAGCACAATCTAGAATGTCATATACCAGACATGGAAGTTATTCTCAATCAACTTGTATTTCTAAAGGATCGTTGCAAAAAGAAGTTGCTATGCGGGTTTGCCTCCTACCACGGGCTATTGTCCTTGGGAAGAGTTTTCTCTCTTTAACAGGAAGAACTCTTAGACAACTGTCTCACAGTATTTTATGTCTCCTTGGATGTCGACCCCTTTATATAGGGGTCATGGCCTTATATTTTCCAAAACACCAATCCCTTCCTAATCTCAACTCAAAATGGAATCAAACTTGAATTGCAGCCAAAAATTCTAGTCAACTGACTGGGTTATTGAGTTGACTGACTGAGATTGGTTGTGTCATCATGTCAACCGAATGGCTAGAACATGTTTGATTTCAATTGGTCAATTTGGTTTTAAATTAAAAATATAATTCATATTCCTAATTATTTCCCAATTTCAATCTAGCTGACTGATTGGGTTATCCATGCGAACGACTTGCCAGTTTCTCAAACCTGTGATCAATTAATTGCTTGAAAACGAATTGTCCAATTGACTCTAGCCATCTGGTTGATTGAGTGTCTTACCCAATTTAGCAATTGGACACAAATCACCATATACATGCTATAAAATCATTCTAATCATATGTTTGATTGTGAACTTTACTTTCCTTCTGCATCCTTATATGTGTGACCCACTAGGTTCCATATAACATTGGCACTGGTGTTCAAAACTTCACAAGTAAAGATTCATGACTAGAAACACATCATTTCTACCCAAGTAATTAAAAGAAGTTGAGAAAAACTTTAACATGTAAGTGTCCAATGTTATCATGATCATATAATTCCTTTGTCATAGATGTC
This sequence comes from Alisma plantago-aquatica, assembly GCA_963693085.1. Lineage (NCBI taxonomy): Eukaryota > Viridiplantae > Streptophyta > Magnoliopsida > Alismatales > Alismataceae > Alisma > Alisma plantago-aquatica. Next base: position 423,176,935 of record OY856410.1, on the reverse strand, counting down.
CAGACTGAATTAAGGCATGGAGTTATCATCCTCTTAACACTCAATCTATGTTACTTGAGGTAGAGTAGACCATTGAGATAATGTGATCTCAATATCATATATTGACTCACACTACAGTAAAAATATGCATTAGTGGCATTTTAAGCACTGACATTTATTCAAAAAGCCACTATACAATCACTTATACATGTATTTTTTTAATATAAATGCCGTAAAATATCTACAATACATGTTTATTAAAGATCTTCCTAATAGAGGCATTTATTGTCAATATACAGGCAATTTCAAAATGCCAGAGTCGATGTTTGTATTTTTTTTCTCATATATTTTGTTTGAGTCTCGCGCCCGGGTGTGTAGTGGTTTTTAATTTTATTTTGAAATCTAGATCACAGGTTTCCCTACTCACGTATGCCTGCGATGCTCTCACCTACCGCTATTGACAGATAAATTGATTGACGCTCTCCCATTGCCCCAGTTCCTTGACCTAGCCGAACCATCACTGGCACGAACAAACCTTCTAGCCTCCGCCAATGCATTCCGTCATGGCTTCCACCTCTCTTCTTTCCCTCTTCCTTTCTCCCCCTCTTCGTTCTACCCTTTACCTAGTTTATCTCCAATACAGCCAAAGCACTTAGCTATGACAACTCCACCCTTCTCATCACCCCTCTTTCATCTTCCTTTTTCCCCTTCTCCGTCACCCCTCTATCTACTTTTCACCAGTTAGCCCGAGAACCTATGGATACTCTGGATCATGACAAGGCCAATCCGAGCACCAACCGATCAGAAATAGACTAGAGACTGCTACAATCTTACAAAGATCTAGTTAAAGATGGGGTTTTTTATTCACACACTAGTCGTGGAGAAGACAAACATCATGCAATTTCAGGCAAGCTAATCACAGACTTCTCTATTCGCAACCATTGTGCTATTTGACCAATAATGCTGGTATTAATTCATCTGCTTATGCCATTGACGTTTCTATCTTGGTTTTATAACTACAAAAAATTTGTTCATCATTAAAAGTAAGCAGGTCTAGTGCTGATTTGTATAAATTGTTGGTGCAAAAGCACCGTGTTTCTGTGTCAGTCGTGTTTGTACAATCGAGCATTCACAGATCTTCAAATTTTTGTTTTGTAAAATTTTTTTGTAGTGATCGACGGGGAAACTCACCTAAATCTAATTTATTTGTACATCACCAGAAACTACAACCTATACTAAATTTTTGGACATCATATGTTTGATGAAATGAATGCACAAAATTATACATAGTTGTATGCAAACTGATTATACATTCAGTTGGTTCTAGACCATAATTTATTGCATTACTCCTAAACCATCACGTAGATGCTTTTTCCGTTTTATATCTTATATTGCATAACCCATATTATCACATATAGCTGGCCAACGTTATTTCTTGTGTTTTAACTAGTGTAGAGTGGACTAAGGTTGTTTGTAGGTTCCGTTGCCTTTACAAGTTGACCTTGAGAAGCAACTCCTATCAATGGTGACCGAAAAAAAACCGATGAACCCACTAGGGACTAGGAAGTCACCATAATGGGCATTAATATACTAGATAAATTATAACATCCTTCTCATGATGAATAGAGAATCATGTATCTCTAATCAGGTCCACTTTTTGTTTTTGGTACATGTACAATTTTATTGTTGTAATATCTGCTTCAGTCATTGTATACATGCATATATCAGTAGGTATTCTTACTTCTTATATATACATGGTTTCAAGTTGCACATAGTCCGTCATGGTATACATAATGGGAAATGGGTTTCTTGGGTTGGCATGACTTCACGGAAGCAAACTATTTGCATTCTATTTGCTCATATTAATAGTGCATCATCTCTAAGTTGAAATTGTCTATAAGTGAATTAATTTCTATTCATAAAGTGAATCCCACAATTATTTCTATTAGTCTTTTCAATGTTCACTTTTGTTGCTTGCATCGATTTATGTATAATTGTTTTGCAAGTTGGAAGTACAGACGCAAACAAAGCATTTTTGTTAAGTTGCACTTTGGTTGGTTACGAAATGGAATATTAGCATTGTCTTCTATTGCTTTCTTGTCATGGGGAGATTACGGTAAGTGTGTTATTTTTTGTCATGTTATCTATTTTCCTATCTATTTTCCTTGTACTATCTTGAAAGGGTACACCTATACAAAACAAATAACTATTTCCGTTTCTTACTTCATTTCATATCTTATGATTAAAATATAGTTAGATATGTGATCGTCAATAGTATAGTATAGAATTTGAAGCAAAGGAATAATCACGAACATGTTTAGTTAGAAACTGAAAAACTTGATAAGTTAGAAACTGAAAAACTTGATAATGAAGAAATGAACTCAAATAAATAATGTAAAATTGATGGGGCTAGGAGTGGCATGCTCAAGCCGAAGACCATACTGGGGAAAACATCCCTCTATCACAATCGACCGAAGATAAGTAAATCATAATGATGACAACATCCCTCCTCATCTTTTACGTATTAAAAGAATACTTATTTTGTAAAAGACAAACATGATTTATTTTGGTCCGATTTATTCCTATATGTATATTTAACATATAAAAATGTGATTCATCTTTGGAGATTGTAAACTATAAAAACCTTGTAATGGATGCATAGTTGACCAATTAACAAACTAAAATGAATTTAATGTTAGAGAAATTGAACTACTTTGTTATTGGTAAACTACCAAATATAAATTTGAAGTGTAAGTAAAAGTTCAAGACAAGTAATTCTTTATTAATATGCTACATTGTTCAATGAAATGTTCATAGACAAACAACAAAACATAATCATATTGTTTATTTAGACTTATGTGATTCATGACCATATTTTTAGTTTCCTACATGTCCATCAACATTGTGCTTGATTTAGAAAGGCCAACATGGAACCCAAACTATAATACTTTTTTTAACACAACATGGATTTTCCCTCTGTGGTTCTGAATATGGTAATGACTCTCACCTAATTAATTCTACTGATCAAGCTGTGGGGACCCCATACTTAGGAAGTCCCATCTATTTTTCATAGACTATGTTAGATTGTTAGCGCCTGTACATGGTCTAGTGTTGAATTTTATGAATCTCGTATTGTTTCAGTATCACTTCTTTTGTGATCCATCCTAGCACTAATCAATGGTCATACATACTCTATAAATTGGTAATAAGGGTTCCAATATAAGATGTAATCTCATGTCTCTCTATTACTTATAACTCCATCAAAGATATTTGAGTTACTTGTGCATTCTGTCTCCTTTAAGGGAAACTACTATAGTCCTTTTTCATTTTTGACCACTTTGGATTTATATATACAACCAACTCATAAATAAGATCCCAAAGAGGTTTCTATGTTGCAAACCACTCCTCTAGCCTTCAACCAACCTCTTGCCATTTTGGTTCTCATAAAAGCTAGGGTCTTCTCAATTTCACAACAAAGTGGATTGGTGACATAGATAATATATACTCTAGAGCTTTAAATGTTTCTAATATAATTTTTCCTTGGGGCTAGAGGTAAGGAGAAGTTGATTAGTTTGAAATGAAAATGATGTTTTATGCTTCAAACTTATGGGTGGTTATTTTTGTAATTTAGGTTTTTCTCTCGACACTTGGCACTATTCAGTCAGGTCATGCTAGATCTAGGAAGTACTCATGGTTGAAAATAGATTGATAGTTATTTTGGAATTTTTAAGAATAACAAGAAACCAAAAAAAATAATTTAGTTAATTTAGATGAAGACAATGAATGCTAGTGAATATATTTAGGTACAAAATGAATTGTAAAATTATTAATTAGAAATGAAGATAATGAATGATCATAAATAAGTATAGGAGCAAAGTGAACTGTGAAATTATCAATTGGTGGAATATATCTTTTGATGAAATGAAAACATCATTCAATTAAATGAAAACTATGTTATGAAGAGATGGGTGATAACTTCTTTCAAAAAATTAGATTATATATCACTAGTATGGCACAATCATGTCAAATTAGCTTTAGCCGAGTAAATAGTTCCATTTACCCACTTTGGTGTCTATGAGATAGACAATAGAGTCAAAATGTCTCTATAATGACATACAGGTGGACAATGATGTCAATGAAACCTAAGAGGCACCTTGTCCTTCAAGGGTGTCATTTTTGTGTTAATCAGGACGATTGGGACCGGGGTTGGGGAGTCACCAATAACATGTCCTGCCTAAATCTCTTGGGGATCAATGTTGAACTAATATGAATCACATAGATACGGAGGAGGATGGAGATCGGGGCAGGGATCTTATTTTCAACATTTTGGACATCACTTCTTCTACATGTATAAGCACTTTACCTTGATTTTTTCTTATTTTATTATTTCAAATTTTGACATCCATCTTGTATCAATTGATCTATTGTTCTTATGAGTTAGGTTTCAACATTTGCACACTTTCTAGTCGGTGAAAGGATGAAAAGGTTTATATATCTTCTTCATACTTTTGTCCTTAAATCACCATTTAGTCTTCTTGTTTTATACAGGTGGGTACTTTCTCTATATGCGTAGGACAATGAGGCACCACTAGTTAGGAAAATGCATGGTACCTCACAACACTCTGATGGACCTGACAAATTTCATAATGGTATATTCAAATGATCTTTGTCTTGCATGTACATCCTATACAAGACTATACTTCTTGGTATACATGGTTCTCAAAGCGATGTGTGCTATCTATATCTCTTCACATCATGACTTGTCTTCCTAATGTGGTAATTGGTGAGTTTTCTAATATGGTTTACTCATTCAGGTGCTTATTCAACAGTAATGCAAACACTAATACAATTGAGGATTCAATATCAAGTTGAGAACAATTCTACAAATACTAATATAATTGGGGATTCAACATCAATTAAAGAGTACTCTTATCCACCATCGATTACAGTCGGTGCCTCCATGCTTTCATATCCAGATATAATGGAGATAGAAAGAACCAATTCTAAAAGGAATTAATATGCCACTAAGAATGAACCAAAAATTCTGACAAGCCTTGCTTATTTTGATGCAAGTGTTGACTCTTGTACTTGTTATTCATTTACAAACAATCTTACAACCTTATTTTTTTCTCTACTATAATATTGTAGTATTGTGATTTTTCTCTATAGTAGATGTCCTTATTTTAATCACAAACATGCTTTTCCTCTTACAAACAATTTAAACTATTCCATGTTATATTCTTAAAATGGTGAGCATGTGGTTTCCTCTTAAGGAAACTACAATGCTTTCCCTTTGGTAGATCAACTAACTTAGTCAGAGTTCAGTTATCCTATCACACTCATAGTCCTTCACTCTACCTAAACCCCAAAAAGATTTCAATGGACCACCGTGTGCAACATTCCCAACACCAATTGTGCCTTATTCAAATTAGCACTGTCTTGTTTGCCTTCTACACTATTTATTTGTAGATGAAACTCTAGAAAACCATGCATGCATATAAAAACTAATACTAACCATATTATGATCTAAAAATTAGAAGAAGAAAAAAATGAATACTTAAAGATGCTAGCAAGTGGGAGCTTTTAGTGTTGATGCAATTGTTGTAACAATAACTGTGTATTCCTCATCCTACCATGAGTCACCCAGATGGTATCTTACAACACAATTTATTTAGGGGACTCACTTGGAGATGTGGATTTTCTTGTCATCTAAATGTTAATTGGATCTGGGTCTTTGTCTTTGGAAGAACCAGAAGAACTAGCCACAACATACAATGTTCTTGATGGTGTTCGGGATGCTTTTGTAGATGGATTGCCCTCTGCATCTTTTTAGATTGCTCCTTAGACTGTTGCTCTTCACTGGGCTTGCAACTTCAACTAATGGTTCCTTCAAAGGCTTAGGGGCCTAACCCTTGGATTGGATCGTTTATTTCTTTGAAACTTATTGTTGCCATTGCTGCTTCGATTGTGGTGATACTAGATGTGACTCTTTAGCTATTGTATTGTTATCAATGTGCTGACACTAAAGGATGAGAAGGTTGATCCTTTGGTGTAGGCTATGGTTGTTTATGAGCAGTGTGAGTTCTTGAGGGTTGCGGTAAAGCAACAAACTGTAGTAAGTCATAGAACCTTGTCTGAGCATATTACAACCTTCCTTCAATACTTAGTTGCTATATCCTAGGCACGTTTCCTTAGCTCAAATAAGATCATGTCTATTTCCATTTTGTGCTTGGCAATGTAAGGTTTTCAAAGGTATCATACCCATAGATTGTTCTAGGAAACCAAAGATAGAAATGGAACGCCAACATGGCTTCAAAATACATTGGCAATCACGTAATAAATGCATCACCAATTTTTTTAGATAATGTTAGCATTACAACTAAAATCCAGTGTTGACACCAGAACCATAGCTGCTCAATCATATTAGTATAGTATTTTATAACTACCCCTTAGTTTTTTACTATTATTAATGCTTCTCCTTGATATATTTTAGACATGGATAACCTCTCATTTAGATACTAAAGAAACATGGACTCAAGGGGGAGATTATTTCAACTATTTCCCTCTTTCTTGTTAGCATGGCTTAGAGAATAATTTCTATGATTGGACATCACTTGTACTTACTCAAATGTCCCAATCAATTAATTTGGAATTTAATATGCTTATTTGACTTTGATGTTTTTTATGTTTGTAGTATTTTTGCAAATAAATTTAAAAAGGTGTGTTCATCTATAAGACATGGGTCCCCTTCCATGACATGAACCTAAGGTTGTTGAAGCTGAACTTACGCAAAGTTGTACCTCATTAGTTATCAAAAAATATTACATAAGTTTAAACTAGATGTGGTTGTGTTTCTCTTAGTGTAAATAAGCTTATACTTTTTTAGATGCTAGCCACATATTAACTGAATGGTTCCATTTTGTCTCCTTGCAGACTAAAATACGTGAAACATGATGCACATGTAATGTTTTGGCCAACTGATGAGTAGGTTAGATGCCAAAATAAATACAACATGTTGTGATATTTTTCCCTTTTTTGAAAAGGAGTTGGAGTTCTTGAAGAATGTAACGAAGGATTTGTGCAGATTATTCCCATCAAGTACAAGTTCTTATTACCAAATCAATAGTGAGGAATAAGAGAATCTGAGAACATCTAGTCACATGTGTATGTATTTTCATTATATCAATGGCCAAAGGATTTAGTAACTACTATATTCATTCATAAATCTTGTATGAAAGAGTGTGTCATGTGGGTTAGTATATAATAAAAGTGGCAAGGTTAAATGTCTTCCTTGTGTAATTTGTTTTTTATTATAATAAAATAGAATGATATTCAAAATCTATACTTTTGAAAATGTGAGAGAAATTGCAATTGACATTCATTTAGAAGTCCAAGAAAAAAAATTGAATCATTAAAAGCCATGAAAATGCCATCATCATACATAATAAATATGCCATTATAGTGGCACTTTTTATATGCCATTATACTCAAAAGGAATTGTTTCTTACAACAATTTGAACAAACAATAGTGGCATTTGTATAAAAGCCAATTGATGTAATAGTGGCATTTCTATAAAAGCCAAATGAGGTTTTAGTGGTATTTATTTGGCATTTATTGAAAGACAATAAAAACAAACATTTAGTGGCATTTAAAATTTATGTCATTATGTCTTTAGTGGCATTGGTACTAGAGGTATTTTTTTAAATGTTAATAAATGCCACTAAATACTTTTCGCGGCATTTATATTTTTCTACCGACATCTGTCAAATGCCACTATTGTGTATATTTGTTGTAGTGTCACATGAGCACACCATGTATATCATAGTTTCTCTTATAAAGTGGCTAGGGTATCACTCCAATGGAGGGACACATTACATCTACATCACTCATAATAAATCACAACGGTCACAATGCACCCAATCACTACCTATACAAAAATCTTTACTCAGAGTCATGTTGGGCTAGTGTTAAAATACATTGAATAATATGTGATTAATGTAGTGACTTCCAATCTAAGGATCACAATCACCAATGTCATATTGCGATGTGACTTTGACTGTCATGACATGACTGTCATGTGTCATTCTCAATGTAGGTTAGTCCAATACAACTTTTTCTCTAACAAGCATCTTCACATACTATTCAACATGGTCAAAGTCCATGGCAATGACAATTTGTTGATTAGCCTTGTTAGAAGGTCATTTGGAGGCACAACCCTGGAATGGTACAACCAAAAAAAGCCAGAAAGGGTGAAGTCTTGGGATGAATAAGCCAACCATTTTATGAACAATATGTCTGGAACATCAACCAGCTACTGACCAGAAACTATCTTTGATCCCTGACATAAAAAGAAAAAGAATCCTTCAGTTCATACATGGAACAATGGAGAGAACTGATCGCACATATTGACCATAAGCCGACATAAAAGGAAGTCATATGTATGGATATCGGTTCGACAACCCCAACATTATTAGCCATGTTGACTGTTAAATCATACAAGTCATTTACAAATTTCATACAAAAAGGTACCAATATAGAGGTTGCAAATAATAAAACAATTTATTAAAATATTGGTCTCAACCTCAACACTATTGCCAAATCGAGCAACTAGATGGGGGTAAAGTCTACAACAATAGTGTGATGAGTATACTTATACCCATCTTTGCATGTCATTTTACTCTCTTTATAGAGTCTATTTTGCTTCTATTTCTTAGTTTTAGCTTTAGATTTACTTAAATATATTATCTCCTCTATTTTAGACTTCAATGAACTTTATATATTTTTCATGCAGAACTAGCCAAAAATATACTTCAATGCTCAAATGGACGTTCCAGGCCTCATGATGCCACACCTGAAGGGAAAGAAGGCCCCATAGGTTTCCATTGTCCACCTTCCAACCCCCTGTCAAGAAATTGGCCTCGCAAGTCACCCATATCGATCTGCTCTCTACTCAAAGTCTTCTAGATTCTTCACTTTTGATGTGCACTCCTAGCATCCTGCCACTCTGGTACAACCCACGCTAGTCATCCATAGAACCAGACATGAGGTTCAGATTGAGTAACCCATGCGAGTCGCCTGTTGGACCGAGTACAGGCCATGGAAATTAGTTGTCATCGATCACAATTATTCAGTATTAGGGTTTCGATAGTGAGGAATGCATCTATAAAAGGAAACCCTTATCATCCATTCAAAAGGTCTCTAATTGGTGATTAGAATCCGAATTGCATAGCACAAACCCTAGTGAGGAAGTGGTGGCCACAGTGGAGAGATTGGTCTTCCTACACCATGTGTCATGGCCCCTCCATCATTCTTTCTATCTTTCTGTTGTTGTCTCTCGCCATGAGCAAGTAGACTTTTATGCTGGGGCATGGGGACTAGCCCCAACAACCTGTATTTTGTTCTATCTTGTACCAAGACTCAACAATACTATTGCTAACTGGAGCATTGTTCTACTTATATCCTTTCCTTGCAAATTGACAACTTGCTTTGCATGTTTGTTATAATCGTGTATGTGTATATTGTTATAATTGTGATTAGGACTTTAGAATGATCTTGTTATCCCTATGAAGTGTCAACAAGGGATAGTGAGGTGATTGGGTTACTATCTGCTAACGTTTCGAGAATGGTCGGTCGTAGTGAGGGAGTCCAGTCAGAATAAACTAGGAACTTGGGTGTCGAGTCTGGTCAGTTCCAAGGGAGTTTAGTCTTGGCAATGATATGTATCTCATGAGGGTGCAATATCTAAACCTCATTTTATCTACATCTTTAATTGTTGTTGCTACTGAAAATAATTTCATTTAATCAACAATCCAACTTTTCAGTGTTAAATATTACCCTTAACACTTCTGAATACATATAACTACTTAAAAAGGTTGTCCTTTGGGTTAGATCCTTAAGTATAATGCAATAAGTCTTCCATGCATGTGGAGTGGGGAATTAGTGCACAACTTTTGATTAAACATAAGAGTTATTCAATTAGGATTTTATTGGTGCGACATCAGAGCCCCATCAAAAATTGGCACCATTCCCAAGGACAATGGTAGTTTTATATTTTTAGAAGTATAAGTGTAACTAGAGTTTTTCTTTTTTATGCTTGATATTATTGAAATTCCTCTAGAACTCAAATCATAAACTCATGATTGTTCTGCCTTTTTTTAGGTACTGCTAACATACGTGAAGATTCAAAAGTCTTGACTCGGGATTGTTGTTCAATCTTGAAATTGAGAGAACTCTCAAAAGATTTCATAAGGAAAAGACCATGGCAGACTCAACAGCTGTGGAAGTAGCTATCCAATCACAAATTGAAGAGACTACTGTGGGCCAATGAGAAATACTCTCTATGGAAGCTAGTACACAGGCAGAGGATGAATTCAAGACCAACCTAGAAGCCTCCTAAGCCACAGAACATGCCAAAGAACTATGGGATTTTTCTATCCCTAAAGGCACCAACTTGACTCATCCAAGCCAACCTCTAGGAAAACTGATCAAGATCAGGGCCCAATGGATCAGTCTACTACAAAATTCCACTTTCACTAGAAGGACTATCGATGATTGTTGGGAAATCTCCTCAAATTCATCGACCTTTTCTTGATGATGAAGCCATTCGATACCACTAAGGATGACATGTGACTACAAGTATTTAAATACCTCCTGAATGACAAATCTAGAGTGTGGTATCACAGCCTCTGAGGGGACCCAAACTTGACATGGGAAGCTCTAGAAAACAAGTTTCTAGAGATTTTTTTCCCACCCTCGATGACATACTCTATCACAGGACAAATCACAAGATTCAATCAAGTGCTCAAAGAATCTCTATATGAAGCATGGGAATGATTCAATGAACACATGTGCAAGTGCCCACACCATGGCATCCCCGAGAATCAAATCATCAAAATTTTCTACCAGGAAGTTTAAGACAAGACAAAGAAGTTCATTGATCTTCCTCTAAGGCTCTGATTGGTTTGGTGTAAGTCATAAGTTATGTGTAACTCATTTTCTAGAAATTATAGTTTAGTTTTTGGAATTTAAGTTCCATTCACTTCTATGTGAATGGTTCGTTGTAAGTGTAAGTAAGGAAATCAATTAAGATAATAATTTTATTATGTGATATATAAAAAATGAGGACAGTAAAAAAATAAAGAAAGAATCATATCTATGACTTAACGGAATAATTTTTTTTGGTAACCTAGGAGACTCGTAAAGCTTGCGTCAAGCCCAACCTGGGGAGCTCAACCCCATCTCGTAAGGAGCGTAGCCCATTAAGTCGCATAGAGGCCAGTTGTGCTACGAGAGAAACAATTTCGAACAGCACCACCAAGGGAATTCAAACCTGGGACCCTTCATGAGGGGCCCCATGCTGCAACCACCTGAGCTACTGCTCGCCAGCTTATCAGAATATATTTTAACAATAATAACCTCAACAAGCATTCATCATGTGGATTTTACTACTTTAAAAATATTTTAATGTGTTTAGTTATTATTTTATAAAAATATTGTGGTTCAAATCACATTATAATATTTTTATTTCACTTTCTATGTAAACTATTGTAATGATGTGAACATTTTATGTGTTTGTAAATATGTGTTTTGGTTCATCATTATTTAACAATATCTACAATATTATTTTTTATTATATCCTTTGCGTACAGTTATAGTTCATTATATCACATCATATTATTTAAACATGAAGTACCAACATATGTTAGATAAATCATATTTTTGTCACGTGGTGTGGTTTGATTACTTTCTAAAATGTTTGTATATTTTTTATTTTATAATCCACAGTGATAATTGTAGTGTAGTGTAAAAATATTTAACATGGTGCCGCCTATAGTATACAATGTTTTGTCATATTATGTTATGATCTTAGCAATAAACCATATACACACCACTAACATTCATAGTCATAAATATTTTAATTGTGTCATTTATGAAGAATGAAAAATATAATTGTAATCAAATGTTGTAAATTGTTCTAAAACTTGTTTTCTGCTCTTTTTAAGAGGGAACTCTATTTTGTATGTAACTCTGTAACTCATTGGAACTCACGAAAGTCAAATTGTGACACTTACTTTAAGCCAATCATGAAAAACTTCTTTAGGAAGTCCAGTTCATAAGTTTTCCAGACTAGTTACATCAAACCAATCAAAGCCTAATGGAAACTTCATGAGGTAGGGTTTCAACAACACATTGAAGATAGTCAACCTTGCGGCTGAGAATCAGACTCATTGGACCAAACCCTCAAGCAAAGGTGTCCTTAAAGTGACTATGGTGAAGGATCATTCAGAACTCAAATACATATCTGAATCACTAAGAGATCTCTCTCTCAAACAAGATAACCTCAAAAAATCCTTCAGTACATATGAGAGGAAGAATCAAACACCTCAAGTGTAAGTCATATCGCCTTCATGTGAGTTCTGGCATGTATTAGATCACAACATGATTCACTGCCAACAATTCTACGTTGTATTCAATGAGCATGAAACATATCAATAGTACATAGTTACCCAAGTCGAAGACATGAATCCAATTCATACTATCCCAGGATAGGAGTATTATGACCCAAATTAGGCTCTCAACTACCCAAGTTTCTGATATGGGAATCCAGTCGGAACCCAAAATCCCACTCAGCAACACCATTTGCAATACACTCAAGCTAGAGTTCCATCGACCTACATTGGCCCACACAACTATGAAAATTATATATTCAACTTCCCTAGAAAAAATTACCAACATCCACAACAGTATCAGAATCTGAACCAACCCACACCGTTGTAGGTAGATTTGGTGCCAGCACAAGATCCAACGAAGACACTCCAGCATATGATGGTGACATATCAGAATCAATTGGCCAACACCACAACAAATCAAAAGGTGTTGGAGTCACAAATCGCCCACCTATTAGCTAGTCAACAACCTTCATGTGACACAATTGTAGGTCAACTGCAATCCCAAGCATCTAGAGAAGCTAAATGTCGTAATGACAAGGTCAGGGAATGTGTAATCCACAACCTGACCTCCAATCCTGTCTCTATTCCTCCTAGAAGAAATGAAGGCACCCCAGTCGGGGTCCATAGTTGACCGAATGACCATCCAATAGTCTTCCTAGTAGAAGTTCATACATCAGACCCCCCCCCTGTGACATCAACTCAGCCAGGCACCAACAAGAATTCAGTTGATGTAGTGCCAACAGTAAATTTTTGACCACCAACAACACTCAAAGCACAAGTGCACAAGGCCCTACCATATCTGGGTTGCCTCAAATAGACCAAGTTGGAAGACAGATTCATGAAATTCAAGGATGCTATTAAGAAACTCTAGGTAGACATCATGTTCGTCGAGGCATTAGATGAAATGCCAGCCTAGTGCAATATCTCAAGACCCTTCTATCCAAAAAGTATTTGACTGAGGAATGCAAGACTGTGAAGCTTGCATCGACAACCTCTAATATAATCCATAATTTGATTCCTTAGAAGAAAAAACATCTTGTCTCATTTGGGATAGATTATTTCTTAAGGTATGATACTTGCCGCTAGGGACTTGCTGATTTAGGTGCAAGCATATCGATTATGCCTTACACTCTATTTCAATGCCTTGGATTCACTGATCTCCTACCTATAACTATGACAAGTCAATTGGCCTATGCATCACTTACAAAATCCTTGGGAATAATTGAAGATGTCCCAATTAATCTAGGACATGACACCTATGTCCCATGTGATTTCATGGTGATGAAAATCAAAGAGGATAATCAGTTTTTGCTAATTTCAGGGAGACCACTCTAAGCCATTGTGAGATCCTTAGTGGACGTTGAAGTTGAAAAACCCATCCTAAGACTAGGAAAGAATACTATGGAGTATCGTGTCCTAAAAGATTTAAAGAAAGTACATAACTCAATAGAGGTTTCCAAGGTAGAAGGTATGTTGGAATTACAACAGTCAGATTCCCAAAATATCCACCAGACATAATAAGGACCACTCCTGAAGCAAGGTATGTACTTCATCTGACCATGATTCAGGTCCTATAGATTCACAAGGCAAGGGTTTGGAAACCAACTCATGCATTCTATGTGAAAAATGTGATATCATAGGTCTAGTACACGATGTTAAACTGGAATGATTGTTGGGAGGCAACCCGGTTTTTTGATATCTTTCTTTTAATATTCACAATTTTTGTTTATTTCTCTTCCTTTTTTTCACAAATTTTCTTAAAGTTAAGGCGATGTTCTTGACTACTAATTTGATTGATGAATAGTCAACATGGAGCAACAAGTTCATGATGGAAATTGCCATTTGACCATCAAATCCTCCACCCAGTCACCCGATTGACCGTGTGAGATCTCGCAATCTTGTGAACTGATAAGGATGTAGGGAGAGGACTATGTGGCCTGGTGAATATGTGTTTTACTTATCGGATGAGGTCCTTTTTCCATAATAAATCTTATTTCCTTCTCTTTGATAAACTTATCTTTATCTTTTACGAGAAGTATTGACTCTTGGAAATAGCAACCCCTATTATCTCAATCTTATCATTAATATTCACTCCATAATATATTGATGTGATTGAGACTTTCTAGGATGTGATGTGCAATCTCCATAGACTAGGCGCAATCTAACACATGCATGGTTTGTAACTGCTGACTTTTTGGGTATCCCTAAAGTCTCTACTTTGTAGATATAAAAGAAATGAGGCATAATGATCAAAAAGCACAACCGTATTCCTTACGACGATCATAAACAAGGCCACACATCCCCACCCCCCCTATGACAACATCAATGGAAACATCAACAAACAACCTCAATGGTGAACCCCAACATTCACAACTTGCCCCTCCGATGAATGAAGAGATATCATGGCCATTAGACCAAGAACAAAGACTCTACTACTCCCATGACACTTATATCCCCTCAGAAGACCTCTTCACGCTCCCGCCACACCCGTGTGGCCTACTGGTGCCAGACCAAGACCTGATGATCAATTAATTGTTCGATCAGCAAGCCATCACCCATGAGATAAGGTGCTTGCTAGATGTAGGTTGTAGAGAATGGGGCATGGGTCCATGAACATCCTCTCCTCTACCAAATGAGGATCATGGAAATTGGTGGCCACGGAGGTACACATAGAAGGGCCCCACTAATGGGAGAGGGACCCATTCTTAGGGTTTTTATTATGTGCTCTTGGATGAAAAGCACCATCCATTTCCATCATCTACATCCCCACTACCCTCCATATCAAATCTCGTCCATCTCTAACTTCTGTCTACTTGAGGATGGGAAGAGCTTTGAAGTTGGGGGTGGAGGGTGGATGGTATGTTGTCTCTACCACTCCAACTCCAACCTTTCCTTTTCTTATCCTCAAACCAATTTTCTCCATCTTTTATTTTCATCTATCTTATTTTCTATTTTTAAATTTGTTCCATTTTGTGTGAGTTGTGGCAAAAAGAAATTTTAAGAAACAAACATGTCTTGAACAGATCTAAGCCCCAGTGATGATAATTGGGCATTCTTTCCATTTGGAAATGATGATAAACAAAAAGAGTCAGAAAGATCAAGCCTCGCATGCCCCCAATATGACTTGCAACCAAATTCACAAACACTTCTATACCCTGCATTATCTAAATTAACAAATATAATATGATGATATGATTCTAATGAGGTAATATAATGAAGAATAACAAGTGAGCCTCTTGTTTTCACCTTTCTTCAATCATTTCATATCTCTTTGCCAACCACAAAAAGAAAAAAAAATATCCACTTTATGCCAAACCCTGAGTTTAAGGTGGCCTCCTTTCCAAAAATACCCCTGCTTCTAAATTTTTGTCTACAGGAATGGCATAAATAAAAGAGGCTAATGAGTCCAAAAGAAAACATGCAAATGTAACTGCAATCGAGTAAAAGTCTTGAGTCAATAGAGGAGAGACAAATAAAATAACTAAATCCCAAATAGGATCTCGAGTCAAATAAAGGAGAGACCAGGGAAATAGGTTTGTGTCGTGTATTCTTCCCCCTCTTTCTTCTAAATTTTCATGCCCAAGGGACTTATCAAAACTTCCCCCCAAATAGCCAATCAGCCCGGACTTGTGCTCCCTCCTATTTGAACAGACAGATCAAGAGTATTATTGAGATGAAATTAGTTCTTTGGATGTTTTGGAGTCTAGAAAATGGAGGAGTGAGCCAAAAGCAGGGGATATCCAAGTACAGTAATATTACCATGAAGGAATGGGTCGCTTGATCATATTTGGTGGAAGGGGGGCACATAGTACGCTCAATTAGAGAGGGAAGCCTAGATCCTAGTATTAATTATTTGTCCTCCTTTTTATTTTGATTTACTTTTGACAACAAAGGTTGAAGTTTGAGGTAGTTTGATGGATATATTTATAATCATCTGTGCATGTTGTTTTACTCACTTTTTAGGGGTTGTTGTGTTTATATTTCTTAGTTTTAGATTTAGACTTACTTAAATGAAATTATCTCCTCTATTTTAGACTTAAATGTACTTTACAAATTTTTCATGCAGAACTAACCAAAAATATACTTCAATGCCCAGATGGATGCTCAAGGCCTCATGATGCCATGCCTCAAGGGAATGAAGGCCCCAGAAGCTTTCCATTGTCCACCTTCCAACTACCTTGTCAAGCAATCAGCCTCGCCAGTCACCCGACTTGAACCACTCTCTACCTAGAGTCTTCCAAATTCTTCAATTCTAACGCACCCTCATAGCATCCATCCCACTCTAGTTCATCCCATGTTGGCCCACCAGAGAAATGGACATGAGGTCCAGATTGAGTAACCCACACGAGTCGCCTGTTGGACTGAGTACGAGCCATGCAAAATAGCTTCCTTCGACCACAAGTATTTAGCATTAGCGTTTTGGTAGTGAGGAATGCATCTATAAAAGGGAAACATTATCATCCATTCAAAAGGGTCTCTGATTGGTGATTAGAATCCACATTGCACAACACATACCCTAGAAAGGAGTGAGGAGGCGACGACCGTAGTGGAGAGATTGGTCTTCCTACACCAGGCGTCATGGACCTCTCCATCATTCTTTCTATCTTCATGTTGTTGTCTCTTACCATGAGTGAGTAGACATTTGTGTTGAGGCATGGGGACTAGCCCCAAAAACTTGTATTTTGTTCTATCTTGTACCAAAATTCAACAATGATATTGTTAACTAAAGTATCATTCTACTTATCTCATTGTCTTGCAAATTGACGACTTGCTTTACTTGTTTGTTATAATCATTGATGTGTAGGTTGCTCTAATCATGATTAGAACTTCAGAATGATCTAATTATACCCCATGAAGTTTCAGTAAGGGAGGGTGAGGTGATTAGGTTACGATCAGCTAACATGCTGAGAATGGTCAGCCATAGTGAGGGAGTCCATTCAGAATAAACTAGGAACTTGGGTGTCAAGTTAGGTTAGTACCAAGGGAGTTTAATCTAGGCAATGATCTGTATCACGTGAGGTGGTAGTAACTAAACCTCTTTTTAGTAAACTACTATTAACGAGTTAGGACTCATTAGGATAATTATTTAGGCTTTGGCAAGTAAACCCCATGCCCTTGTCCTTTTTATTATCATTTAATTATCTCTATAATCATTGTTTCTACTGACAGCAATTTAGATTGATCAACAATCCAACTTTTCAATGTTAAATATTACCCTTAATACTTTTGAATACATACAACTTCTTAAAACGGTTATCCTTTGCATTTGATCCTTAAGTATTCTACAATAAGGCTTCCATTCATGTGGAGTGGGGAATTAGTGCACAACTTTCAGTTAAACCTAAGAGTTATTATTTTAGGGTTTTTATTGGTGCAACATTGGAGCCCCATCATAGTGTTCCACATAAGTTCTATCCCCAGATCATCTTTGAGAAACAAAAAAACCACATGCAACTACAATTGTGACCATAACGTCAATGACGCTAGTATCTTGAACTCCACAACATCAATAGTAAATGTTGATGAAAAGGGATAATAATATCCACACCATATTTCTATAGTGGATGGATATGTATGCTTACTTCCCAAGCACAAGTGTAGTAGGCAACATTTATATTGCAGTAGCCCAATTAACAACACCATCCAAGAATGCACCAACCACACTCCAAATACCCCTCCAAAGGTGTAGTTCGGTAGATCCTAGCCATGATAGATTTTCATGAGGATTCACTCTGCTGGGTTTCTCCTAAGCATATATGTTCTCAGTGTGTAGTCTATGCTAAAATTCCCAATGTGGTGACACTCCCAAACTCACTTAAGGACAATTTTGATCAAATTGTTTTGTGAGTATCAATGCTTTCCTAGACACCTTTATAGATGGATGTCAAGACTCAATGCACTCCATATATGATCTCATAGATCATGGCATACTTGAACTAACACATGATCCTCATGTAGTGCAAACTATCACAATAACTTTAGAGGAGCTTCAAAACACTTCCCCAATCACTAGATCCCCAAAACCCTTATAAAATAGGAATGTCCATGGTCAATAGGATGAATGGGGATGGGAGGAATTCCCTCATTACTCACATGAGACATGAGATGTGGCAACCCTCCATGCTAAATTTGATTACTTAATAACCAAAACAGGATTGATCACTAATTAATCACATTACAAAAAGGGTAAAACCAAATTCAACTTCTTAAACAAACACAAGAACATTTACTTAGAGGTCCAACATTTGCATCAAAACTTATAACGTACCAAGTATCTTTACAAATGTTCCATGGTCTTAGCCAAAACTTGTATACAAAAATTATTATCCACATATTTACATCATGTACAAACATCAGTATGCTAGAAAAACTCAAGTCGATGAAACATCATCTATAAAACTTCCCTACCCAGACCTGAGAGTATAGGGCCAACACTAGGACACTAAACAACTAGCAAACCTTCTTCCTCTATTAATCTACAAGCAACTCCTCCTCACTACCATGGGTTTGATGATACTACTGATGATCACCTAAAAAGATCTAGTGAACGGCTAGGTGTGACCCATCTCCTAGTGAGATATATAACTCTCAACAATGTCTATTGGTTACAAAAGATTATGTAATTAAATAGATATAGAAGATAGTATTACAGAGTTGAAATGCCAAATATAACCATCACTATGAATAGTCATAACCAAAGTGTTAATTACAAAATTGAAAGATTAACATAATTAATAGAAGATCAGATACAGCTAACACCAATAGCATAGTTGATTTCTCTTACTGCACTATACATCATCTAAATATTAAAAGAGACAAGACAAGGGTTATCATCTAATGTGAATCCTTGGATAACCCTAACAGATATGCTACATGGCTGAATTACATATTTTATTAAGCCCTAGGTAGTTTGAGGTGTACCACTCAAATTACGAACTAACCACCTTGAAGTCACAATCAGATTTGTACAAGATCTATGAGAACTGGAATTCTAAGATATCTTCCCCTTGGTCAGTACAGGTTTTGTAGTGACATAATAGTCATACTACAATAAGCCTAGTATGCCCTGGGAAACACATGCTAGAAACTATAAATTAGGGTATTCAACACTAAAATTCAAGGTACGACCACAACTATTCTGAATCACATATACATATATTCATCTGAGACACGACCTAGACTTCTCTCCAAAACCTTGGGATCAGGATGATGAGAATATACCCTCCCTGCATCTGCATATACTCAACATTATACGACTCTGAGTTTCCCTTCTGGAATACTCATTTTACTATCCAAAAAATTTAGGAATAGTTCTATGGTTCAGGGAACTAAATGATTAGGGTTTCACTTGGCTAATTAAGCCAATTTGGTGCTTTAAGATTGCATCAACCAAGTTACATACAAACAAATATATTGTTTTCTATAGAATTTGTGGTGTGTAACAACTCAAGAAGATATAAAAATGTATTCACATATTCCTTAACACAACATTAAATGGTACTAGTCTATTTCCATCCAAGAAGAGGTTGAATTTCCATTAGGGTTCAAAACATACCCAAAGGTCATTTAGGACAAAACAACATTACTTCTTGCAAGAATATCATTACCATTCAATACTATGTAGAGGGTTCAACATGTCACCAACAAACCCATTAGCTTGAGACCCATCATAAGGGTTCAGTAATCATAAGAGTTATGACATTCCCAAGTGTAACATAATAGAGTTACCTTTAGCAATATGAATTGTGTCCACTCGTCATTTCAACATTAGTAGAAGGTTGAAGTATTAAACCCTCATTAGTTAACCATTATAAGAAGGATCCAAAGTATGGATTGGATTTATATCACCAAAACAACATAAATAGGTAAACCATCAGTTTGTTATCACATTTAGGTAAACATTTAGGCTAACCATCGTTTCATTTACATAATTAGGTTGATCATCATTTCATTTACATGCTTATCCAAATATCAAACCATCAGTTCATTCATGGACTTAACCAAAAAGCAAAGACAATGGTTCAATTATAGACAGTCAAAAACATCAATTATCATACCTAGCATACCCAACAGTTCATTGATGTACTTATCCAAAAGCAAAAACCATCGGATCATTAATGTACTTAGTAAGACATAAAATCATATACTAAACATACTCATCGATTAATGGTCAGCAAAAGCTCACCTATTCATTTACTTAACATAGCTATTAGATATTTGACTTAAATACCATTGGTTCATTACCAAGTGGCATCATTGATTCTCACACAAAGTAAAACCATCTTTTCCTACTCTTAACAGACCATTGTTTCAAGGAAAAAGCAAAACCATTGATTTCAGCACTAGGTAAAACCTATGACTTCTACATTAAGAGAAAACTAGTTCTTTAGCTTCATATTTTCAAAACCAAGGTAGTTCATCATAGAAGAAGAAACATAAATATGATCTAAGGATAGTTTAACAACACACAACTATCGTTAATGTATGTAAAATAGGGTACAAAGGATCATTTTTAACCATTTGATACCAAGTTCTAGGGTAAAATATATATTGAACAAGTTAAAAACAAGCAAGAAACGGGTTGAAGGTTATATAAATCACCTCAAGATGAAGATGAATTTCCAAAAAGCATGTTATATCAAGGAGAGAAGATGGAAACCCTTACTTTGCACTCCTAAAGATCCAAAGTAGCTCCTTTCTTCATGAACACTAGGGTTATGCACACGGATGAAGAGGAAAGAAAGATAACATTAAGAAAATAGATTAGAGAAGAAGATCGTACTTGAATAAGGTAAGAAACTAGGTTAGAAGGCTCCAAACAACCTTAGAGATGCTTGATCTCAACCCTAGAGCAACATGCACCCAATGTCCTCCTAAGCTTCATCCAGAAGGGTATCTTCCTTCATAAAATCATGGATTTAAGTCTTTCTAGCAACAATAACAAGAGGGGGAAGGAAAAGGTTTTTTTGGGAGAGAGTTGAAGGGTATATATATCCAAGAAGAGAGAGAAAGGTGGTTAAGGGTTGAAAAATTGACTTGCCATGTGTCAAAACCCAAAATCCATCTTTTCCATGCAAAAGTGTAACTCCCATTGGTTGTTTACAAGGGAACCCATTGGTTTGTGACTTAAGGAAATCATCAAGATGTATCATCAAAGAAACCATCAATTTATAGGGTATACTTAACCATTTTGTTAACCATGATCTTCCATCAGATTGTGTAGTTCAACCAGGATAACCTTCAGTTCTAGAGCCTCAAGGGAAAAGCCATGGGATTACCAACTACAAGGAGGAACCATCGAATCATTAACCCACTTGATGAAACCATCAGATCCTCACCACACATCAAAAAACCATCAATTCAATCACTTAGGTGAAAATCCATTGATTCTCAGCCTACAAGGGAAAAGAGCAAACATTTGATGGCGCGACCGTGCATCCAAAGGTGAAACTATATCAAACACTATGAAGAGTACTATGTAGAACAACATGTATATGTTGAAATTACAGGTAGAATCCTAGAAAAGGGAAAATTGGATAAAGGTCCACATAAGCATATAAATTGCAAAAACTTAAGCAAAAAAGTTCAAACATGCTTTGTCACATGATATCAGAACTTAAATTAGAGTTTGATTAAGGAATTAAGCACCCAATTAGATCAATCAAGCATGTTCAAGCATAAATCTAGGTTAGGGGTATTACAACCATAAACCCCTAATAAGAATTTCTCCCCCGTAAGCAAACAAGGATGGGTGTTCCTACGCATCTCATCCTCTAACTCCCATGTGGCTTCCTCCATACCACAGTGATGCCACAACACCTTCATCGAGGATATGCCCTTCTTCCTCATCTTCTGCACACACTTATCTAGGATCAATGCATGGCCCTCAACATAAGAAACATCCTCCTCCAACTCTACTTCCATTTTTTGTATCGTCTTCTCTTTATCGGGGTGACACTTCCTCAACATGGAAACATGGAAAGCATCATATAACCTATGCAACTATGGTGGTAACTCTAGCGTGTATGCCACCTTTTAAACTCATGCCAAGATAGGGTAAGGTCCCATAAACCTAGGAGCAAACTTACCTTTGCTACCAAAACACAACACACCTTTCCAAGGGGAAACCTTGAGATATACATGGTCTCTGACTTGGAACTTTGGCATCCTATGATGGCTATCGATGTAAGACTTCTATTTATCTTGATCTATCTTCAATTGTTAAAGAGTCATTTTGATGTTTCTATATAGTTTGCTAAACTAACCTTAGGACCAAACAGTTGATACTCACCTATCTTGTACTAACAAAGAGGTGATCAAAAATGCCTACCATACAAAGCCTCATATGGTGCCATGTCTATGCTTCTCTAATAGTTGTTGTTGTAGGCAACTCAATTAGACTCATGTGGACACCCCAACTCCCAAGAAACTGAAGAACACATGCTCTCAAAAGAACTTCTAACATTTGAATGACCCTTTCAGACTAACCATTTGTGTATAGGTGAAGGGTTGTATTGAACCACAATTGTATCCCCAACGTTGTATGTAGAAGATCCAAAATCTACTCATGAACCGAGGACCTCTATCAAACACTATGGTAACTAGTGTGTCATGCAAACAAATTATCTCATCAATGTAGACCTGTGCCAGCTTCTCTACTATATAAGTTGTCTTGACTGGTAGAAAGTGTTGACTTTGTCAGTTGGTTAACGATCACCCAAATGGAAGCATGACCTTTGGCTATCCTTGAAAGTCCAACTTCAAAGTCCATAGTTATATGATCCCATTTCCATTATGGTATTGGCAAAGGTTTCCATGTCACTGTAAGATTCTTATGTTTTGCCATGACTTGCTGACAAACTGGATACTTAGCCACAAACTCTGCCACATCATGCTTAGACCTAGACACCAATGAAATACTTTATCTTATGATACATCTTTGTACTACCAGGATGCATCACTTACATTGAGGAATAAGCCTCCTCAAGCACCATCTCCCTCAGACTATCAGTGTCAGGGACCATTGTTCTATTGTTGAAGCACATTGTCCCATCATCTAACTCCTAGAAGCCATCATGATTCCTCCTACCAAACTTTGATCTGATTTCCTGTATCGCTGTATCATCATTCTGTACATCTCTGATCTACTAAATCAATGTCAATTTGACTTGCAACTGTGTAAACAATCCTGACAACAAAGATACTTCCAATTGTACATTCATCTGCCAATGTGACACTTGCATGTCTCACTTGTGACAGACCATAGAGAGTAAATATACTTTATCTATATATGATGACGAGGATGAATTCTTTCTCAGTGCATCAGTTGTCACATTTGCCTTCCTAGGGTGATAGTCTATCATACAATCATAGTCCTTGATCAGTTCCATCAATCTCCTTTCTCTCATGTTCAACTCCTATTTTTAGAAGATATACTAAACGTTCTTGTGATCAATGAATATTTGACACTTCTCCCCATATCAATAGTGCATCTAAATCTTCAATGCAAAAACTACAATAGCTAACTCAAAGTCATGAATTGGATAGTGCTCCTTGTGTTTCTGAAGTTGTCATGAAGTAGAAGAAATCACATTCTTGTCCTACATCTGCACACATCCCAAGACATTCTTTGAGGCATCACAAAAAATGACGTAACCTTTCCCTTTCTCTTGCAACACAAACATTAGAGCACTCATCAACTTCTCTTTAAACAACTGAAAAGAATGATGACATTTGTTATTCCAAACAAAAGGAATATCTTTCCTAGTCAGCTTGGTAAAAGGTCGGGCAACTGCACTGAAGTTCTTAATGAACCACTTGTAATAACCAGCTAAACCTCATAAGCTTCAGACCTTAGTCAACATCTTGGGATGCTCCCACCCCCACAGTGACTCCACCTTCTTGGGGTCTACACAAATACCTGATGCGGAGATGACATGTCCAAGAAAAGGCATTTCAGTCAACCAAAACTCACGCTGACTGAACTTAGCATACAACTGATGTTGCCTCAGAAACTCTAATGCTTTACGAGGATGTTTCATGTTGATGACTGTATCTGGATTATATCAAAATGTTGTCTATGAATGCTACCACAAACTGATGAAGATATGGTGTGAACACTCTTTTCATCAAGTCCATAGACACTACCTGTGCATTAGAGCACAAATGGCATAACCACAAACTTATAATGACCATACCTTGTCCTAAAAGTAGTCTTAGGTATGTTTTCTTCCTTGACTCGTGATTGGTGGTATCCCGACCTCATGGCTATCTTTGAGAACATTGTAACTCATTTCAATTGATCAAACAAATCATCTAACCTTGGCAACAGGTACATGTAATTCACTGTGACTTTGTTCAACTGTCGGTAATCTATAAAAAGCCTTATAGAGCCATCCTTTTTCTTTACAAACAACACTACAGCACCCCTAGGGAAAGTTCTCGATTGTATAAATCCCTTCTCTAAAAACTCCTACAACTATTCTTCAACTCCTTCATTTCTATTGGTGCCATCCTATAGGGTGTCTCAAATATGGTTTGTGTTCTAGGAACTAGATTGAGATCAAAATCAAACTCTCTAGGGGATGTGTCTGATAATGTCCAATATTGCAGGTATAATATGCCTTATTTTATCCATATTTTCTCTTATTAGCAAAATTTATATTCACTTCCCTCCTACCTTGCATATAGTTACTCTCTAACGCATTTGGGGATGACAAGGGTGTCACATGTAGATAATTAAAGGACTAGAAGAATACTACCAAGGGTAGGACCACCACTGGATGACAATTGATTGTCGCTCCACAACCCTTAGTCCATCACCATTTGACACTACCAAGAAGTGCCCTAGCATGTCACCAAACAATGGTCACGACAGTCCAAAAATTGATGGTCCTCCTGGATCTACCAACCGGTGGCTCACCTACGTCCACCACCGACCGGCCTAAATCACACGTCCGAAAAGAGCGGATTAAAGTAGTCGGACTTTTAAAGAAATAACCCAACTCTCAGTCCCCCACAATGATAACGGGGTCTGATGTAGCGATCGGGGTCGAACACATGGATGAGGTTGGTAGTGCTAAGAACACGGAATTAACACTCTATACTCTGGTATAAAAGAGGATTAAAAGGTGTTCCCCAAGGAATGACAACTTTAAAACAAGAACAATAAAACCAAAGAAGTAAAAGAAAACGAACTATAATGAGAAAATGGGAAAACACAGATTGGGGTTCGCCTAACCAAAACGTCCCTCCAACAAGCATACTATCTCTCTCCTGCATACTCATATCAAAAATACAAGCAATCCATAAAGATGCCTATTCCACTCTCTCTCAATATGAGGGTAGGACTAGGCTTGAAAGAAGCCTCTCTCTCGAGATGACAACTCAAAAACCTCACAGCAAAATGTATGGTTTAAAGCATTTAGCAATCTGACACTCTCGTGCATTCATGCCACTCCATGTCACGAGATAAAAGTAATATTACTCTCTCGAGATATCAACAATCAAACATCACAAGATGATAGATAAACATACAAGTGAAGCGTTTAAAGCAAGTGCATGGGGATAAATTTTTATATGAGTATGTATATTCAGACAAGAAAGGATAGATATGTTGCAATAAGGAAACATCGTAAAGAAAAATAAACCAAAAGACTGTCTCCAACTGGAGTTACAAGAAAGATGATGGTTTTAGGGTTTTAGCAGTTTTTAGGAGTTTTGCGCAATAGCTTCTGAGGAGATAAAACTATTGTTAAGTCAAGGCACGGAGGAAGAAAACTTAGGAATAACAAGCGGCAATGGAAAACATCCAGCACCCTCTTCTCTCAAGGAGGGTACCTCCAACTAAATTCCAACACCCTCTCTCAAGGGTAATGAACATAGGTTGGAGTGGGGAGGCAACCCAAAGCAACCCCGACCCTGGGTACTCTCGTACTCCCGGATCGGACCAAGTTCTAGAGTTACAACATCCTTCTCTCAAAGGAGTTGAAACGGGAAACATGATTCGATATCTAGTCAAAACATGATCCAAACATACAAGCTAGAGATCATATGCTATATAAGAAATCATCCAACAAAAGGGAACCAAACACAGAACAACAAGGATTAAATTTCACATATTCTATAAGCATTGATATTGTGTAAAAAGGGGTTCAGGTACAATGTGTAATAAATGAAAGTAAATGCTAAAAAGGGAAGATAGGTATCGGCCTCCTTGATGTGGGAGGTTGATATACAACAAAGGACCCCTAAAGTGCCACTAACACGATATTGGGCGGGAGCTCCTCCCGATATGCTTGTGTCAGGCAGCCGCCGTGTTGGGCGACATACCGTGACGGTCTGGCATATTGATCAGGGCTCCCTACCTGATATGGTCGTGTCGGGCAACACACCCTAATGATTGGTCTGTATCGCGTTCGGTATCATGTCGGGTTAGAGATGACTTAGGTTCTCAGGTTCCTTATATCAGAATTAGGGGGGGCGAGTCGTCTCAGGTTGAAGCCCATCTAGGAACCCGGTACACTGGGTGGCCTTCTTGGTCGTATCGGGCTGTTGCGGCTACCGGGACAGGTTCTAAGTAAACCACTCCCTCCCCTCTCGGGTTGGGGGTGTGCTCACCTAGTGTCGCCCGGCATGCCCTGGGACTCGACACGCTAGCTTCAGATTCTTTCAAAAGTAAGCCTTTGTGAGGTTCCCACCCGTCCCATTGAATTCTTGTAGCTGCTATTTATAGGAAGCAACTGGTAGAGGTTTTGGTTCTAGTGGGACCACGTGTCTTTCATTGACTCCATTTACGTGGCCTCAGGGATGACCGACACATGCACATCGCCCAGCACAGCAGGCCATCGTGTGCCAGGTTACGAGCATATCGGGTGACCATGGCAGGCAGCCGCTCCCGATGAGTGACTCATATCGCGCAACACACCCATGTTGGGCTAACCAATCGTGGTGGGAAAATCTCTATCGGGTAGGTAGCGTACCGCCTGTCGAGGGCCTCCTTGCGCGACATGACCATGTCAGGTTGCTGCCATATTGGGCAGTGATCGTGACGGGTAAGTGTGTGTGTCGGGTGACCAGTAGAAGGGTTGATGCAGGTGCGCATTGTAGATGGGTCGGGACGGGCCTTTTGCGAACTTTAGGTGGAAAATAGAGAAAATATGTACAAAAGATGGGAATAGAGTCAGGGGCATAGTGCAGGTTATTTTTGTGCAATAACAAGACAAAATTGAGAGGAAAAATAGTTTAGAGGGCAGTTTTGACAATGAAATGTAGGCTATAAATGGCCATAAAATGGGTGTTATCAACTCCCCCAAACTTAACATTTTTATTGTCCTTTATCAATCGTACTTATCTGAACACTTTATTTAAAATACCCTTCATACCAGGCATAGTCCTTAGACAAGGGGTTTACGCGAGTTCTGAGATGTCTTAAGGAAAATTACATCTATCCACGAGCAATGAGCTTTATTTTTCCCTGCCTTATTTTAAGCAAAAATTCTCTTTTCAGCTTAGGTGAGACTTAAGTGCATGATTTTGAAGTTAGCTTTCACACTAAATAGCTTGGGAGCAAGGAGTTGGGTTTTTTTGTAGGCTTAAAGATGGGTACTTTTAGAGAGACAAGTGTGGTTTTCATCATTTTTTTTCCGGCACAACTCTCATGCTTTTATTCACTCTCATAAGGTTTTTCTCTCTTTTTGGGATTTTGGGAAAGGATGAGTTTGCTATTTAGGCAGCTTTTTCCTTCATGTGCACATCTCTTAACTGTTACAAGATTATTTTTCAAAAGTGGCGTAGAAAGTCTGTAGCCTTTGTCATTTGAGATTGCATTTTCAAAAAGAAAATAATAGAAATATGCATTGCCTTAGACACAAAGAGCATAGTCTGGAATAAGTTGTATCTGATATTTACTATAGAGTGTCTTTGTACAATTGTAGAGAGGCAAGGGGTTGTATATTCACTATTTTGTATTAAGCATGTGTATATATATGTACACAGGGTATGTTTAAGTAAAAGAAGAAAGGCAAAAGGGGAGAATATTTAGTACCTCCCTCACTGATATATAGTACCCCCCAAACTTACCCCACACTCTGTCCCAGAGTTGTGAGATAGATAAGGTAGGGTAGTGATAAGTCAGTGAGGGTTTAGCTGGTGAGCGTGCCTCTGTCAGATATAAGCTCCCACACATATTCTCCGCATTTGTTGTGGTAGTCAATGCGGTGGAGCTTGTCAGGAATTTGTTGTAGCATCACCGAGCTAGCGATCCATTCCAACACGTAGATGTCGCATTCATTTGATTGTGGGATTTGCTATGGACTGTTGTGGCAGAATTAAAGCTCGTGCCATGTACTCTCTGTTGCCTCCAGAAATGGTTGGATCAACATTGTCACCTCGATGTAGTATTTTCTTGCTAAGCATTCGAGGGGTGTCAACGCGGTTGATGTACACTGCACCAGATGATCTTTGTTGCTGTCGGAGTTGTTGTAGAAGATTGTTGCTCGTTGGCGAGTGTACACCGTTAGAAGAATCTAGTGATTGTAGTGCAACACTGGAAAGAAAATGATACGCGGCATGCTGCTTTGTATCTCTGCTAGAAACTTTTGCTTCGCTCCTGATTCGTCAGCTAGGCATATATCGTTGAACACCATCAGATGGGCAATGTAAACATGCTCAAACTTCTTCTGTAGAACCTGGATGTAGGCTGCTACTACTGACAATGCTAAACATCCTCCTGCCTTTACTAAGTCTCGAAGGTCATCAACTGGGACTATGACGTCTTCTACCTCATATATGACATTTGCGGGTGTAGAATCATCTAGTTTCATGAGAATTTCCTTGACCTGTTCCTGGGTCAGTGTAGAACATGTGGAACGATCAAAGTTGCTAATCATTTCTTTTGACACATCAGGTGAAGTGGGGTCTTCATTTGAGAATACTTCTCACAGAATGTCCATCCGCTTGCCTGTCCCATATACTCTATGGCCATCTCGGCCACTTCTCCTTGAAGGTTGTTGGTCGAGGAAGATTCATCTTCTTGATCACTCTCCAGCAACTTCTCTGGGACGCCTGCATCTCGGAAATAGCATCTGTCCTTGATCAGCAGTAGCGTATAGGTGTTCCTTAGCTGATAGAAGTTTTGGCCTTGGAGTTGCCTTATGTATCCAAAGACGTGGAGCATCTCCATGGCATGAAGGACTATGAAGGTGTTATTTCCGCTTCCCACTTCTTCTTGAATGGGGAAGTCTCTGAGAGTGAAGAAGTTCCAAACGTCGTTGTGACGCTGGACTCCTCGTTTGATCGCGTGGAGAAGATGTAGTGGGAGAAGCCTGAGGTTCTTATCTTTGGGGCGCACGAACGTGTGTCTTGAGCGTGGGACCTCCTCATTGTAGCAGTTGAGGAGCTAGACATCATGGCTTTGGAGATCTGCCATGCACAGGAACCAATTTCCTCAGTGCTTGTAGGGGGCCAAGACGATGTTTGGGTTGTGTTCTTCAATGTGTTGGAGCATGTTGGCCACATGGATAGCGTCGAACGCCCCTCTCATCAGTCTTCTTGCCAAGTCTGGGGTGGCGGTGTAGATTGGCTGCTGGCCTATCTTGGTGCATAAGTTCTCTATCATTGCACCTTCCAGGACTTGGAAGAGGATATTCCCGACGACGGATGGTGAGCGGAACATGCTCCTCAACGCTTCCCATCGTACGGAGAAATAACCATCACTCCAGACGATGTCCTCTTCATCTGTCTGCGAACTCAGGACCTTGTTCAGTAGCTTCTGGTCTCTGATCGTCAGGTACCTGATGATTCTTTAGTCAAAGTCCGCCATCTCGAAGGAGGGGATCTCCGATGGCATAGAAAACATGTCTGCCGTCGAGCTCCTTCCTCTAGGGGGGTGCTTGTCGTTGACATGGTAGATGTCCTCCCCTTCTCCCTCTTATTCATCCGCAGAGTCCTCCTATACATCAATTGATATATCTACGTCATCATCATTATCTAGGGAGGGCGAGGGAGATCCCATGTCGATGTCACAGTTGCTCTCCTGTCCTTCTGGAGCCCCGTCAGCGGTCTTGTTCATCGTTTCTCCCTCGAGCATTGTGGAGGGCCCGCTGGAGGAGGGAGAAGATGAAGTTCCTGAAGAGGATGTTGATGAAGATGGCTGAGAGCCGGAGTCGGGAGGCGATGGAGACCTCCTTGGCTGTCTTGAGTGGGGGTGGTCGTCCCTCCGGTTCAGCCTCTTCTCAATGGTGTCGATCTGTTGGAGCGCCAGCTGCATCGTGTTGTTCAATGTCTCTAGTTGGCCAGGAAGGTCAACTAGAGTTAGCATATGTCACACCTGCTCATTCAGCCTCCTCTGAAAAGCACTGAACTTGTGGGTTAGGGAAGCAAAAGTAACAGAGTGGTTGCTCGTTACCTCTCGCAAGTGGTCAAAATCTTAACCGATGACTTTCCCCAGTGATGGGGGGCTACAGTTGTCCTGCCGCTTGTCCTCGAGACGTCCCTCACACTGGAAGTTCGGCCCGAAGAGTGTGCGTCTTCAAGCGTGTCCGAATTAATCTGAATTGTCTATGAGGGCATTGCTTCAGGGTGGGGTGTTGGCGCCTTCATGGCTGCCTCCACTTCATCTACTTGTAGTG
This sequence comes from Alisma plantago-aquatica, assembly GCA_963693085.1. Classification (NCBI taxonomy): domain Eukaryota; kingdom Viridiplantae; phylum Streptophyta; class Magnoliopsida; order Alismatales; family Alismataceae; genus Alisma; species Alisma plantago-aquatica. The sequence continues at coordinate 423,145,877 of OY856410.1, read as the reverse complement.
GTGGAGAAGGTGCGGGGAAAGTGAATGTTGTTCCACCATTTGATTATCAGTGACCTCCTCTACAGCAACCACGAGCGATGTTGGTGGCGACGTCAGTGTGGGTTGTACAACCCTTAGCTCTGCTTCGAGGAGCTCAACAAACACATCATTACTTGTGTATGGCTGTACCACAACTTCCGCCATTGAAGGCGTATGTAACGTCCCCGGATTTTCACCTTCTCAAAACCCCATGGAGTTGAGAAGACAAAATCCAAAAACGTTAAGCAATTGTATCAAAGTGCATTGCGGAAGAAATATGCGCATACATGAACGTACAACCATAATATTTCTCAACAATATCATCATGTATATTTATACAATTGAATTATTACAAAATAATTTACAATTACATATTGAATGAAAATTCTACAATTTATGAACATGTATGCTAACTTGGATCTTTACAATAGGTACAACATGTACAACTTCTCACTTCCTGTCTTTTATTCCATGCTATCTCTGAACCTAAAACATACGTGAAACAACGAATCAACACACAAGGTGTTGTGTACATGGGTAGAAAGATACATACTAATATGCTTGCATAATTGAAATAACTTGAGAAAGAAAGAGTAAAAGAAAGCATTATTTAAAGTGATAATCAGGTAAACACATATTTTTAGATGTCTTTTGATGTGTTTGTACTACTAAGTGGTGTCACACTTCATTTTTCTCCACCCCTTGGGCTATGGGGACCGAGTGCCATCCTTATATTTAGAGGGGAGAAAAAGAGAGAGATGTCGCACTTCATTTTTCCCCGCCCCTTGGGCTATAAGAACCGAGTGTCGACCTTATATTTAGAGGAAGAGAGAGAGAGGATTGAGAGAGAGAGAGAGAGAGATCTTATATCCACTTAGTAGCTACAAACCATCTATACTCTTTGTTGTTCTTATTGACATGGCAAAGATACTACAATCATAGTACATCCAAGAAATATTCTCAAATAAAGACAAGCAATACATCATAGCTATTGCACACAAGAAAACTAGTCATATACTTAGATAAATACCATGTACCTGAGTTCAGATATTCCTCACATATCCATGATCATCTAGATAATCTGGTCATAACCTGATCAAGACAAGATCATATACTATCATCAGGTTCTCATCATCATTAACCCTATTTATATCCATTTTAGGGTTTTCCTATCTCATTATGATATCCTCATGATTACTTGTATTCTTGCCTTATATTTATCTTACTGATGTCATGTTCTAGATTATAGTTCATCAACTGGATATACTCATATGTCACATTATTATGTGAATATATTTAACATTATGTCACTTTCATTAACCATATTAGGGTTACATCACATGTATTAAGGGTGCTCTTCATATAACATGAATTTCGTGTATATAACTGATCTCAGATTTATATATATAATCTTCTAGTTATTGATATGAACGTATTCTGTAAACTTCATCATTTATTGAGCATGTACGTATTTATTACATTTTATTTAGGGTTATTAGCCCTAAATAGCCATATTAATCAAATTATATGCTTTCATACATCAATATGACCATATCTGACATCATATGCGTTATAAACATGATTATAGATTTACTGACATTTTTCCATAATTTTATGTCATCATTTGCTATTTATTATCCATTAAACAAGTATTACACATCTTACATGATATTGCATATATTTAATCATCAAAAGCCTGATATTGTGGTTTCATATTGTTCTACTAATTTTTCTGAGAATAATGATACCTTGTTTGCATTTTTCTGATAATCGAGCTAATTACTGTGATTTAATGAAGATCTGAGCATTTACTGAATTATTACCTTTTTCTGGCCAATCACGTGTTGCCACGTGCATTATGAGAGGCGTAGCTCCTTCTTCACTGGTCTGTGCTGATCCAAGTTCTGGTGGGTTTTCCTTGGTTCATCTAGGCTGGTCCGGTTCAAGGGATTTGGCTGGTTCAAGGTTCCTTCCCTAGCCCTTCTCCCTTCTCCCGATCCACGCAAAGCGGCACCCTCTACTCGTGTCATTCTCCCTAATGGAACGGCTGCTGTCACAAAGCAGGTCTCTGGCGAGAGACCACAGCCATCATCCTACCTGCGAATGCGTCTACTTCTGCTTCCTTACGCGCTAGCACTAGGAACTTCTCTGGCAGGGTGATCGTCTGCCAACGTTCATTCACCTGGGTGTTGTACTCGTGAGCTTCACAGAGCTCAGCGCCGCCGGTCGGCCAGACCTGATTGCATTCTCGGATTCACGCTCCACTCAATCCATCTCGATTCCATCTACAGCATCGCCGCTGGGATCTAGCATCCCCGGCGTCCTTTCCCTACCACTTGCGTGACTTCGTGGATATGTCGCCGTGCGGCTCTCCTCCGATGCCTGGGTCTGCGCCGCCACTATGTCAGGAGGAGCCGACGAGGAGCATTATGGGATCGATGCCTCTCAATGCCTGGATATAATGGTTTCATGCGCAATGGATTGCGAGCATACCTTCAACCACTCCGCCGTCATCACGGAAGGGAGGGGAAGTGGTGGAGTCGGGGGCTCGCCAGATGGGCGCCGCCAAGAAGTTGAAACATGGTGAGGAAATGACTATGTGATCAGGGCTTCCTCGATGCGGCAGAGCAGGTTGATCAGAAGAGGGGAGATGGGCTTCAGTGGTCGTATCTCCCATATGAACCCCCTAGAAGATCTGGCAGCCATTTATGGACTCACCTACACCCTTGGAGCCCATGGAAACATCCTCCCTACAGTCGCCAACTCCAAATGCTCCTTTGGGACAACTGTTGGTGGCGATTCCCTCATCTCCGGCACGCTTTGGAGCTAGGGAGGTTCTGTACCACTTTGGGAGTGTGTAGATCTAAGCCCTGATGATGGTGCATGGCACAGATCAAACCCATGCCTCATAGCTTTCTTCTCGTGCCAGACAGCAAGGAGAGCTCCATGGCCTGATGTTGCGGCACAAGAGATTTACTCGATTGGGCATTAGCTTCCTCCTCGTCCAGTGGCTCCAGAAAAGTTCAAGGGTAGGTCTCGGTGAGGCAGGGCTAGTAATGCCATTGGGATTTCACTCTGATACTCAAACTCCCTGTTATGTGCTTAGGAATGTACAACGTCCTGGTCGATCCCCTGATCCGCAATGTTTGGAGGTAGGAGACGGAGTCAGGGCTGTCTGATCCTAACAACCTCCCAGACTGAGCACGATGAGGCCACACTTCCAGGCTTTGGGCTGTAATCGAGCAAAGGGTTGGCCAGTGTGAGCATGACATAAATGTAAGGGAAAAGAATGCAACTGCGCCCAAAGTCCAAAAGGTTGTGTGACATATCAATGTCACATCCTTTGATATTTCTTAAATAACCAGATGACTATGGTTTGGCAGAACATTAGAATGAAATGGAAACAACTTCAAACTCTTATATCTTCTAGTAGAAACCTCTTATTCACGTGAAACTTGAACCATAGGTCCCTCATAACCCAAGGCCCCATACTACTAAGTTTGAGATGAAAATTGCAACAATTGGTCATGTAACTTAATTCCTCGATTAGTCTCATAATTAAGTGTGTAAACCTCAACTACAAATCAATTATTCACCAAACTTTGATGAAACAATTTCAATCTCAATATCTTGATCATCATGCATTCCAGTATTCCAAACTAAACCATTTGGGTTCCTATATACCCTAACTGATACCCCAAATATATCACTACTCCAAAGTGGTACATATATAAGATATTGGGATTAGGGTACACATCAATTATCATCCAAATTATCAACATAACTCACACTTATTTGATTTGACTGTATAACACATCATGTTCCATCAAAATCCTAAAATCTGGATTATCACATTCACCCCCACCTTAAAAAGAATTTCGTCCTCGAAATTCAACTAATGTCATATGTAGGGTGGTATCAAGGGGTTCAACTTCATATAAGTCACCACTTCTTAGTTTATGGGACCACCATACATTGCACACACCCTAAGCTGTCATCTTAGGATTTAGAGATTCTTGGGTGTACCCACCCCACCTTATAAAGATTGAAGCATTATTTAATGTCTTATTCATATTCTTTCATGTTAGGACTTACATCTTGTAATCCCTTAAGAAATGGGTATTTACTTTTCCTTTGCAATTTTGGGGTTGAGAGGGTATTGCTCAAGGTTTCATCCTTCACCCTAGTAAATAACACAAGGTGATCTCAAGATTTAATGCCATTATTTTCTAGAATTTCCAAACTTAACCCTATTGATATGGTTTAAGATCAACATCATACTTGGTTTTCATCATTAGAGGGAACTAATATTCATCTTTGTATATCAGGTTTTCACCTTATTATGTGATGTTTATCATCAAACTAGAAGCTTAGAATCAAAGAATTGAGGTTAAGAGTTATATTTTAAGGTCATGCAATTTATGATCCAGAGGGTATGTCAATTTCAAGCTCATGATTTGAAACTTATATCTTGCATGCGTGATGTAGAGGGAAAGAGAATGTACTAAGCCAATCTTATCATGATTTCATAATTGGATATTACATGTATGATATGGGAAGGAAATATAGAATAGGTCAAGCTTATACGAGTGACTCCTCATATATATATCATCTATATAGCTCAAGTGAGGTTTCTATCATCATATATTAAGAAAGATAAGAACAAGGGAGAACATGTATTTTGAGTATCTTTTGCACAAAGCATTATACTCTCATAACTAGGGTTCATATATTACCTCACTTGCAACTAATGATGAGATTTACAAAATATGTCACTCCACCTAGGACCTAACTCAGCCAAAGGATTGACTTTATCATATGGGTCATCTATCCATCCTTTTCTTTTACCCAATTCTCACATATAGATTTGAATCATGCATAAGGACTCAACTCAACACTCAAGAGTAATCTAGTGTAGGACATATTTTTTTTATAACACATATATCATATATTGTAGGCTAGGTCCTATGACCTTCTCCTTGTGGGTCTTACTCTCTCTAGAGTTTACCACATATCTCATCCTACCACTAGACATCCTCCTTGTATAAGAGCTTGAGGCTAATGCACACTCATCTCTATCTTAACTTAGCTTATCTTAAGTAGGAAAAGGGAATGTACTTTCATCATCATGACTTAGCATAGATCCTTTAAGATTGGACTCAGCTCATATACAACTCAAATCTTAATAAGGAAACTTATACCATCATAGATCAAAGTTAAATAAGATTCTATATGCTTATTTCCTTTGTCTTTATTTTGTCTATCTATCTATCACATAACATTATGAGGCTCTAGACATCTAATCTAGATCTATTCTCTCTTCTAGACTGATGTCACTCCCTTTCACTTAGATTGCATGAACACCCACTACTCTCCTGTGTGAGGGACACATTTTTATATTTACATATATCTAATAAAATATTATATAGTTTTTCTCCGAGAAAGAAGGTGTCAGAGAAAACTTTCGAGGTGCGATCCGATTGGAAAACAAAACCAAACCAGCAAACTCGAGTGTCCAACACACAGTAGATAGTCTAGTTCCAAGTAACCTAGTGAAGTGGTGAGAACATGGTGTAGACTAGTGTAGCTACCCAATACATATGAGCTCTATATGGAAAGGGTTTCAGACACTTGTCTAAACCTAGTTCTCAAACATCTAGGTTCTAACCTAGAGGCTAAGTCAAACCTTATTCCTATAGAAAAACTTACTAAGTTTCTAGGTTTTATAGTGAGAGGTGAAATTTAGGTTTTTATGTTTCATGATGAGCAATTGTTAGGTGTAGCTATTATTCATGCTCTGATACCAACTATAACGTCCCCAGATTTTCACCTTCTCAAAACCCCATGGAGTTGAGAAGACAAAATCCAAAAATTTTAAGCAATTGTATCAAAGTGCGTTCCAGATGCAATATGCGCATACATGAACATACAACCATAACATTTCTCAACAATAACATGTATATTTATACAACATGAATTATTACAAAATGATTTACAATTACATATTGAATGAAAATTCTACAATTTATGAACATGTATGCTAACTAGGATCTTTACAATAGGTACAACCTGTACAACTGCTCACTTCCCGTCTTTTATTCCATACTATCTCTGAACCTAAAACATATGTGAAACAAGGAATCAACACACAAGGTGTTGTGTACGTGGGTAGAAAGATACATACTAATATGCTGGCATAATTGAAATAACTTGAGAAAGAAAGAGTAAAAGAAAGCATTATTTAAAGCGATAATCAGGTAAACACATATTTTTAGATGTCTTTTGATGCATTTGTACTACTAAGTGTTGTCGCACTTCATTTTTACCCACCCCTTGGGCTATGGGGACCGAGTGCCGACCTTATATTTAGAGGAAGAGAGAGAGGATTGAGGGAGAGAGAGAGAGAGCTTATATCCACTTAGTATCTACAAACCATCTATACTCTTTATTGTTTTTATTGACATGGCGAAGATACTACAATCATAGTACATCCAAGCAATATTCTCAAATAAAGACTAGCAATACATCATAGCTATTGCACACAAGAAAACTAGTCATATACTTAGATAAAGCCCACGTACCTGAGTTCAGATATTCCTCACATATCCATGATCATCTAGATAATCTGGTCATAACCTGATCAAGACAAGATCATATACTATCATCAGGTTCTCATCATCATTAAACCTATTTATATCCATTTTAGGGTAGGCCTATCTCATTATGATATCCTCATGATTACTTGTATTCTTGCCTTATATTTATCTTACTGATGCCATATTCTAGATTATAGTTCATCAACTGGATATACTCATATGTCACATTATTATGTGAACATATTTAACATTATGTCACTTTCATTAACCATATTAGGGTTACATCACATGTATTAAGGGTAATCTTCATATAACATGCATTTCGTGTATATAACTGATCTCAGATTTATATATTATCTTCCAGTTATTGATATGAACGTATTATGTAAATTTCATCATTTATTGAGCATGTACGTATTTATTGCATTTTATTTAGGGTTATTAGCCCTAAATAGCCATATTAATCAAATTATATGCTTTCATGCATCAATATGACCATATCTGACATCATATGCGTTATAAACATGATTATAGAGTTACTGACATTTTTCCATAATTTTATGTCATCATTTGCTATTTATTATCCATTAAACAAGTATTACACATCTTACATGATATTGCATATATTTAGTCATCAAAGGCCTGATATTATGGTTTCATATTGTTCTACTACTTTTTCTGAGAATAACGTTACCTTGTTTGCATTTTTCTGATAATCGAGCTAATTACTGTGATTTAATGAAGATCTGAGCATTTACTGAATTATTACCTTTTTCTGGCCTATCACGTTTCGCCACGTGGCATATGAGAGGTGTAGCTCCTTCTTCCCTGGTCTGTGTTGATCCAAGTTCTGTTGGGTTTTCCTTGGTTCAGCTAGGCCGGTCCGGTTCAAGGGATTTGTCTGTTTCAGGGTTCCTTCCCTAGCCCTTCTCCCTTCTCACGATCCACGCAAAGCGGCACCCTCCACTCGTGCTGTTCTCCCTGATGGAACGACTGCTGTCACAAAGCAGGTCTCTGGTGAGAGACCACAACCATCATCCTACCTATGAATGCATCCACTTCTGCTTCCTTGTGCGCTAGCACTAGGAACTTCTCCGGTAGGGTGACCGTCTCCCAACGTTCATTCTCCTGGGCGTTGCACTCGCGAGCTTCACAGAGCTCAGCGCCACCGGTCGGCCAGACCTGATTGCATTCTCAGATTCACGCTCAACTCTATCCTTCTCGATTCCGTCTACAGCACCACCGCTGGGATCTAGCATCCCCGGTGTCCTTTCCGTGCCGCCTGCGTGACTTCGCAGATATGCCGCCGTGCGGCTCTCCTCCGATGCATGGGTCTGTGCCGCCACTGTGTCAGGAGGAGCCGACGAGGAGCAGTATGGGATCGAGGCCTCTCAATGCCTGGATATAATGGATTCATGTGCATTGGATCATGAGCATGCCTTCAGCTACTCCGCCGTCATCACGGAAGGGAGGGGAAGAAGTGGAGTCAGGGGCTCACCAGATGGGCACCGCCAAGAAGCTGAAACATGGTGAGGAAATGACTATGTGATCAGGGCCTCCTCGATGCAGCGGAGCAGGTTGATCGAAAGAGGGGAGATGGGCTTCAGTGGTCGTATCTCCTATATGAACCCCCTACAAGATCCGACGGCCATTTATGGACTCACCGACACCCTTGGAGCCCACGGAAACATCCTCCCTACAGTCGCCAACTTCAAATGCTCCTCCGGGACAACTGTTGTTGGTGATTCCCTCATCTCCGGCACGCTCTGGAGCTAGGGAGGCTCTGGACCACTCTGGGAGTGTGTAGATCTAAGCCATGACGATGGTGCATGGCACAGATCAGACCCATGCCTCATAGATTTCTGCTTGTGCCTGACAGCAAGGAGAGCTCCATGGTCTGATGTTGTGGCACAAGAGCTTTGCTCGATTGGGCATTAGCTTCCTCCTCGTCTGGTGGCTCCAGGAAAGATCAAGGGTAGGTCTCGGTGAGGCAGGTCTAGTAATGCCATTGGGATTTCACTCTGATACTCAAACTCCCTATTATGTGCTCAGGAATGTATAACGGCCTGGTCGATCCCCTGATCTGCAATGTTCGAAGGTAGGAGACGGAGTCAGGGCCGTCAGATCTTAACAGCCTCCCAGACTGAGCACGATGAGGCCACGCTTCCAAGCTTTGGGCTGTGATTGAGCAAAGGATTGGCCAGTGTGAGCATGACATAAATGTAAGGGAAAAGAATGCAACTGCGCCCAAAGTCCAAAAGGCTGCGTGACATATCAATGTCACATCCTTTGATATTTCTTAAATAACCATATGACTATGGTTCGGCAGAACATTAGAATGAAATGGAAACAACTTCAAACTCTTATATCTTCTAGTTGAAACCTCTTATTCGCGTGAAACTTGAACCATAGGTCCCTCATAACCCAAGGCCCCATACTACTAAGTTTGAGATGCAAATTGCAACAATTGGTCATGTAACTTATTTCCTCGATTAGTCTCATAATTAAGTGTGTAAGCCTCAACTATAAATCAATTATTCACCAAACTTTGATTAAACAATTTCAATCTCAATATCTTGATCATCATGCATTCCAGTATTCCACACTAAACCATTTGGGTTCCTATATACCCTAACTGATACCCCAAAGATATCACTACTCCAAAGTGGTACATATATAAGATATTGGGATTAGGGTACACATCAATTATCATCCAAATTATCAACATAACTCACACTTGTTTCATTTTACTGTATAACACATCATGGTCCATCAAAATCCTAAAATCTGGATTATCACATTCAATCCACCTTAAAAGGAATTTCAACCTCGAAATTCAACTAATGTCATATGTAGGGTGGTATCAAGGGGTTCAACTTCATATAAGTCACCACTTCTTAGTTTATGGGACCACCATACATTGCACACACCCTAAGCCGTCATCTTAGGATTTAGAGATTCTTGGGTGTACCCACCCCACCTTATAAAGATTGAAGCATTATTTAATGTCTTATTCATATTTTTTCATGTTAGGACTTACATCCTGTAATCCCTTAAGAAATAGGTATTTAGTTTTGCTTTGCAATTTTGGGGTTGAGAGGGTATTGCTCAAGGTTTCATCCTTCACCCAAGTAAATAACACAAGGTGATGTCAAGATTTCATGCCATTATTTTCTAGAATTTCCAAACTTAACCCTATTGATATGGTTTAAGATCAACATCATACTAGATTTTCATCATTAGAGGGAACTAATATTCATCTTTGTATATCAGGGTTTGACCTTATTATGTGATGTTTATCATCAAAATAGAATATTAGAATCAAAGAATTGAGGTTAAGAGTTATATTTTAAGGTCATGCAATTTATGATCCAGAGGGTATGTCAATTTCAAGCTCATGATTTGAAACTTATATCTTGCATGCGTGATGTAGAGGGAAAGAGAATGTACTAAGCCAATCTTATCATGATTTCATAATTGGATATTACATTTATAATATAGGAAGGAAATATATAATAGGTCAAGCTTATATGAGTGACTCCTCATTTATATATCATCTATATAGCTCAAGTGAGGTTTCTATCATCATATATTAAGAAAGAGAAGAAGAAGGGAGAACATGTATTTTGAGTATCTTTTGCACAAAGCATCATACTCTCATAACTAGGGTTCATATATTAGCTCACTTGCAACTAATGATGAGATTTACAAAATATGTCACTCCAGCTAGGACCTAACTCAGCCAAAGGATTGACTTTATCATATGGGTCATCTATCCATCCTTTTCTTTTACCCAATTCTCACATATAGATTTGAATCATGCATAAGGACTCAACTCAACACTCAAGAGTAATCTAGTGTAGGACATCTTTTTTTTATAACACATATCTCATATATTGGAGGCTAGGTCCTATGACCTTCTCCTTGTGGGTCTTACTCTCTCTAGAGTTCACCACATATCTCATCCTACCACAAGACATCCTCCTTGTATAAGATCTTGAGGCTCATGCACACTCATCTCTATCTTAACTTAGCTTATCTTAAGGAGGAAAAGGGAATGTACTTTCATCATCATGACTTAGCATAGATCCTTTAAGAGTGGACTCGGCTCATATACAACTCAAATCTTAATAAGGAAACTTATACCATCATAGATCAAAGTTAGATAAATATCTATATGCTTATTTCCTTTGTCTTTATTTTGTCTATATATATCACATAACCTTATGAGGCTCTAGACATCTAATCTAGATCTATTCTCTCTTCTAGACTGATGTCACTCCCTTTCACTTAGATTGCATGAACACCCACTACTCTCCTTTGTGAGGGACACATTTTTATATTTACATATATCTAATAAAATATTATATAGTTTTTCTCCGAGAAAGAAGGCGTCATAGAAAACTGTCGAGGTGCGATCCGATTGGAAAACAAAACCAAACCAGCAAACTCGAGTGTCCAACACACAGTTTATAGTCTAGTGCCAAGTAACCTAGTGAAGTGGTGAGAACATGGTGTAGACTAGTGTAGCTACCCAATACATATGAGCTCTATATGGAAAGGGTTTCAGACACTTGTCTAAACCTAGTTCTCGAACATCTAGGTTCTAACCTAGAGGCTAAGTCAAACCTTATTCCTATAGAAAAACTTACTAAGTTTCTAGGTTTTATAGTGAGAGGTGAAATTTAGGTTTTTATGTTTCATGGTGAGCAATTATTAGGTGTATCTATTGTTCATGCTCTGATACCAACTGTAACGTCCCCGGATTTTCACCTTCTCAAAACCCCCATGGAGTTGAGAAGACAAAATCCGAAAACGTTAAGCAATTGTATCAAAGTGCGTTTCGGAAGTAATTGCGCATACATGAACATACAACCATAACATTTCTCAATAATAACATGTATATTTATACAACATGAATTATTACAAAATGATTTACAATTACATATTGAATGAAAATTCTACAATTTATGAACATGTATGCTAACTAGGATCTTTACAATAGGTACAACCTGTACAACTGCTCACTTCCCGTCTTTTATTCCATACTATCTCCGAACCTAAAACATACGTGAAACAATGAATCAACACACAAGGTGTTGTGTACGTGGGTAGAAAGATACATACTAATATGCTTGCATAATTGAAATAACTTGTGAAAGAAAGAGTAAAAGAAAGCATTATTTGAAGCGATAATCAGGTAAACACATGTTTTAGATGTCTTTTGATGCGTTTGTACTACTAAGTGTTGTGGCACTTCATTTTTCCCCTCCCCTTGGGCTATGGGGACCGAGTGTCGACCTTATATTTAGAGGAAGAGAGAGAGAGTATTGAGGGAGAGAGAGAGAGCTTATATCCACTTAGTATCTACAAACCATCTATACTCTTTGTTGTTCTTATTGACATGGCGAAGATACTACAATCATAGTACATCCAAGCAAAATTCTCAAATAAAGACAAGAAATACATCATAGCTATTGCACACAAGAAAACTAGTCATATACTTAGATAAAGCCCATGTACCTGAGTTCAGATATTCCTCACATATCCATGATCATCTAGATAATCTGGTCATAACCTGATCAAGACAAGATCATATACTATCATTAGGTTCTCATCATCATTAACCCTATTTATATCCATTTTAGGGTTTGCCTATCTCATTATGATATCCTCATGATTACTTGTATTCTTGCCTTATATTTATCTTACTGATGCCATGTTCTAGATTATAGTTCATCAACTGGATATACTCATATGTCACATTATTATGTGAACATATTTAACATTATGTCACTTTCATTAACCATATTAGGGTTACATCACATGTATTAAGGGTGATCTTCATATAACATGAATTTTGTGTATATAACTGATCTTAGATTTATATATTATCTTCTAGTTATTGATATGAACGTATTCTGTAAATTTCATCATTTATTGAGCATGTACGTATTTATTGCATTTTATTTAGGGTTATTAGCCCTAAATAGCCATATTAATCAAATTATATGCTTTCATGCATCAATATGACCATATCTGACATCATATGCGTTATAAACATGATTATAGATTTACTAACATTTTTCCATAATTTTATGTTATCATTTGCTATTTATTATCCATTAAACAAGTATTACACATCTTACATGATATTGCATATATTTTATCATCAAAAGCCTGATATTATGGTTTCATATTGTTCTACTAATTTTTCTAAGAATAATGATACCTTTTTCTGCATTTTTCTGATAATCGAGCTAATTACGGTGATTTAATGAAGATCTGAGCATATACTGAATTATTTCCTTTTTCTGGCCTATCACGTGTCGCCATGTGGCATATGAGAGGCGTAGCTCCTTCTTCCCTGGTCTGTGTTGATCCAGGTTTTGTTGGGTTTTCCTTGGTTCAGCTAGGTCGGTCTGGTTCAAGGGATTTGGCTGGTTCAGGGTTCCTTCCCTAGCCCTTCTCCCTTCTCATGATCCACGCAAAGAAGCACCCTCCGCTCGCGTCGTTCTCCCTGATGGAATGACTGTTGTCACAAAGCAGGTCTCTGGCGAGAGACCACAGCCATCATCCTACCTGCGAATGCGTCCACTTCTGCTTCCTTGCACGCTAGCACTAGGAACTTCTCTGATAGGGTGACCGTCTGCCAACGTTCATTCTCCTAGGTGTTGCACTCGCGAGCTTCACAAAGCTCAGTGCCGCCGGTCGGCCAGTCCTGATTGCATTCTCAGATTCACGCTCCACTCTATCCTTCTCGATTTCGTCTACAACATCGTCGTTGGGATCTAGCATCCCCAGCATCCTTTCCCTGCCGCCTGCATGACTTCGCAGATACGCCACCGTGCGGCTCTCCTCCGATGTCTGGGTCTGCGCCACCACTGTGTTAGGAGGAGCCGACAAGGAGAAGTATGGGATCGAGGCCTCTCAATGCCTGGATATAATGGATTCATGTGCATTGGATCGTGAGCATGCCTTCAGCTACTCCGCCGTCATCACGGAAGGGAGGGGAAGAAGTGGAGTCAGGGGCTCACCAGATGGGCACCGCCAAGAAGCTGAAACATGGTGAGGAAATGACTATGTGATCAGGGCCTCCTCGATGCGATGGAGCAGGTTGATCGAAAGAGAGGAGATGGGCTTCAGTGGTCGTATCTCCCATATGAACCCCCTAGAAGATTCGACAGCCATTTATGGACTCACCTACACCCTTGGAGCCCACGGAAACATCCTCCCTACAGTCGCCAACTTCAAATGCTCCTCTGGGACAACTGTTGGTGGTGATTCCCTCATCTCCAGCACGCTCTGGAGCTAGGGAGGCTCTGGACCACTCTGGGAGTGTGTAGATCTAAGCCATGACGATGGTGTGTGGCATAGATCAGACCCATGCCTCATAGCTTTCTGCTCGTGCCTGACAGCAAGGAGAGCTCCATGGCCTGATGTTGCGGCAAAAGAGCTTTGCTCGATTGGGCCTTAGCTTCCTCCTCGTCTGGTGGCTCCAGGAAAGATCAAGGGTAGGTCTCGGTGAAGCAGGGCTAGTAATTCCATTGGGATTTCACTCTGATACTCAAACTCCCTATTATGTGCTCAGGAATGTACAACGGCCTGGTCGATCCCCTGATCCGCAATGTTCCGAGGTAGGAGACGGAGTCAGGGCCGTCAGATCCTAACAGCCTCCCAGACTGAGCACGATGAGGCCACGCTTCCAAGCTTTGGGTTGTGATCGAGCAAAGGATTGGCCAGTGTGAGCATGACATAGATGTAAGGGAAAAGAATGCAACTGCGCCCAAAGTCCAAAAGGCGGCGTGACATATCAATGTCACATCCTTTGATATTTCTTAAATAACCAGATGACTATGGTTTGGCAGAACATTAGAATGAAATGGAAACAACTTCAAACTCTTATATCTTCTAGTAGAAACCTCTTATTTGCGTGAAACTTGAACCATAGGTCCCTCATAACCCAAGGCCCCATACTACTAAGTTTGAGATGCAAATTGCAACAATTGGTCATGTAACTTAATTCCTCAATTAGTCTCATAATTAAGTGTGTAAACCTCAACTATAAATCAATTATTCACCAAACTTTGATGAAACAAATTCAATCTCAATATTTTGATCATCATGCATTCCAATATTCCAAACTAAACCATTTGGGTTCCTATATACCCTAACTGATACCCCAAAGATATCACTACTCCAAAGTGGTACATATATAAGATATTGGGATTAGGGTACACATCAATTATCATCCAAATTATCAACATAACTCACACTTGTTTCATTTTATTGTATAACACATCATGGTCCATCAAAATCCTAAAATCTGGATTATCACATTCACCCCACCTTAAAAGGAATTTCAACCTCGAAATTCAACTAATGTCATATGTAGGGTGGTATCAACTTCATATAAGTCACCACTTCTTAGTTTATGGGACCACCATACATTGCACACACCCTAAGTCGTCATCTTAGGATTTAGAGATTCTTGGGTGTACCCACCCCACCTTATAAAGATTGAAGCATTATTTAATGTCTTATTCATATTCTTTCATGTTAGGACTTACATCATGTAATCCCTTAAGAAATAGGTATTTACTTTTGCTTTGCAATTTTGGGGTTGAGAGGGTATTGCTCAAGGTTTCATCCTTCACCCTAGTAAATAACACAAGGTGATGTCAATATTTAATGTCATTATTTTCTAGAATTTCCAAACTTAACCCTATTGATATGCTTTAAGATCAACATCATACTAGATTTTCATCATAAGAGGGAACTAATATTCATCTTTGTATATCAGGGTTTCCCCTTATTATGTGATGTTTATCATCAACCTAGAATATTAGAATCAAAAAAATGAGGTTAAGAGTTATATTTTAAGGTCATGCAATTTATGATCCAGAGGGTATGTCAATTTCAAGCTCATGATTTGAAACTTATATCTTGCATGCGTGATGTAGAGGGAAAGAGAATGTACTAAGCCAATCTTATCATGATTTCATAATTGGATATTACATTTATGATATAGGAAGGAAATATAGAATAGGTCAAGCTTATATGAGTGACTCCTCATATATATATCATCTATATAGATCAAGTGAGGTTTCTATCATCATATATTAAGAAAGAGAAGAAGAAGGGAGAACATGTATTTTGAGTATCTTTTGCACAAAGCATCATACTCTCATAACTAGGGTTCATATATTACCTCACTTGCAACTAATGATGAGATTTACAAAATATGTCACTCCAGCTAGGACCTAACTCAGCCAAAGGATTGACTTTATCATATGGATCATCTATACATCCTTTTCTTTTACCCAATTCTCACATATAGATTTGAATCATGCATAAGGACTCAACTCAACACTCAAGAGTAATCTAGTGTAGGACATCTTTTTTTTATAACACATATCTCATATATTGGAGGCCAGGTCCTATGACCTTCTCCTTATGGGTCTTACTCTCTCTAGATTTCACCACATATCTCATCCTACCACTAGACATCCTCCTTTGTATAAGAGCTTGAGGCTCATGCACACTCATCTCTATCTTAACTTAGCTTATCTTAAATAGGAAAAGGGAATGTACTTTCATCATCATGACTTAGCATAGATCCTTTAAGAGTGGACTCGGCTCATATACAACTCAAATCTTAATAAGGAAACTTATACCATCATAGATCAAAGTTAGATAAGAATCTATATGCTTATTTCCTTTGTCTTTATTTTGTCTATCTATATATCACATAACCTTATGAGTCTCTAGACATCTAATCTAGATCTATTCTCTCTTCTAGACTGATGTCACTCCCTTTCACTTAGATTGCATGAACACCCACTACTCTCCTGTGTGAGGGACACAATGTTTATATTTACATATATCTAATAAAATATTATATAGTTTTTCTCCGAGAAAGAAGGCGTCAGAGAAAATTGTCGAGGTGCGATCCGATTGGAAAACAAAACCAAACCAGCAAACTCGAGTGTCCAACACACAGTAGATAGTCTAGTGCCAAGTAACCTAGTGAAGTGTTGAGAACATTGTGTAGACTAGTGTAGCTACCCAATACATATGAGCTCTATATGGAAAGGGTTTTCAGACACTTGTCTAAACCTAGTTCTCGAACATCTAGGTTCTAACCTAGAGGCTAAGTCAAACCTTATTCCTATAGAAAAACTTACTAAGTTTCTAGGTTTTATAGTGAGAGGTGAAATTTAGGTTTTTATGTTTCATGGTGAGCAATTATTAGGTGTAGCTATTGTTCATGCTCTGATACCAACTGTAACATCCCCGTATTTTCACCTTCTCAAAACCCCATGGAGTTGAGAAGACAAAATCTGAAAATGTTAAGCAATTGTATCAAAGTGTGTTCCGGAAGCAATATGCGCATACATGAACATACAACCATAACATTTCTCAACAATAACATGTATATTTATACAACATGAATTATTACAAAATGATTTACAATTACATATTGAATGAAAATTCTACAATTTATGAACATGTATGCTAACTAGGATCTTTACAATAGGTACAACCTGTACAACTGCTCACTTCCCGTCTTTTATTCCATACTATCTCTGAACCTAAAACATACGTGAAACAACGAATCAACACACAAGGTGTTGTGTACGTGGGTAGAAAGATACATATTAATATGCTTGCATAATTGAAATAACTTAAGAAAGAAAGAGTAAAAGAAAGCATTATTTAAAGCGATAATCACGTAAACACATATTTTTAGATGTCTTTTGATGCGTTTGTACTACTAAGTGGTGTCGCACTTCATTTTTCCCCGCCCCTTGGGCTATGGGGACCGAGTGTCGACCTTATATTTAGAGGAAGATAGAGACAGGATTGAGGGGGAGAGAGAGAGAGATAGAGAGAGCTTATATCCACTTAGTAGCTACAAACCATCTATACTCTTTATTGTTCTTATTGACATGGTGAAGAAACTACAATCATAGTACATCCAAGCAATATTCTCAAATAAAGACAAGCAATACATCATAGCTATTGCACACAAGAAAACTAGTCATATACTTAGATAAAGCCCACGTACCTGAGTTCAGATATTCCTCACATATCCATGATCATCTAGATAATCTGGTCATAACCTGATCAAGACAAGATCATATGCTATCATCAGGTTCTCATCATCATTAACCCTATTTATATCCATTTTAGGGTTTTCCTATCTCATTATGATATCCTCATGATTACTTGTATTCTTTCCTTATATTTATCTTATTGATGCCATGTTCTAGATTATAGTTCATCAACTGGATATTCTCATATGTCACATTATTATGTGAACATATTTAACATTATGTCACTTTCATTAACCATATTAGGGTTACATCACATGTATTAAGGGTGATCATCATGTAACATGAATTTCGTGTATATAACTGATCTCAGATTTATATATTATCTTCCAAATATTGATATGAATGTATTCTGTAAATTTCATCATTTATTGAGCATCTACATATTTATTGCATTTTATTTAGGGTTATTAGCCCTAAATAGCCATATTAATCAAATTATATGCTTTCATGCATCAATATGACCATATCTGACATTATATGCATTATAAACATGATTATAGATTTACTGACATTTTTCCATAATTTTATGTCATCATTTGCTATTTATTATCCATTAAACAAGTATTACACATCTTACATGATATTGCATATATTTAATCATCAAAATCCTGATATTATGGTTTCATATTGTTCTACTAATTTTTCTAAGAATAACGATACCTTGTTTGCATTTTTCTGATAATCGAGTTAATTACTGTGATTTAATGAAGATCTGAGCATTTACTGAATTATTACCTTTTTCTGGCCAATCATGTGTCGCCATGTGGCATATGAGAGGTGTAGCTCCGTCTTCCCTGGTCTGTGCTGATCCAGGTTCTGCTGGGTTTTCCTTGGTTCAGCTAGGCCGGTTCGGTTCAAGGGATTTGGCTGGTTCAGGGTTCCTTCCCTAGCCCTTCTCCCTTCTCACGATCCACGCAAAGCGGCACCCTCTACTTGCGTCGTTCTCCCTGATGGAACGGTTGTTGTCACAAAGTAGGTCTATGGCGAGAAACCACAGCCATCATCCTACATGTGAATGTGTCCACTTATGCTTCCTTGTGTGCTAGCACTAGGAACTTCTCTGGTAGGGTGACCATCTGCCAACGTTCATTCTCCTGGGTGTTGCACTCACGAGCTTCACAGAGCTCAGCGCCACCGGTCGACCAGACCTGATTGCGTTCTCGAATTCACGCTCCACTCTATCCTTCTCGATTTTGTCTACAGCACCGCCGCTAGGATCTAGCATCCCCGACGTTCTTTCCCTGCCGCCTGCGTGACTTCGTGGATACGCCACCATGCGGCTCTCCTCCGATGCCTGGGTCTGTGCCGCCACTGTGTCAGGAGGAGCCGACGAGGAGCAGTATGGGATCGAGGCCTCTCAATGCCTGGATATAATGGATTCATGTGCATTGGATCGCGAGCATACCTTCATCCACTCCTCCGTCATCATGGAAGGGAGGGGAAGCAGTGGAGTCGGGGGCTCTCCAGATGGGCACCGCCAAGAAGCTAAAACATGGCGAGGAAACGACTATGTGATCAGGGCTTCCTCAATGCGGCGGAGCAGGTTGATCGGAAGAGGGGAGATGGGCTTCAGTGGTCGTATCTCCCATATGAACCCCCTAGAAGATCCGACAGCCATTTATGGACTCACCTACACCCTTGGAGCCCACGAAAACATCCTCCCTACAGTCGCCAACTCTAAATGCTCCTCCGAGACAACTGTTGGTGGAGATTCCCTCATCTCCGGCACACTCTGGAGCTAGGGAGGCTCTGGACCACTCTGGGAGTGTGTAGATCTAAGCCCTGACGATGGTGTGTGGCACAGATCAGACCCATGCCTCATAGCTTTCTGCTCGTTCCTGACAGCAAGGAGAGCTCCATGGCCTGATGCTGCGGCACAAGAGCTTTGCTTGATTGGGCATTAGCTTCCTCCTCGTCTGGTGGCTCCAGGAAAGATCAAGGGTAGGTCTCGGTGAGGCAGGGCTAGTAATGCCATTAGGATTTCACTCTGATACTCAAACTCCCTGTTATGTGCTCAGGAATGTACAACAGCCTGGTCAATCCCCTGATCCACAATGTTTCGAGGTAGGAGACGGAGTCAGGGCCGTCAGATCCTAACAGCTAGCCACCCAGACTGAGCACGATGAGGCCACGCTTCCAATCTTTGGGTTGTGATCAAGCAAAGGGTTGGCCAGTGTGAGCATGACATAAATGTAAGGGAAAAGAATGCAACTGCACCCAAAGTCCAAAAGGTTGTGTGACATATCAATGTCATATCCTTTGATATTTCTTAAATAACCAGATGACTATGGTTTGGCAGAACATTAGAATGAAATGGAAACAACTTCAAACTCTTATATCTTCTAGTAGAAACCTCGTATTCACGTGAAACTTGAACCATAGGTCCCTCATAACCCAAGGCCCCATACTACTAAGTTTGAGATGCAAATTGCAACAGTTGGTCATGTAACTTAATTCCTTGATTAGTCTCATAATTAAGTGTGTAAACCTCAACTATAAATCAATTATTCACCAAACTTTGATGAAACAATTTCAATCTCAATATCTTGATCATCATGCATTCTAGTATTCCAAACTAAACCATTTGGGTTCCTATATACCCTAACTGATACCCCAAAGATATCACTACTCCAAAGTGGTACATATATAAGATATTGGGATTAGGGTACACATCAATTATCATCCAAATTATCAACATAACTCACACCTATTTCATTTTACTGTATAACACATCATGGTCCATCAAAATCCTAAAATCTGTATTATCACATTCACCCCATCGAAAAAGGAATTTCGTCCTCGAAATTCAACTAATGTCATATGTAGGGTGGTATCAAGGGGTTCAACTTCATATAAGTCACCACTTCTTAGTTTATGGGACCACCATACATTGCACACACCCTAAGTCGTCATCTTAGGATTTAGAGATTCTTGGGTGTACCCACCCCACCTTATAAAGATTGAAGCATTATTTAATGTCTTATTCATATTCTTTCATGTTAGGACTTACATCTTGTAATCCCTTAAGAAATAGGTATTTACTATTGCTTTGCAATTTTGGGGTTGAGAGGGTATTGCTCAAGGTTTCATCCTTCACCCTAGTAAATAACACAAGGTGATGTCAAGATTTAATGCCATTATTTTCTAGAATTTCCAAACTTAACCCTATTGATATGGTTTAAGATCAACATCATACTAGATTTTCATCATTAGAGGGAACTAATATTCATCTTTGTATATCAGGGTTTCACCTTATTATTTGATTTTTATCATCAAACTAGAAACTTAGAATCAAAGAATTGAGGTTAAGAGTTATATTTTAAGGTCATGCAATTTATGATCCAGAGGGTATGTCAATTTCAAGTTCATGGTTTGAAACTTATATATTACATGCGTGATGTAGAGGGAAAGAGAATGTACTAAGCCAATCTTATCATGATTTCATAATTGGATGTTACATGTATGATATAGGAAGGAAATATAGAATACGTCAAGCTTATACGAGTGACTCCTCATATATATATATCATATATATAGCTCAAGTGAGGTTTCTATCATCATATATTAAGAAAGAGAAGAAGAAGGGAGAACATGTATTTTTAGTATCTTTTGCACAAAGCATCATACTCTCATAACTAGGGTTCATATATTACCTCACTTCCAATTAATGATGAGATTTACAAAATATGTCACTCCACCTAGGACCTAACTCAGCCAAAGGATTGACTTTATCATATGGTTCATCTATCCATCCTTTTCTTTTACCCAATTCTCACATATAGATTTGAATCATGCATAAGGACTCAATTCAACACTCAAGAGTAATCTAGTGTAGGACATATCTTTTTTTATAACACATATCTCATATATTGGAGGCTAGGTCCTATGACCTTCTCCTTGTGGGTCTTACTCTCTCTAGAGTTCACCACATATCTCATCCTACCACTAGACATCCTCCTTGTATAAGAGCTTGAGGCTCATGCACACTCATCTCTATCTTAACTTAGCTTATCTTAAGTAGGAAAAGGGAATGTACTTTCATCATCATGACTTAGCATAGATCCTTTAAGATTGGACTCGGCTCATATACAACTCAAATCTTAATAAGGAAACTTATACCATCATAGATCAAAGTTAGATAAGATTCTATATGCTTATTTCCTTTGTCTTTATTTTGTCTATCTATCTATCACATAACCTTATGAGGCTCTAGACATCTAATCTAAATCTATTCTCTCTTCTAGATTGATGTCACTCCCTTTCACTTAGATTGCATGAACACCCACTACTCTCCTGTGTGAGGGACACATTTTTATATTTACATATATCTAATAAAATATTATATAGTTTTTCTCTGAGAAAGAAGGTGTCAGAGAAAACTATCGAGGTGCGAGCTGATTAGAAAACAAAACCAAACTAGCAAACTCGAGTGTCCAACACACAGTAGATAGTCTAGTGCCAAGTAACCTAGTGAAGTGGTGAGAACATGGTGTAGACTAGTGTATCTACCCAATACATATGAGCTCTATATGGAAAGGGTTTCAGACACTTGTCTAAACCTAGTTCTCGAACATCTAGGTTCTAACCTAGAGGCTAAGTCAAACCTTATTCCTATAGAAAAACTTACTAAGTTTCTAGGTTTTATAGTGAGAGGTGAAATTTAGGTTTTTATGTTTCATGGTGAGCAATTGTTTGGTGTAAATATTGTTCATGCTCTGATACCAACTGTAACGTCCCCGGATTTTCACCTTCTCAAAACCCCATGGAGTTGAGAAGACAAAATCCGAAAATGTTAAGCAATTGTATCAAAGTGCATTGCGGAAGCAATATGCGCATACATGAACATACAACAATAACATTTCTCAACAATAACTTGTATATTTATACAACATGAATTATTACAAAATGATTTACAATTACATATTGAATGAAAATTCTACAATTTATGAACATGTATGCTAACTAGGATCTTTACAATAGGTACAACATGTACAACTACTCACATCATGTCTTTTATTCCATGCTATCTCTGAACCTAAAACATACGTGAAACAATGAATCAACACACAAGGTGTTGTGTACGTGGGTAGAAAGATACATACTAATATGATTGCATAATTGAAATAACTTGAGAAAGAAAGAGTAAAAGAAAGCATTATTTAAAGCGATAATCAGGTAAACACATATTTTTAGATGTCTTTTGATGCGTTTGTACTACTAAGTGGTGTCGCACTTCATTTTTCCCCACCCCTTGTGCTATGGGAACCGAGTGCTGACCTTATATTTGAGGGGATAGAGAGATGTCACACTTCATTTTTCCCCGCCCCTTGGGCTATGAGGACCGAGTGCCCACCTTATATTTAGAGGAAGAGAGAGAGAGAGAAGATTGAGGGAGAGAGAGAGAGAGAGCTTATATCCACTTAGTAGCTACAAACCATATATACTCTTTCTTGTTCTTATTGACATGGTGAAGATACTACAATCATAGTACATCCAAGCAATATTCTCAAATAAAGACAAGCAATACATCATAGCTATTGCACATAAGAAAACTAGTCATATACTTAGATAAAGCCCACGTACCTGAGTTCAGATATTCCTCACATATCCATGATCATCTAGATAATCTGGTCATAACCTGATCAAGACAAGATCATATACTATCATCAGGTTCTCATCATCATTAACCCTATTTATATCCATTTTAGGGTTTTCCTATCTCATTATGATATCCTCATGATTACTTGTATTCTTGTCTTATATTTATCTTACTGATGCCATGTTCTAGGTTATAGTTCATCAACTGGATATACTCATATGTCACATTATTATGTGAACATATTTAACATTATGTCACTTTCATTAACCATATTAGGGTTACATCACATGTATTAAGGGTGATCTTCATATAACATGAATTTCATGTAAATAACTGATCTCAGATTTATATATTATCTTCCAGTTATTGATATGAATGTATTCTATAAATTTCATCATTTATTGAGCATGTACGTACTTATTGCATTTTATTTAGGGTTATTAGCCCTAAATAGCCATATTAATCAAATTATATGCTTTCATGCATCAATATGACCATATCTGACATCATATGCATTATAAACATGATTATAGATTTACTGACATTTTTCCATAATTTTATGTCATCATTTGCTATTTATTATCCATTAAACAAGTATTACACATCTTACATGATATTGCATATATTTAATCATCAAAATCCTAATATTATGGTTTCATATTGTTCTACTAATTTTTCTGAGAATAACGATACCTTGTTTGCATTTTTCTGATAATCGAGCTAATTACTGTGATTTAATGAAGATCTGAGCATTTACTGAATTATTACCTTTTTTTGGCCAATCACGTGTCGCCATGTGGCATATGAGAGGTGTAGCTCCTTCTTCCCTGGTCTGTGTTGATCCAGGTTCTGCTGGGTTTTCCTTGGTTCAGCTTGGTCGGTCTGGTTCAAGGGATTTGGCTGGTTCAGGGTTCCTTCCCTAGCCCTTCTCCCTTCTCACGATCCACGCAAAGCGGCACCCTCCGCTCGCGTCGTTCTCCCTGATGGAACGGCTACTGTCACAAAGTAGGTCTCTGGCGAGAGACCACAGCCATCATCCTACCTGCGAATGCGTCCACTTCTACTTCCTTGCACGCTAGCACTAGGAACTTCTTCGGTAGGGTGACCGTCTGCCAACGTTCATTCTCCTGGGCGTTGCACTCGCGAGCTTCACAGAGCTCAGCGCCACCGGTCGGCCAGACCTGATTGCGTACTCGAATTCACGCTCCACTCTATCCTTCTCAATTTTGTCTACAGCACCGCCACTAGGATCTAGCATCCTCGGTGTCCTTTCCCTGCCGCTTGCGTGACTTCGCGGATATGCCGCCGTGCGGCTCTCCTCCGATGTCTGGGTCTGCGCCGCCACTGTGTCAGGAGGAGCTGATGAGGAGCAGTATGGGATCGAGGCCTCTTAATGCCTGTATATAATGGATTCATGCGCATTAGATCGCGAGCATACCTTCAGCCACTCCGCCGTCATCACGGAAGGGAGGGGAAGCGGTGGAGTCAGGGGCTCGCCATATGGGCACCGCCAAGAAGCTGAAACATAATGTGGAAATGACTATGTGATTAGGGCCTCCTCGATGCGGCGGAGCAGGTTGATCGGAAGAGGGGAGATGGGCTTCAGTGGTCGTATCTCCCATATGAACCCCCTAGAAGATCCGACAGCCATTTATGGACTCACCTACACCCTTGGAGCCCACGGAAACATCCTCCCTACACTCGCCAACTTCAAATGCTCCTCCGGGACAACTGTTGGTGGTGATTCCCTCATCTCCGGCACGCTCTGGAGCTAGGGAGGCTCTTGACCACTTTGGGAGTGTGTAGATCTAAGCCCTGACGATGGTGCGTGGCACAGATCAGACCCATGCCTCGTCGTTTTCTGCTCGTGCCTGACAGTAAGGAGAGCTCCATGGCCTGATGTTGCGGCACAAGAGCTTTGCTCGATTAGGCATTAGCTTCCTCCTCGTCCGGTGGCTCCAGGAAAGATCAAGGGTAGGTCTCGGTGAGGTAGGGCTAGTAATGCCATTGGGATTTCACTCTGATACTCAAACTCCCTGTTATGTGCTCAGGAATGTACAACAGCCTGGTCGATCCCCTGATCCGCAATGTTCAGAGGTAGGAGACGTAGTCAGGGCCATCAGATCCTAACAGCCTCCCAGACTGAGCATGATGAGGCCACGCTTCCAAGCTTTGGGCTATGATCGAGCAAAGGGTTGGCCAGTGTGAGCATGACATAAATGTAAGGGAAAAGAATGCAACTACGCCCAAAGTCCAAAAGGTTGTGTGACATATCAATGTCACATCCTTTGATATTTCTTAAATAACCAGATGACTATGGTTTGGCTGAACATTAGAATGAAATGGAAACAACTTCAAACTCTTATATCTTCTAGTAGAAACCTCTTATTCGCGTGAAACTTGAACCATAGGTCCCTCATTATCCAAGGCCCCATACTACTAAGTTTGAGATGACAATTGCAACAGTTGGTCATGTAACTTAATTCCTCGATTAGTCTCATAATTAAGTGTGTAAACCTCAACTATAAATCAATTATTCACCAAACTTTGATGAAACAATTTCAATCTCAATATATTGATCATCATGCATTCCAGTATTCCAAACTAAACCATTTGGGTTCATATATACCCTAACTGATACCCCAAAGATATCACTACTCCAAAGTGGTACATATATAAGATATTGGGATTAGGGTACACATCAATTATCATCCAAATTATCAACATAACTCACACTTGTTTGATTTGACTGTATAACACATCATGGTCCATCAAAATCCTAAAATATGGATTATCACAGCATAGTAGAAGCTTCAGGAGCTACGGCTGTCTCTTCCGCAGGAGCTACCTCTAGGGCTATTATCGTTGTGTCAGCCGCAGTTGTGTCAATGACTTCCATGATCATCATTACTTCTTCTACAGCCATGACAATCGTCATTGTGGTGGTTGCGGTTGGGATAGGAGCAGTGACGACAGTTTTATCAGCGGCTTCCACCGATTGCGTGGGGGAGGTGGGTGGCTCGGCCCTTACGGTTGCTACTAATTTTTGGTAGGTTATGTTGGTTGTGCAAGCAGCCTCGGCTATCTGATTGGGTCGGGCTTCAACCTCCGCCAGCGTGAACACCAACTTCTCTGCATCATAGTTGGTGCAGAGCGGGATGGGCAATAGAGTAGAAGATATGTAGAAGTAGAAGTGGCCCTCCTTCTTGATTATGTTGGCTCGTTGTAGGAACTTCAGATCAATCTTGTCGTCGCCTTGAGTTCTCGATAGGCTGTGCGGCTCCATTGGGTATCCCAACCCTGCCGCGATCAGATTGATGATGCCACCCATGCAGTACTCCTTAGTGGCATCTTTTATTGGGTGGAGCCAGCTCAGTAGAAAGCACCCCATGTTGATCACCTTGCCCTCCATCACGTACCACATGAGATGGAGTTATTCAGTGTAGAGGTTTCTTGTTTCATATTTGCTGAATAGGAGGCATGCCACTATCTTGTGGATGATTCTCCAGAAGCAAGAGTGGATAGCTGCCACCTTCCTCCCTGGCTTGTATGATAATTTGTCGGTCAGCTTCTTCCAGAGGTCGACCGGGTTGAAACTGTCCCCTTTGCCAATCCTGGCACCATTGTTCAGCATCTCTTTCTCAGCTTTGGTGGAGGAGATGATTTCATTGAGCAGCTTCTCAGAAATGTCGTGCTCAGCATTGTATAGCTGGCCCTGCGGCCTATCTGCTCTGCAAAATCTTTTGACTTCATCTGGCTTGTTCTGCACCCAGCGGAGTGAGGACATGAACTCCTTGGTGAGTTCAGTGTACGACCCAGAGAAGCTGAAGCATATGTTTTTCATCCCGACGGCTCCTAAGACATTGTCAAGCCTAGTGAAGATGTCGAGATGGTGGAAGGAAGGTTGGTGGAAGAACAGGGTTGGCCGGTAGATCTTGGCAGCCATCTCGGTGTATCGTTGTTGATGCTCTGCATCTCGAGGCATGAATCGGCCTGGGGAGTGGGCTAGGGGTTCCGCCGCTGTTGCTGGGTCTGCCACAGCTTCTCTCCTGGGCCACTTCTCTTCCTCAGATGGCCCCACTGCATCGGGGTTCGGGCACTTCTACCCGGCTGTGGTGGCTTCGGCTGTGGACTCAGGGTAGATCCTCCAGCCGTGCTCGTCTACTTGGATGACGGTTTGCTTGGTGTTGGCCATTTCTGTAATTATCAAACAAGAATATAGTAAGTAATGAGATTACTGAATGGGTCATGCTACCCAATATCGGGCGGCATACCAAAAGAGTCACATCACCCGATACAAGGTAGGTGATACTTGAAAAACTGATATCGGTAAAAAATCAAGGGAATCCTGACACAAGTGAGTTGATATTAGGCGGGGGTAAATGCGTCGTGCTGCCCGATATGATCTGGCTGATATCGTGAAGTGTTAACAAACGATGCTTGTACGATACATATGCCCGATATGGGTGTTGCGGGATACTCGTGTCGCCTGGCGGAGATTCGGAAGTTGATACAATTCAAATCAGTTATATATCACATGGTAGACCTAGACACATATCGCCCGATACGAAACTAACTGCCCGACACAGTCTTGTCGCCCGATACAATCAAAAGCTAAGGGAAACCCATCATTGGTGCCACGCGATATGGTGTATTGCCCGATGTAAGTTCAACCGCATGACATGGTGTGTCGCACAATACAGTTTTGACTGTGTGATACACATTAGTCGATACTATGCACGACACGAGTGATATAACTGTGTGATAGGTGTATCGTGTTATACCTGTATCGGGTGGAAGGCTGGAGCGCAACACGGGTATCGCGAAGGAACTAGCCAACACGAGAGCTGGAGTAAACATGAGATTACTGTTGGATCAATGGGCTCTAGAAGGGGGGTGAATAGAGCTGAAAGCACTTAAACAAAATTCATCAAACCTTCAAAATATATGACAAGATAAGGTTGCTAAATAGGTAATTTGAGTGCAACTAAATCATGCATAGCAAGGATAAGAGAGATTGAAGATGCACCAATTAGACAAGCTATTTAGAGTGGTTCCACACTTCAAACTAGAAGTGTGTCAGTCCACTTGCCTAGAGAGGTCAACCTCTAGGACTTCAAACAATTGCACTCTTATATTCATTAATAAGACATACAACACATGACCCGCAAAGGACTTACCTATCCAATACAAAGAGTCTTCAACCTTACCAAGGACTTACCCACTTTGCAAGAGTCTTCGGCCTTCTCCAAGGACTTACCCACTCTTGCACAAGTCTTCGGCCTTGCAGGAATTACCCACTCTTCTTGGATCTTCCGCCTTTGACTTCACCTTCACTCGGAGAAGCTTTCCACCAAGGACTTACCCACTTGAGCTTGAGTCTTCTGCCTTCTCCAAGGGCTTACCCACTCTAGCTCCAAGTCTTCAGCCTTGATCTTCACCAAGGGACTCCTTCCCTTGTTCTTCTTCACCTCTCTTGGACAAGAGAGAGAACCTTCATCTTCATGATTGGAAATGAGAGATGGGGAGGTGGTGGAAGTGAGAGCTTCACAAGATATACAAATATGACTAGCTCTCTTACAGATTTCCTACTCACTCTAATGGATGTAGCAAGTGATTAAGCTTAGAGAGAGAGAGGAGGAGGCTGTAGGAAGCACTCAACTATAGAATAGGAACCTCTCAAAGAGTTTGCATGGAATGCTCAACCTTGGAATGAAGCCTAAGGGGTCCTATTTATAGTTGGGGATGCCTCTTAGCCTTTGGGAACACTTAGGAACGAAAAATAGCCGTTTTACAAGTTGCAACGGATCTATTTTGGGTCCCAACAAAGTCTCCAACGGTTGGAAATGCTTTTTCTGCATTCCAGTACAGTCCGATCGGCCGAGTTTCATTAAAGGCAATTCGGCCGACACACTAGGCGACAAGTCTGAGAGATAGACTGTCGGCCGAGTTTCCATGGGGAAACTCGACCGATCGGTCGACCTTCAGACTTGACCGATCAGTGGATCGGCCGAGTTTCCCAGCATAGAAACTCGACCGAACAGGAATCGGCTGAGTTGGAAACTCGGCCGATTGCATCAAAAATTCCAGAATAACTGGATCGGCCGAGTTTGTAATTCGGCCGACAAAATCCCTGTTATGGGTATTTTGGAATTTTTGTAAAACTGTACAAATGATGGCTTTTTGTGTCCCAATAATTTTTCTAAGCTTAATTACAAGTCATACAATCATTACAAGTGATTACAAAGCAATTCTAAGGTCATATACATAGAGATCCCAAATTGCACACTTGTAGCTATTTTGACTTGTCTTTTCTCCAATTTGATATGCGCAAGTTAGGGCATTTGGAGTGTGTCTAAACCTAATCTGAAATCACTCAATGTAGAAGCATTAGACACCAATATGTGGAATGGTTAGTCATCATCAAAACAAGGGTTTAGTCAATTTAGACGTGAGTCAACATTGACCTAATTGACCTTGAGTCAACATTCTCCCCCTTTTTGAAGATGACAAACCATTCCATAAATGTATTGAAAGCTTGTACGTAAAATAATACCTTTGGAGAAACCTAGGGGTTTCAATAGGATTGAGCTCATATGCTCCCCCTCAATTGATGCGCATGGAGTTCTCATACTCCCCCTCAATTGATGCTATTTCTCCTGCATAGTTAGCTTTCATAACATTTATAGAAACTATGTCTTCTACTCATATATGTTCTACACATATATGTCTTCTCCCATTTACCTTCTCCCCTTTACATGGACACGCTTCTTTGCTTCATGTAAGACATGCCTTCTCCCTGTTGTCAAAAGAAGACATATCTTTCTCCCCCTTTGTCATTTCAAAAAGGTGGGGGTGTGAAGAAACTAAGAAACACCACTTGTTAAGAGAAAGAAGATAACAAAAGTTATATAAGGAGAGTAGAAGAGCACAGATAGGGGCTTGTCCAAGCATAGAAAGAAAAGCAAGTTAAAGCATATACTTGAACAACCCAAAAATGCAAGATAAAGTGCTGCAGAAAAACAATAAATCACAATTTTGACCCTCAAGATGATGGAATTTGATCAAAAACCATCAGGGCTCATGGCAAAGCAATGAGCCTTGCTCAGAAGGTAGTTTCTGCATAAAAAACACTATACTTGCAGCAAAAACTGAAACTGGAGCAAAAGCTGCATAAAAATCCACAAAAACTCCAATTTCTACATATCATGTAGATCTATGTACCCTGCATCACAATGTTATGCAAGCAACTCAAGATAGTAGATATGCAATTTAAGGAACAATCTTGAGCATGTATGAGATAAGATACAAGCATAACATATAGATGATCAAAGATGGCACTTTGTAAACAAGGTTAGAACTACATGTATATGAACTAGTAGTAGATGGTATCACAAGTTAGGACTACTAGTAGGATCTAGATCATAGCAAGAGATACACAAGATAAAGATCAAGCTATGAGTAGATTTAGAGATATATCCAAACAAAAAGATATGCAAATTTAGAAGCATGAGAGGATATAACTCACTAGATATGCATTCTTACCATAAGATGATTACCCCTATGAACCTCAAGGTTGTATCAAAACAAGATATACACCTAGATAGATGTAGCAAGTTAGAGTACAACGGAAGCGATTTTAGACACAACCAAGAGATCCAAAGAGATCATCATCAAAACCTGCAAAACAACTCAAAGCAAGAAATTGCAAGATATAGATATACCAATTTAGAGCAATTAGAGAGATAGAGTTGTAAGCAAGATAGGCAATTTAGAACATGGCAATATGCATATAAAGGTACCAAATGGAGTGCCAAAGAATAAGGCTATTGGTTGAGAAAATCTAGTTGAGAGGGAAATTCTCATTCAATAAGCCAAATTTATATTTTGTGCACAGTGTAATCGGTCGAGTTCTGTGTATTTGCAACTCGGCCGATCGCAGCTGTTGGCAACACCCATTGGTGCCTATCGGTCGAGTTTTAGACAGGACAAAACTCGGCCGACAAAACTGCTGTAGAAAAAGCACATATTTTTCATAAAACATATCCAAAGGCATGCTAAATATACAGACCATATCCAAACATGTCTAAGCAAGTTAGTAATGCACTATAGAAGCATTAGAAATAGTTTTTGAGCAAGAGTGTGAAAAGAAACACAAAATGCCACTTTTGACTCAAAAACCATATGTATAGTGCACACTAACTTGACAAAACAAGTTAGAAATGGTTACAAGCAATAAAACATTTACCTTTGTGCTTACCATTGCTTTTCCACTTGTTGTCACCCTCTACACATCTCACCTTTCTTCTTTCATATGGATTGAGAAGTCAATTTGCAATTCAATAGCTCAAATCAATCCATTTGTAAATACCTACAAGAAGAAAGATGAAATGGTCCCCAATCATGTTTTTGGGTCCGGAGGGGTTAGTTTAGCAACCCAAATCCTATTGCTCTTGGGTGCTTTCCTAAAAGGACAACAAGTAGAATAATGACCAATTTCATTGCAATAATTACATGTGGAACTAGAGGATTCTCCATGGAATATTGGAGGTCCTTTATCTTTGTTGTTCCCTTGACTACTATCATATCCTAAACCATGTCTACCAATTTGTTTAGTAGTATGGTGTAGGATATCATTAAGATTCTTTTTACCAACTAAGAATCTTTGCAAAGATGATCTCAAACTATCATTATCATGCATAAGAGAGGCAATAGTAGAAGACAAATTATTGATATTATCTCTAGCATGCAAAAGATCATTTTCTAAGCAAAGAGCTTTAGTTAAATAAGAATCTCTATCAATATGAAGAGCAGCAACATCATTCTCTTTATTAGTATAACTAGAACAAGATTCATGCCCATTGATTTTAGCAAGCAAGGAGGCATTTTCTATTTCTAATTCATGCAAAACAAAATCTTTGTCCTTGTTTTCAGATTTAAGAACATCAATGTCATGCATGAGAGAATCAACAATTAAAGTATGCTCTTCATTTGAACTAGGCATGAGAGGTAGAGCTTCTAGAAATTTAATCTTATCAAGTAAACTAGAATTTTCAAGTTTAAGAGAGTCTACTTGACTAAGACAATCATTTTTATCATCAAGCAAGCAAGAATTAGCATGTTCAAGATCATCTAGTTCTACATGCAAATTATCAACAATTTTAGCAAGCTTTTTCTTTTTCCTTTTAGAAGACTTAAGAGAGGCACACATATCATGAATAATAGCAATCAAAGATTCTTTATCTAGAGAGTTTAGATTTACCTCACGTGAGTCTTCACTTGTTGATGCTATAAGAGCAAAATGGCATTCTCCTTCATCACTTGAGCTTGAGCTTGATCCTTCACTTGAATCTTCACTTGAGCTTGAGTTGGAGGAGCCACTTGAGCTTGATTTCCATTTCTTCTTGTGAAGATGGGTCTTTTTGCCTTGTGGGCAATCTTCCTTGTAGTGACCCTTCTTTCCACATGTGAAGCACCGGATGGAGGAGGACTTGCCTTTGTAGAGTCTACCTTTGGAGTACATGGCATCTTCTTTAGCTTGAGAGGATGGAGAGACTTTTTCCATGATAGCTTCAATTTGAGCCTTTATTTCAGCCTTCTTCATTCTCTTAAGCTCTTTCTTCTCTTGTCTTTCTACTTCCTCCCTCTTGTCAAGTGTAGCTTCATGTGCTTGTAGATTTCCAATGAGCTCTTCAATAGGAATATCCCTAAGCGACCTTGCTTCTTCAATAGAAGTCACCTTGGATTCCCATCTCTTGGGGAGAGTTCTAAGGATCTTTGAGTTGATCTCTCCACTAGACATGGGATGTCCTAGAACAGCAAGACCATTTAAGATGGTGTTGAGCCTTGAGTACATGTTGGCTATGCTTTCCTCCTTTCCCATCTTGAAGTTCTCAAGCAACCCTTTGAGCATGTAGACTTTGCTTTCCTTCACTTGATCTGTCCCTTCATAAGTGATGCAAAGCTTTCTCCATACCTCATAGGCCGTCTCACAAGAGGAAATCCGGTTGAACTCGGTGGGGGTCATGGAGGCATATAGGATGTGCATGGCTCTAGCATTCAAGGTTGCTTTCATCAAGGTGGCTTCATCCCATTCTTTAATGTTTGTCTTTGGTAGAATGTATGGGCTGTTCACCATTTGCCACATCTCGAGACTTGATCCTTGGATGAAGAATTGAAGTCTTCTTCTCCAATAGAGGAAGTTGCTCCCATTGAAGATTGGAAGGCTGGTCGAGAGTCTCCCTCCTAGGTAGTCACCCATCTTCTCCTACTTGTAGAAGTATGCTTGGAGAAGACCTGCTCTGATACCACTTGTTGGATCCTAGATGGGTGACTTAGGTGCTCTAGAGGGGGGGTGAATAGAGCTGAAAGCACTTAAACAAAATTCATCAAACCTTCAAAATATATGACAAGATAAGGTTGCTAAATAGGTAATTTGAGTGCAACTAAATCATGCATAGCAAGGATAAGAGAGATTGAAGATGCACCAATTAGACAAGCTATTTAGAGTGGTTCCACACTTCAAACTAGAAGTGTGTCAGTCCACTTGCCTAGAGAGGTCAACCTCTAGGACTTCAAACAATTGCACTCTTATATTCATTAATAAGACATACAACACATGACCCGCAAAGGACTTACCTATCCAATACAAAGAGTCTTCAACCTTACCAAGGACTTACCCACTTTGCAAGAGTCTTCGGCCTTCTCCAAGGACTTACCCACTCTTGCACAAGTCTTCGGCCTTGCAGGAATTACCCACTCTTCTTGGATCTTCCGCCTTTGACTTCACCTTCACTCGGAGAAGCTTTCCACCAAGGACTTACCCACTTGAGCTTGAGTCTTCTGCCTTCTCCAAGGGCTTACCCACTCTAGCTCCAAGTCTTCAGCCTTGATCTTCACCAAGGGACTCCTTCCCTTGTTCTTCTTCACCTCTCTTGGACAAGAGAGAGAACCTTCATCTTCATGATTGGAAATGAGAGATGGGGAGGTGGTGGAAGTGAGAGCTTCACAAGATATACAAATATGACTAGCTCTCTTACAGATTTCCTACTCACTCTAATGGATGTAGCAAGTGATTAAGCTTAGAGAGAGAGAGGAGGCTGTAGGAAGCACTCAACTATAGAATAGGAACCTCTCAAAGAGTTTGCATGGAATGCTCAACCTTGGAATGAAGCCCAAGGGGTCCTATTTATAGTTGGGGATGCCTCTTAGCCTTTGGGAACACTTAGGAACGAAAAATAGCCGTTTTACAAGTTGCAACGGATCTATTTTGGGTCCCAACAAAGTCTCCAACGGTTGGAAATGCTTTTTCTGCATTCCAGTACAGTCCGATCGGCCGAGTTTCATTAAAGGCAATTCGGCCGACACACTAGGCGACAAGTCTGAGAGATAGACTGTCGGCCGAGTTTCCATGGGGAAACTCGACCGATCGGTCGACCTTCAGACTTGACCGATCAGTGGATCGGCCGAGTTTCCCAGCATAGAAACTCGACCGAACAGGAATCGGCTGAGTTGGAAACTCGGCCGATTGCATCAAAAATTCCAGAATAACTGGATCGGCCGAGTTTGTAATTCGGCCGACAAAATCCCTGTTATGGGTATTTTGGAATTTTTGTAAAACTATACAAATGATGGCTTTTTGTGTCCCAATAATTTTTCTAAGCTTAATTACAAGTCATACAATCATTACAAGTGATTACAAAGCAATTCTAAGGTCATATACATAGAGATCCCAAATTGCACACTTGTAGCTATTTTGACTTGTCTTTTCTCCAATTTGATATGCGCAAGTTAGGGAATTTGGAGTGTGTCTAAACCTAATCTGAAATCACTCAATGTAGAAGCATTAGACACCAATATGTGGAATGGTTAGTCATCATCAAAACAAGGGTTTAGTCAATTTAGACGTGAGTCAACATTGACCTAATTGACCTTGAGTCAACAATTACACGATACGGGAGCAGGTGAAAAGTGAAATTAGGTGCCCGACATGGTTAAATCCTAGTTACTATATATAGCTATGTTGAGTGGGGGTAGAACGGGTAAAAGTTGGGGCACGTGTCGCGCGTGGAGGCAAATCATTCCTGAGACACAGTGAAATCAGTCTAATCCGTCATGTCAAGGGCCGAATTGGCTTCCTAAGCAAGCCTCGCACCGCCCGTGTCGCGTGATGTGCGAGGTTCATTGTCTGATATGGGTGCCTGCCTGATATGGTTGGCACCCTGTCGCGCGTCGCAGGGTTTGTTGCCCGATATGTGTATTGGGCGATACAACACCTTATACGGTGCAACGCACGAGTTCTCACCGCTTTCCCAATATGATCAAATGGTAGAAAAGCATGTGTCGTGCAAGGTATAAAGGCAGAGAACATGCTCGATACAGACTCCAAAAGAGTAAAACTTAGAGCAAAGACAAAGGCCAAAAAAATAAAAGGAGAGCATTGATGTTGTCGCCTGATATGGTTATTTCGGGCGGATGGCTGATATGGCCAGAAAAAAGGGATGTCGGGTTAAAAACAAAAGGGCGGTCAGCTATACATGCCCGACACACTCAAAATAAAGCAAATCGAGGGTATAAAAACTAAAGAAAAGCATTGATGGGTAAAACATCATCGGCCAAAAGGGAAGACTTCTAGCCATAGACAATATTACTCATCAAAGCCTTACAAAACTAAGTCGGTGGCCCATAAAATGAGAGGGTTTGTGCACGTGGCACGTGCACTGACTCAGGCCTTATTAAAATGATAATGTTTGTAATGTTTTTATGTAGAATGGGAAATAACATCCTATACTAGGAAAAAGTAAAAATTTGGCCTGCCTCCCGAAGAGCGTTGTAGTTTCCGTCGTCAGCTCGACAGCTTCCAACTCTTTTTACTTGGATCCTTTAGTTGTTTCTTCAGCCTCCTTCAGTGTTATTTCCGACCTTCTCACGAATGCTTCATCTTCATAGAATCTTTTCAACCTGTGGCCATTTAGCTTGAAGATCCCAGTCTTTTCTCCTTGAATCTCCATCATTCCTGATGGATAAATCTTTACCATAGAGAAGGGGCATGATCATCTTGTTCTGAGCTTCCCAGGGAAAAGTTGAATGCTAGAATTGAAGAGGAGAACCTTGTCACCTTCCCGAATATCCTTGTTTATTATGTGGGCATCATGCCACACCTTAGTCCTTTGCTTGTAAATCTTTGCATTTTCATAAGCATGCAATCTTAGCTCCTTGAGCTCTTGCAGCTGTAGATATCTCTTGTGTCCTACCTTTTCTAGGTCCATATTTAGAAACTTAATCGCCCATAGGGATTTGTGCTCAAGCTCCAAGGGTAAATGACAGGATTTTCCATAGATTAACATGTAAGGTGTCATGCCTATTGGTGTCTTGTACGCAGTTCTATAGGCCCAGAGAGTATCATCGAGTTTCATGGACCAGTCTTTTTGTGTGCAGTTGATAGTCTTTTCTAAGATTTGCTTAATCTGTCTATTTGATACCACCACCTGCCCAGAGGTCTGGGGGTGGTAGGGTGTAGCAACCTTGTGTTTGACCTGATACTTCTTTAGTAGCGACTCAAACTGCTTTTCTCCAAAGTATGATCCGCCATCGCTTATTATAGTGCAGGGTACTCCAAAGCGTGGAAAAATAGTCTTCTCGAATAGCTTAATCACAGACTTAGAGTCGCAAGTTTGGGTAGCAACAGCCTCTACCCATTTCAACATGTAGTCCACAGCCACTAGAATGTACGGATAACCCTTTGACGAGGGGAAGGGACCCATGTAGTCTATTCCCCAGACGTCAAAGATCTCAACTTCTACCCAGTATAACAAAGGCATTTCATTCCTTTTTCTGATATTTCTGGTTGATTGGCACTCTTTGCAAACCTTCACATAAGCAACAGCGTCCTTGAATAGTGAAGGCCAGTAAAATCCAGATTGAAGCACTTTTGTGGCAGTTATGTCCCCACTATGATGCCCTCCATAGGGTGAAGAGTGGCATTCTCTCAAGATTAGTGGGACCTCCTCTTCTGTTATACACCTTCTGTATAGACTGTCAGAGCATTTCTTGAATAGTAAAGGGTTTTCCCAATGGTAGTTCCTAACTTCAGACAAGAGCTTCTTTTTCTGGTTGTACTTGATGTCCGGCGGTATTTGGCCACATGCCAGGTAATTACAAATGTCTGTGAACCGTGGTAGGGTTGGCTCGTCGGACTGAGCCATTAATAGAGTTTCATCATCATAGTTGTCATTAACAGGCAACTGGTTTTATTTGTCATAGACTATTCTCGAGAGATGGTCTGCGACTACATTTTCTTTACCTTTCTTATCAATTATTTCATGCTTAAACTCTTGCAGGAGCAGGGGCCATCTCAACAGTCTGGGCTTTGTGTCCTTCTTTTGCATCAGGTAGCAGATGGCTCCATGGTCAGTATAGACCTTTACTTTTGCCCCTATAAGATATGATATGAACTTGTCAAACGTGAAAATGATCGCCAACAACTCTTTCTCCATGGTGGTGTACTTTACTTGTGCCTCATCTAGGGTCTGGCTGGTGTAGCAGATGACATGATGTTTCTTATCCTTCATCTGCCCTAGGACATCTCCCACAGTGTAGTCGTTAGCATCACACATTAATTCAAAGGGGAGCTCCCAATCCAGAGCTTGGAGAACAGGAGGGGTTACTATGGCCTCTTTCAGAGTCTGGAAAGCTTTCAAACAGTAATCAGTAAAATCGAATTCTGCGTCATTTATCAGCAAGTTCGAGAGAGGTTTTGATATCTTTGATATGAATCTTCTATAATAACCCACGTGACCGAGAAAACTTTGTACTCCTATCACGGACTTTGGTGAGGGCAGCCTAGTAATAGCCTCGACTTTGCTTACATCAACTTCAATACCTTTCTTGGAGACTTTATGGCCAAGGACTATGCCTTCTGGTACCATAAAATGACATTTTTCCCACTTAAGAACTAAGTTCTCTTCCTTACAACGCTATAGGACTAATGATAGGTTTTTCAAGTAGGCATCAAAATCCTTTCCATAAATAGAAAAATCATTCATAAAGACCTCTACAATGTCTTCTAGAAAGTCAGAGAACATTGAGATCATGCAACACTGGAACGTCGCAGGAGCATTGCATAGTCCGAACGGCATCCTTCGAAAAGCATATGTACCATATAAGAAGGTGAAGGTAGTCTTCTCCTGGTCGTCAGGTAAAATAGGAACTTGATAAAATCCAGAATAACCGTCCAAAAATGAGAAATACTCATGATGTGAAAGTCTTTCTAACACTTGGTCAATAAAGGGGAGAGGGTAGTGATCTTTCTTAGTGGCTTGATTTAGCTTTCGGTAGTCAATACACATCCTCCATCTGGTAGCAGTCTGGATGGCTACCTCGTCACCTTTATGCCCCTTTACGACTGTCATTCCTCCCTTCTTGGGCACCATGTGAATTGGACTCACCTAATTGTTGTCGCTAATGGGGTATATAATGCCCGCATCTCTGAGCTTGATGGCTTATTTCTTTACGACTTCTTTCAACATCTGGTTCAACTTCCCCAGGGGTTGAACAAGGGGCCTTGCAGATTCTTCAATATTTATACGGTGCATACACAGGGTAGGGTTTAGTCCCTTAATATCATCCACTAAATACCCTATAGCTTGTCTGTGGATCCTCAACTCTTTAAGGAGTTTTTCCAGTTGTTCTTCTGTCATATTGGCATTCACTATGACAGGATTTCTTTCTTCAACATCTAGGAACTCATACTTCAAACCCTCTGGTAGCTATTTCAGCTCCGGATTAGGTTTTGGTACTTTCTCTTCTGCCATGGTCAATTCTAAAGAAGCATACTTTATTGATTCGGCAACTTCTTCTTCATCATTCAGATCTCCTTCATCTTGGTTTCGGTAGTTGAGTATCTCATCTATCTCGGGGTTGTTGACCTCTGAGTCCTCTTCATTCAATGCCCTTATAAGAGGGTCTACCACTACTGCGTCCTCTTTTACTTCCTCGTAGTATTGTTATAGTTGTCCACAAAGTAAGTAGATTCAAGCATCGACGGTCCTTTCATTGAGTCCCTCACCTTGAAATCTATGTGATCATTCCCGATCCTCAGTGTTATCATGCCTTCAGCGACGTCAATAAGTGCCCTTCCGAGGGCCAAGAAAGGACAACCGAAGATGATGGGGCACTTAGGGTCCTCAACAATGTTGATGATAACAATGTCACAAGGGATGAAGAATCTCCCTACTCTAATCGGGACATCTTCCACCACTCCTATCGTCCTTTTGAAGGTGTGGTCTATCAACTCTATCCTCATATTAGTCCTGACCATATTAGTCAGTCCTAATCGTTGCGTGAGGCTTAAAGGCATGAGGTTGATACTAGCCCCCAAGTCGACGAGACCTTTCCTTTCAACGTTATCTCCTACCACAAAAGGTATGGTGAAGGACCCAGGGTCCTTTTCCTTGGTTGGTAAATCAGCTTTTACGAAAGTTGTTGACATGCTAGCTAAGTGTACAGTTTCGATCCTTCCTCCTCGTCTTTTCTTCATGACTAGATCCTTGAAGAATTCGGCATAGGTCGGCATTTCTTCCAAGGTGTCTAGAAATGGTACCTCCAGGTGGAGCTTTTTCACTGATTCCATGAACTTTTCATATCTCTTCTTGAGGTGAGCCTTTGAAAGCTTGTATGGAAAAGGTAATCTTGGCGAGTACTGACTTCTCCTGGTGAAAAATTCCTCTTCCGGTCCTGACTCCCTAACTGGTGGGTGTTGGCTTTCTCCTCTAGCTGGATTTTCTGCAACCTTCTTAGGCCCGGGTTCTTCAGTTCTCGTCTCCTTAGGACGCTCTATTGTCTGTCCCGATCTGAGGGTTGCCATCTTGGCAGACTCTGTGCTAGAAGGAATCTTCCCCGAAGGGTTCTTTACGAGCTCAGCCAACTGAGCAAGTTGTTGGTCTATCTGACGTTGGTGCGTTTGCATGTCTGCCATTTGGACTTGCATAGTATTCAAAATGCCTGAGTTGGATATTGTGCTTTGTGCAAGTTGATTATTTACTGTGTCCTGTCTTTTGATGAAGTCAAAAAGTTGCCCCATTAAGTCTGGCTGGCTATTACTCTTGGTATGACTTTGTCCTTGATCTTGCCCTTGCCCTTGGCTTGTGTTAGTAGCTTGACGGGGTTGATACATCCCCTGACTTTGATAATTGGTTTTCTTTGTCTGGAACGTGTTGGTCTTGGCGTAATGTCCCTGCCCGCTTCTCTTCTCAAAGCCAGGTGGTGGCTTGGGTGGGTTGTTCAACTGATGCAAGTTCTCTGTGGCATCCTTGTTGCCATAACTGAAGCTTGGATGGTCCGGCCTCTTGAAGTTGATGTAAGATACATTTGTAGCTTCATCCTCTTCCGCATCACTTTCACTTGACCCTTCAGGTCGAGTATACACACAGTTATCTACTCCATGGCCTCCTTCACCACAGGTGATACATTTCATTACCTTCTCTATCTGCTTCTTACCTTTTCCTCCTGACTCCTTTAGATGTCTGACATCTGTATCTATCTTTTATATCTAAGATGTGATCGCCTCCAGAGCCTTTGACTCAATTGATGGCCCTTCATTGGCAGCTTTCTTCACATAACCTATG
This sequence comes from Alisma plantago-aquatica, assembly GCA_963693085.1. Lineage (NCBI taxonomy): Eukaryota > Viridiplantae > Streptophyta > Magnoliopsida > Alismatales > Alismataceae > Alisma > Alisma plantago-aquatica. Next base: position 423,104,920 of record OY856410.1, on the reverse strand, counting down.
TCAGTCCTATCATACTCAGTCCCGACTTGAAGTTCGTCCATGTTCTCAATGATCTTTTTAGATCTACTAGGCTTCTTCCAAAGAAAGTTGCTTCCTGGCAGCTGCGTTTAGCGATACTCTCTCTTCAGGAGTTAGGCCATTATAGAATGTTGTTATCAGAAAACCCTTCTTGTAATTGAGGTGAGGACAGTCCCTCTGATACTCCTGGTATCTCTCCCAGGCCTCATGCAGATTCTCTCCTGGTTTCTACGTGAAAGATGTGATCTTCTGCCTGCTCCTGACAGTCTTTTCAGTAGGGTAGAACTTGTTCACGAAAGCCTCTGCTAAAGCATTCCATCCATTCAGGGATTGATGTGGCAGTCCAAGGTACCACGATAGTGCCTTTTCCTCCAAAGAGAAAATGAAACCCTTGCAGTAGATCACTTCTTGCGGTTCCCCCCTCATTTTGATGGTGTCACATATATTTTTGAAAGCATCAAGATGATGATAAGAGTTGTAATTATTGGAACTCCCTCGAAAGATCTTATTCTGGATCATAGAAATCACAGCGGGCTTCAGCTCGAAGTTTGTATCATCGAACCTTGGGATTACCATAGGGCATCTGGAGTTGTTGGCTTTTGTGGCTGCCAACTCCCGAAGAGTCTTTTCTTCCTCTTCGGAATCTTCATTGTTGATGTCCCTATGATTTCTCTCTTGATTGTGGTGGTTCCTTCTATGCTTGCAGTGATGATGATGCCCCTCATGGTGGTGATCATCCTCAAGTTGTTCTTGTTCTTCATAAAGATGATCGTCATTGTAACGGTCATTTCTATCTTCATCGCTTCTTGGAAGAGGTGGGTGTGGTCTAATTCTCGCATTTTGCTCGTCTATGGAAAGGGGTGGTTCCACGCGAGGTGACATGGTGAAAAAAGTTAAATTGAACAAAATGCTTCTCCCAGGTACCTGAACAGAACGTACGATCAAGTTAGAAAATTAGGCTTGATGAAGCAAACTATTCTGCACAGATTCATGTTAGAAGGCTTAAAGTAGTGGTGATGTCAAGCTTATTGCTAAGCTTGAGGCACGGGAGTATAGTAAGTGGACTCGAGTTCCTTAACAGTGCCATTTTGCCTCATCCCCGGCAACGGTGCCAAAAAGTTGACCGGCCTAAATCACGCGTCCGAAAAGAGCGGATTAAAGTAGTCACACTTTTAAAGAAATAACCTGACTCTTAGGCCCCCGCAATGATAACGGGGTCTGATGTAATGATCGGGGTCGAACACAGGGATGAGGTTGGTAGTGTTAAGAACGCGGAATCAACACTCTATACTCTGGTATAAAAGAGGATTAAAAGGTGTTCCCCAAGGAACGACAACTTTAAAACAAGAACAATAAAACCAAAGAAGTAAAAGAAAATGAACTATAACGAGAAAATGGGAAAACACAGATCGGGGTTCACCTAACCAAAACATCCCTCCAACAAGCATACTATCTCTCTCTCCTACATACTCATATCAAAAATACAAGCAATCCATAAAGATGCATATTCCACTCTCTCTCGAGATGAGAGTAGGACTAGGCTTGAAAGAAGCCTCTCTCTCGAGATGACAACTCAAAAACCTCACAGAAAAACGTATGATTTAAAGCATTTAGCAATCCGACACTCTCATACATTCATGCCACTCCATGTCACAGGATAAAAGTGATATTACTCTCTCAAGATATCAACAATCAAACATCACAAGATGATAGCTAAACATACAAGTGAAGCGTTTAAAGCAAGTGCATGGGGATAAATTTTTATATGAGTATGTATATTTAGACAAGAAAGGATAGATATGCTGCAACAAGGAAACATCATAAATAAAAATAAACCAAAAGACTATCTCCAACTGGAGTTACAAGAAAGATGATGGTTTTAGGGTTTTAGCAGTTTTTAGGAGTTTTGTGCAACAGCTTCTGACGAGATAAAACTATTGTTAAGGCAAGGCACAGAGGAAGAAAACTTAGGAATAACAAGTGGCAGTGGAAAACATCCAGCACCCTATTCTCTCAAGGAGGGTACCTCCAACTAAATGCCAACACCCTCTCTCAAGGGTAATGAACATAGGTTGGAGTGGGGAGGCAACACGAAGCAACCCCAACCATGGGTACTCTCGTACTCCCGAATCAGACCAATCTCTAGAGTTACAACATCCTTCTCTCGAAGGAGTTGAAACGGGAAACACGATTCGATATCTAGTCAAAACATGATCCAAACATACAAGCTAGAGATCAAATGCTATATAAGAAATCATCCAATAAAAGGGAACCAAATATAGAACAACAGGGATTAAATTTCACAGATTCTATAAGCATAGATATTGTGTAAAAGGGGGTTCAGTTACAATGCGTAATAAAGGAAAGTAAATGTTGAAAAGGGAAGATAGGTATCGGCCTCCTTGATGTGGGAGGTCAATATACAACAGTGGACCCCTAAGGTGCCACTAACCTGATACTGGGCAGGAGCTCTGCCCGATATGCCCGTGTCGGGCAGCCACAATTATCTTATGAATAAAAAGGTTAAAGGAGTTTCAAAATGTTCTACAGTGTAGGGGACGAACCCGACTTGATTTCAAAGACACAAAGTCCATTTCCTAGGTCCAAATTAGGAAATCAACACATTCTTTATCTTAGTGCCTGCAAATCCCAAAATTGTCTACTTGAGCAACGATATATCTAAATATAGAGACATTACAAAAAAACTAAGTACCTAGAGTTACTTTGGGCATATCAAAGCTAATATAGACACAAAACTATAGTTAAATACTTAGCATAAATGCCTAAATTTGAGTATTTTCAATCACCACGAGCTTAATCCCTTACTTTTCCTCAAGAATGACTTAACTCAAAGAAGAAAAAAAAAGATAACATCCAAATTAATCTTGGCGATAAATTATAAGGTTAAGAAAAATAGTTTAAACTACAAGTCTCTTGATCCATGATATTTGAAAACAAGCCCCCACGTTCAAGCAAAAACCGCATAAGTAAGATAAAACACATCCATGCATGCTTAAGTGCATTCACTACAACATATCAACATTCATGAGGTAATCATAAAATTTGAGCATTAAGGTGATGTTAATTAAGAATTAGGAAGGCAATGAAGGTGAGTATGGAGTTGTCATCATGTATTCATGAAACCAATCAAGAATCAACACACCTCCCATTTATTGAAATCCTAAAAAGAAACAAAAGCAAAAGACTCTAATGACTTCTAAGGATCCTAATCTCTGTCAGGTTGGTCCTTGTAATAAGCAATGATCCCTATGGTCCGAGCAAGTTGGCCCAAAATAGAGAGACAAACTCTTCGTATCATGCTCTGACCAACCCTACTATTGGGATGATCTCATAGGTCTCTTATGGATTCCTAAAGACTCTATAGTGATATTTTAGAGTTGTACTACCAGGAACGTCAAACCCACGTTCATGAGCATATCATACACCCGTCAGGAACCATATTCAACTCTCCTAAAAGAGAAAACAAACACTCATGTTTTTATTCACATTCAGGCTTTATTCGGTGCATTCTAATTTATAAGCCTGGGTGAAAAGCTATCTAGATATTTTTTAGATTTTTGGGCCTATTTTGTAGATTTTCAATTTTCATATTTTTGACTCAATATAATATGAGGATGCACGCTAACCATTAAAGGAAAACATCCCAACTTGATTATAGCTAAAAACACATCATTGCCCGCTTGATACCTATGTGAAAAATGAAATTATGATTCAAGGATCTTTAGAGTAAAGTTGGGTTTGTGAAAAATGCGGCTCAGAGTTTTATCAAACCCTAACTCCATTATCCTGGATGGCCAGCAAAAGATTTTCGCTTGGACTGACCTATGAAATTGAGTCGATTTAATCGAAACCAACTCAATTTTGTGATGATAAGTCACCGAATTAATCGAAATTGAGTCAATTTAATCGAAACCGGCACCAGCATTTGCACACATGTGCCATCCTCCACCTAAAAAACTGTCACAAGTTTGACCAACTCAACTCAATTTCAGTCTCACCTTCCCCGACACTCTTTCACCCCATCATCACCAACAACATGGAATCCATGAGAAGTGGGTTCAAGAGATTTAAGAGGATAGTTTTGAGATAAAAGGGAGAAGTTTCTTCTTCACAAACACCATCTACCTGACTACCCCCATTATTGTATATGACGGTCTGCATTGCTACCCATCACGGGTCATGCACTCTGAGAATCCAGTACCACTTTTGTTATTTTTCCCCTACTTCCCTAGACACCTTAGACCCCTATATAAGCCTTAGTAGAGGCTAGGGGTTGAATGTTATCTCCCCCTTGCATTTATTTCTACCACACACTCTCACCTACCAAGTTTCTTCCTTTTCCTTCACCTTCCATCCCAAAACCCTAGTTTTTTAGAGTTTTGCCCATTCCCTTCCACATTTCCATGCCATTCCACCTTGGTCAAGAGAGGATCTCAACGTCATATCTGCTTGAGAACAAGAAGAACACATATACTTCAAGATCCATGCCCATTTATATCTCTTCATTCTTCCTTTTTGTATTTTCTTGTAGTATGAGTAGCTAAGCCCCTTTGGTGGGCTATTTTGGGGGGTATGTAACTTTGATACCATTAATTAATGCAAAACAATCTGATATTATTGAAATGTTCTATGTTCTTTCCTTTTATCATTTTTGTCTCTTTCTATGGTGATTTATGTATGAAAAACTTGAGATATAAAAAAAATAGAATAGGAGGCTCAGAGAGGAAAAACTCCTACTTTGAGCTAGTGTATCCTTTGTTGGTTCCCTTTCTTCACACATATACACTTATTTCACTAATCCAAGGTGTGAGAGCTAAGTATCTACTCATGCTTCCCTTGATGTACATAGTAAAGAGCATGTTTAGAGGTTAGATGTAGGGTAATAGGAAGTGAAATGCCCTTCTCTTACACTTCATACCACCCCTTGCCACGAAGTGCATTGCAAGAATCACTCCTACAAACCTAGACTAGGGTGGTCTTGGTTGGAGTTTATCTATTCCCCAATCAAGCATACCTCGTAAGATTGCAAAGGAGGTCATAGGGGCTAGTTTTCCTATCACACCCTATGCCATCCATGGACAACTAGTAGAATAGGACTCTCTATCCTCATTTTCCTTAGTTGTTTAGTTTGATAGCATAATTGTTGGATGTGTTTGCAAGAATATGAACCCTAGTCATGGTTGATAGTTGCATACACCCAAACAACTTACTACTAATTACTTGTTGAAATCCTATATTTCTCTAGTGTTAGCTTTCTCCTCTTGCTTCATTAGTTAATTGCTTACTTATGCTAGTTAGTCTTTTCTAGATAATTAGTTCTTGTTTAGTGATTGCCTTTATTAGGTTCATTTGGTTAATCGCTTTATTGCATTAGTTTTCCTTTCTTAGATAATTCTTTTCATGGGGACTTGGAAATTCCTCTCCTGCTATGTAGAAGTTGTAACTGAAAAAAGGATTAGTAAATATAATACTCTACATAGATAATGTGCTTGTGATAACCTTGATTTAGGCTTTTGATATATAATATTATATTTTAAGATCATAAACATATTTTAGTTAGTTTATTCATAGTTGAGGAATTGATTATTCAATTGTGAACTATTTACACCTCAAATGTGTGATATGAGATACAACTGATGGTTGTGACACCTACATAAGTTCAATCATGATGAATAGCTTTTACTAATCGACTTGGATCCTTATGAGTCTAAAATGTCCACATAGTAGTCAAAATAAGATCAAGTGGTAAATCATGAGCTTAGAGGTATGTTAGTATCATTACAAGTGTTTTTGGACTTGTTGGATCAACATTTGATGATAAATTGAACCGAATTCAAAGTTTATTCATCTATTTATAAGGTCATTTGAAGAATTTACTTACATGACCAAATAAGGAATTTGTGTCTCAAACTTTGATAGAAGCTATTTTAGGATATTAAAAGGCTATTTCTAAAATTTCAAAATGTTTGGAGATTGCTAAAAAGATATCTGATTGTTTGAAGTTGAGGACATGAATGATATAAATATGATCAGCCTTTGATCTTTTATCTATTAAGTACTTAGGTCTATGTCACATTCGATGTCACACAGTCTTCCATTTTTGGATGAGGCACATGTAGCGTGGAAGTGTGGACAAATTTGGGTCGTTCTCCAAGATCCAATGGTAGAGGCATTGTCTCCTACCTCCAGATCTCATGGGGGCAGGAAGCTTCTAATTGACACCCCTCCTACTCATTGATCCCAGGGTTAAGATCCCTTCCTTTAGGATCTAATATCTATGAAAGACAAGGATATACTCAACAACCTCTCGTACATGAAATGCATCCTAGAGGTGAGATCAATCTAATTGATGTTGCTCCTTGCCTCTCCATCAAGTCGTACAGGAGTAGAAGGGATATAGATAGAGGTAGGAGGAGTGAGTTGCAAGAGATTTGTGTGAGGGACAAGCACTGAGGATCTTTTGGGTTCTTTCCCGCCAATCTAAAGTTTGTAGTGTTGGTCAGGCCTAACTTCACGAACCCAATCTCCTTCAGGTGGAAGGCAGAGCTTGGAAGAAGGGTGTGGGAGTCTACCACCGCAATTGGGAATTGGGGTGAGGTTCATGAAAGCCAAGCTCTTCTATGAAGGACTTCGGTTTGAAGCCCTAATAGTTAGAGGTCATTTGCCTCTTTGGGCTCCTCATAGTATCCTGAGTGGCTATTGGGCTTGCCTAGCTCAAAGTAGGAGCTTCAATCAAGCATTTGGCATATCATATCAACTAAGAGGAGAAACACAGATATGATGGAAGCAAAATGTGAGATTGGAAAGCATCGGATAGCATTTGTTTACTTTCAAGAATTCTCCTAGGCGGCGGCAACATTTTCTTTACAAAAAGATGGAGAATGTGATCAGGACTTGTGAGGCAAACGATCCGAGGGTCGACTGGGTTGGCTAGACTCCAACCTAATCAGACCACCAGAAGATCCCTCTTGTCTGGCCCAACAACTTATGCCCTACACACATGCCTTAGGAAAAAGATATGACAATCCTAGAATTTCATGAAAAGGTATTTACTCTTAAAATAGTATATAATGTGCAGAACTTGTTTAAACTATAGAATATAGCTCCAATATCCAAAGAATACCCCCAAAATCCTTAGACTCAAAAATATGTCTACTTTTTTATGAAAATCCTAGATCAGACATTTGAAGCAGTAATCTCCTGTAGCTTCTCCACACACCAGTCACCAGTTCCTTCCAACTTCATTATCACCAGGATGTCCGAACGCGGCAAGGGCGGCAAGGGTCTCGGCAAAGGCGGCGCCAAGCGTCACCGCAAGGTCCTTCGTGACAACATCCAGGGCATCACGAAGCCGGCGATCTGGAGCCTTGCTCGGAGGGGAGGCGTGAAGCGCATCAGCAGGCTGATCTACGAGGAGACTCACGGCGTGCTGAAGATCTTCTTGGAGAACGTCATCCGTGACGCCGTCACCTACACGGAGCACGCCAGGAGGAAGACGGTCACGGGCATGGACGTCGTGTACGCGCTGAAGAGGCCGGGCAGGACCTTGTACGGCTTCGGCGGCTGAGCATGAGGCGACTGCGCAAGGTGGGGGAAGGGGAGGCGAAACAAGACGAGAAAGGTGGCATCTTGATTGTTGCCATCCACATGTCTCGATTTACCTTTTATTCACATTTGTTCTGACGGTAGAACAATGATATTTGGTCACATCTTGTGCCTGAATTCGTTGTCGTGCACTTGTATTCTGAACTTTGGATCCCTATTAATATTATGTGCACGCTCCATTGCATGCAAAAAAAAAGACATTTGAAGCAGAATTATGATGGTTTTTAATTTACAAGATGATACTTCTTTTAGGATATATTAAGTGTAATAAATGATATATGGTTAATATAAAATCTCAAAAAAATTATGTCATAGATAATAGTCACTTTAAACCATATTTGGACCCTAATCTGAACAACATTGCTTACTATTAGATTTTTTTCTCATTAAAGTCTAACTAGATGCTTTTAAGCTCTTTTTTATTCTTGGAAATACATCGAACCTCTGAAAAATATGAAAATTGAACCAGAGACTAATTGTGACATATGTATCAGTATCAAAACATTAGAGACACATTAAAGGCTAGTAAAACATAGGTTTCATCAAAACCCTGATTTGGACCTAAACACCATTAATAATGATGAACCTTGTATTAATGATGATTATCGTTATTAATCAGGAGCTAGATATAGATGGAAAAAAAATATAAATATGAATTTCTACATGTAGGTACGTGAGACTATCCTCCTTGATTACTATCTAGTCTAGTTGGACCAGAAGCATATATAGTATGGTTAATATGATTTGTTTCACCTCTTGACCTATCCTATATGAACTGCTTGGGTTATGTACATGTTATTTTTCTATGTCTTTTTCTATTGAATAATCTTTTCAAATTATGTATATGTCTTGCAAATAACCTTGAACATAAATGATATGCCAATTATGATTGTCTGAATGATGACGTTGATATTGGGCGCAAGTGACCTCCTCATGTTGGAGTGATGGACCTTGTAAAAAATGGTGACCTCCTCATATCAGAGCAATGGATATTGGCAAAATTTGGTGATCTCCTCATGTTGGAGTGATGGACCTTGTAAAAAATGGTGATCTTCTTCAATTGGAGAGATGGAGCCAGGTGACCTCACCCATCTTGTTGGGGTGATGGAGACATATAAATTGTTGATATTAGCATAATGGAAACCTCACAATAAAATATTGTCATACAAACTAATCTTTTGATCAAGTGTTGTTTTTGTTTCTTCATAAATCTTGTAAAGCAATATTTTTGTAATATTGTGTAGTTATGGTTCCTTTTCTAGTATTTATGTCCTTTATTGTTCACCATGTACTCAACACATTGTGCTGACTTTTTCCACTATTTTAATAATTTTAGGTTCAGAGCTAGCATGGGAGAAAAGTCTGCTTGTAAAAAAGTGTATACGATGTACCTATTGTCTAAGATCCCAAGTAGCATACATATCCAAACTTATGTCAAATTTTATTCAATATATAATTTGATTTGTAATAATTCATGTTCTAAAAATGTGCATGATGGTGTTCAGAATGTTATGGTGTAAGTTATTTTTGTTTTTTCATGTATGTGTGATAACACCCAAATTTAGGAATTTATGCTCAATATTTAACTACAGTTTTGTGCCTATATTAGTTTTGGTATGCCAAAAATAACTCTACATACTTAGTTTTTTTGTAAATTATTTCTTCTTAAAGACATAGTTTCTCAACTAGTCAATTTTGGTATGTGTATGCACCGAACTAAAGAATGCATTGATTTCTTGATCTGGACCTAAAAAACTGACTCGGTTTCATTGAAACTAGGTCTGGTTTGTCCCCTACATAGAATATTACTTTGATGCTCCTTTGTCATTTTTCAACAAAAGAAAACTAAAGGTTTGTCTCTTGATGGTGTGTTCCAAAGGTCACAACTAATGACCAATAACCGTTTCGAAAGAGCGCCTCCACTATCACCTACTGTAGAAGTAAAATCGGGTCAATTTCATTAAAATTAAGTCGATTCCACTTGTTGTATCCATATCTTTTTCTTTGAAAGACAACTGAATATCCATCTACCAAATGTCAATATTTTGATGGTGTCTTCCTATCAAGTTGATTTGACCCAAATCAAGTCAATTTCACCTTGTTTTTGTTAGTGTGCTTTCCTATCATTCACAGTCAAGTTCTTACACCTGACACCCTATTAGGTGTCAGACTGATGACTGTCAGACTCTTTGAGTTTGATGATGCTTTGACCACCCTTTTTTTGATGAATTGTTCATTTCCAACCCCAAGATGTGGTGCCATTAATGTGATCTTGCCCCACATAGGCATGTAATTCTGCTGTCTTCTGATAGATTTGTGGAAGTGACAAATCACAACAGTTGTTACATTCATCTTCCGTCCTACTATGATGCACCAAAGGATGTACTTGTCAACCACATTGATTGCCCCCCAGACTGTCATGCTTGGGCAGGACGTAGTTGGTGGTGACCTGGTGCACGTAGGAAAGGGACTAGTTGTGAGTGAGTGAAGACTTTGTGTGGATGGAGGGGAATGAATCCATCCTGGTCAACATCTTCTAGGTGTGATTGAGGTTGAAGTCATTGTCTGACACTAGGTGAGCACACCCCCAACCCGAGAGGGGCAGGAGTGGTTCACTTAGAACCCGTCCTAGTAGTCGCAGCAGCCTGATATGACCAAGAAGGCAACCCAGTGTGCTGGGTTCCTAGATGGGCTTCAATCCGAGACGGCTCCCCCCCACACCCGATACAAGGAACCCGAGAACCTGTCATCTCTAACCCGACATGATATCAAACCCGATACAGACCAATCATTAGGGTGTGTCACCCGACACGACCATATCGGGTAGAGAGCCCTGACCGATAGGTCCATCTTCTAATGTTCTATTCTACAGGTCACTATAACGATCTATTTCCAAATTAGCCATCTAATTAGGGTTTACTTTAATGATTACATGCTTAGTATATTGATCATTGCTCAAGCTGATCCACGATAATATTCTAATTATGATGTTTTGAGCCTAATGAGAAACTCTAATTATGTTTTTATTTTGAGTAATTAGAGTTTTCTGAGTGTAAACCCTAGTCACTAAAATTAGGGTTTTTGTAGCATATGAATACATAATTTGATAAATATAATGGTGTGATAAATGTTTTTTAGTATTTTATCTACAACTCTAATTTACTTGAAATTTTGATATGGTTTGGACAACTCAAATGTAATTGTCTTGAAAAATATAAGAATTTTTTATTTTTTTTATTGACTTGTTTGTCGACCGAGTTTCCCCAGGACAATCTCAACCGGCCATGCATTTTGGATAAAATATCATAGTCTAGAATTTTATTTTTATATATTCATTAGTAGCTCACTTGAAATTTTTACTGCATCTCTGCAATGTTGTGTCAGAAAACATGATAATTGTTCATAACTTTGGAGGATCTTTGACCAATTGTGTAAATGTTTTTATGTAACATTTTTATAAAAGAAATTTTTTTGAATAAAAGAAAGTGCAAAGCAGGGTTAATTTGCAGTTGACCCAAGCACCTTAATTGCTCTATATGAGTAACCTAACACACTTGTAGCTCCCATATTTTGTGATTTATATCATAAACAAAATCCTAGAGAGAGAGATAGTTAGGGTTTGGAAGGAGAAAGTGGCAAAGGTGGCAATCTAGGGTTTTCTCTTCCTAGAGTTGATGAAATCAAGTTGGCAATCATTAGATAGATTTTCTTGGTGATTCTTCACTCACATATTAAGATTCTATCCCTCCTCATATTTGATTCAAAATGACACCAAAACACCATCTTTTGTCTTTCTTTCTCTCATATTCTCCATTTCTAGGGTTTTCAGGTTGGAAGGAGAAAGAAATGGAGTGGATGGCTAGAATTTGATTGGACTTCTAGAAATTCAGAACCTACATTTTTAAGGTCCTTGACACCATAGATGATTGTTTCTCTCCCTATTAAGATCTATAACCATGTTGAAATGTTATTTGTATCTAACTAAAATAATCAAGATCTACTAGTATTTGTATGCAATTGTATAATAAATTGGGATGATTTTGAGGAAATAAATTCTACCAGTTTAGATCCCTTCTCAATAGTTTATATTTTTCTAGTTTGTGATCCATTGATTCAAGATATATGGAAAGTCTTATGGATAGATAACTATATCTATTTATACCAACTTGCTTAAAATTTAGTCAATGGGTGATATGCTTAAAATTTTTGTTGAAATGTATGTAATCATATTTGAACTCAATAATCATGAGTTGCTCAACCAAAGTTTCAAATCCTTACTTGAATTGAATATTTTATGTACATGAGGATCATCAGGATATTAGGGTTTGATATGGAGGAAATACATATCTAGGGTTAATGATGAGCGATGGATTCTTATGAGTGAATGGGTCATTATATGCTTGTAAATGATTGATTGATTGTGTGGTATGGAATCTAGGGTTTTCATGTGTCTTGAATAGACTCAATGAACCTTTATACACCTTGATGAGATTGATGAATAGTGTGATTATTATGATGCATTGAACTATGATGATCCTGAGAAATTAATATTAAGACAAGTATGAGTGATAAAGCTAGAACATGTATAGAATCTTGTAAATACGATGAAATGTTAAAATGTAGGTATTAATACTTCAATCAAAAAATATGAGTCATATTAATATGATCTAATCCTAATGCATTTATTTAATATAATTAATGTAATAATGAGTAAACCCTCACATGAATGTGGGTCCTTTTATACAAACTACATAACAATGAATTGGGAAAAATGATTACAAATTATGGTGTAAGAAGATTTAACCTAATCATTCTTTTAAGCTATAGTGAGTAGTATTATAAGGGAATGAATGATCTTTGTTAACTATGAGAATTCCATTGTAAGTCAATGACATGGTACACTCATCTAATTACAAGAAAGGAAATTGACAAAAATGCACTGATCGGTGATGACAAGTTAAGAATGAAACTATGGAAATTTGTATGCTGAAGTATATAGTCTATTTATTCTAATTACATGTAGGTTGACCTAAATTGAATGAAATACATTAAAATAAAATTATGAAAAGGAATTCAATGAGAGAGAAACTTTATGCATTTTGAAATTTTAGAATGTTTAATTCCAAGAATAGTAGTGAACATTATATCAAAGAAGTTATTACAAGTGACTATGAAAAAAGGGTAAAATTGACCTATGTTTGTGTACGTTGTATTACTTGTGTTTGTCAATAATGAAGTGTTTTGTTGCATAGTTGGGGATTAGATTTAGGATTTTTCTCTAATGGTTGGTATTTATGTTGATCAAAACAGAGGTCCTGACAGTCACCACCGATGACCAATAACCCTTCTGAAGGAGCATTTACACTATCAGCTAACAAAGAAGCAGACCGGGTCAGTTTCACTAAAACCTAGTCAATTCCACTTCTGCCCTCCACTGATATTTTTCCTCAAAAGACAACTCAAGGTTCGTCTACTGAAGGCCAGTCTTCTGATGGTGTCTTCCTATGACACCTGGTACCGAAGGCTGAACTAGATGGCACCATCTGTTGCAGACTTATGATGGTTTGTCTCCCAATGGTGTCTCATGAAGGTCCCTCTTATGATGATGCCTTCCCATGGCTACCCTAGATTGATCCACTTCTGAAGGAAGCCACATCTTGCCAATTAAAGATTCAAACTCAACTCAATTTCTGGTGAAAGTTGAGTTGTTTCCATGAGCTTCAGTCGAGTGCATTCCCACTTACAAATATATGCTACCTACCACTATAAATACCCCTCCTTGGCCACCAGACCAAGGGTTATAGATTTTTGGGCTCCACACTCTTGATGGGATTCCACATTTTGGTTCCCAAAACTCCATGCTAGAGCTCAAAGGCCCAAGAGGGCTCTATATCTCACCATACAACCACACCCATCAATTTGCTTCCATCTTCCTTTGACCTCCACCATCGTCCACCACCATCAGCCACTTTACAACCATCTCCATCGATGTTCCACCTCCATTCATCCACACCAACTATCGTTTGGGGCATAATCAAGGAGAAAGGAGGCCAAGGAGTCCAGAAGATCAAGGAGGATGGCCCTTAAGAGGAGATCCAGTCCATATGAAGGCTAAGGAGAGAGTGCCACCTCTACACCATGGGCTAGTCACTTCTTCTTCCTCTTTTCTTCAATTGTTCTCCTTTGTTTATGTACAAATGATGTTTTTACATCTTTGTTTGGTGCCAACTACGCTTGTGTCTAGCTAGTTGAGCTCCTTCTTGTCTATGTATCCTATTTTGGACATGTTTATTTACTTTTACTCTATTCAAGTAGTTTATATTCAGATCTAGCATGCTTCTTTTCTATGTTCTCTTTTTAGTTGTGATAGTTGACTTGGTTGATCTCTTTCTAGCTTGAACTATTGTGTTTACCCACATTGAAATATTAGCATAAAAACAAATAGAGAAGGTAGTTTGGACCAAAATCTAAGAGGAGAAAGTTCAAGGGGAGATCTACCAAGAATCTAAGGTCGGGAAGATTAGATCCCTCACTGCAAAACCAACTTGGTTTCCCTAAACTCAAGTCACTTTGAGAGTGGTTCATATTCTTTGCGGATCTCCTATAGAACCCACTGCTCCCAATTGTCCTAGACCCAAAAGGTATCCCAAAATAGTCAGGGGTGTTGATCCATTAGCCTTGAGAGTGTTATTGTACCATTGATGGGCTTAGTCCCATTGCACACAAGCAAGTCATATGATCCCCATAGGAGTAGCTACCTGGTACATGATGGACTTGTATGTTAGTTTCTTGCTTGGGTGTTCAAGGGTTGTCTGTGCTTGAGAATGAGGTGCATAGACTTCTCGATTCATGGTTTCATAGCCATGAACTCCTTATCCTGATTACTAAAATGTGACAAAGTCTGGTATCTTTATTTTTCTTTGTTTTGTTTTTGTTCTATTTTGCTAGACTCATTCTAGTTCTAAACATCTTTCAACTCCCAATTTTTCTTAACTAACTAAGTATTGAATCTTAGCTAACTAAATGTCCCCACATCCATGTGTTCAACCTCATATATCTGCTACGACCCCATATCGAGTTGTGGGAGCACTAGATGTTTTGGGATATAAATTCAAATTTTGATCCTTTTAAATCCACCTCTTTTTAGACATGCAATTTAGAACTAAGCAATGTGCATAATGCTTCTACATCACACTTTGATGCAATTGATAAACATTTTTAGATTTCATGATAACATGCCCCTTCAAGTTTTGGGAAGGTAGAATATGAGGATCTTACAATTGATATCAGAAAGCATGAAAAATAGTTGCACCTAACAATTTCTCACCATGAAACATAAATAAACTCAACCATTCACTTAAACTCTAGAAACTTAGTAAGTTGTTGAATAGGGACTAGGCTTGACTTAGCATCTAGGTTGGAACCTAGATGTTTGAGAACTGGTTTAGATAATTGTGTGAAACCCTATCCATATAGACTCATATGTATAAAGTTTCTTTGTTTCTATATACTTTTTCTCACCATTTCACTAGGTGGCATCCCACTAGACACTCTATTGTGTGTGGGAATTTCTATTTTTCTATTTTTGTTTTGTTTCCAATTGGATTGAGCCCCGATTATCTTGCCTAAGACTTTCTATATCGTATAAAACCCATATAATATTGTATTATATATGTGGTTAAATATGGAAATATGTACCCACACAAAAGAGAGAGTCAAGTAGTCATGAAACCTAAGTGAAAGGGAGTGACATTAGTCTAGAAGAGAAAGCATATCAAGATTAGATGTCTAGAGCCTTACGAGATACTAATAGTTGGAGATGATAATAGATTGATAGATGATATAAGTGAGGATGAACTTATATAAGGTATATATCTGATGATATGAGTTTCTTTGTGAAAAATTAAGTTGTGCATGAGTTTTCATCCAATTTTGAAAAAAATGAGCTAGTCTTGATGATGAAAGTTTGTAAACTTTCCTTATATAATGTAACCTAGACAAGACAAGGTTCAATATGCATGAAACTCAAGATCTTTTACAAAAGAGGACCTATAGAGTTAGGATGAGATATGTGGTGAACTCTAGAGAGAGTGAGACCCAAAGGGAGAAGGTCGTAGGACCTAACCTCCGTAAATGAGAAATATGAAATATGTTAAAAAATGATGTGTCATAACCTAGTTTACTCCTGAGTAGATGAGTTGAGTCCTTATGCATGATTCGTGTTTATGATTTACATCCTAGGTGTGAATTTTGGGTAAAATAAAATGTTATAGGTAGAAAACTTATGATGTGAAAATCAATTCTTTGATTTACTTAGTTCATGTATTGAGTGACAATGTTTGTGAAGCTCATCATTAGCTGCAAGTGAGATGATATATGAAACTCTAGTTCTGAGAGTATATTGCCTTGAGCATAAATACTCATACATGTTGATCCTTCTATGTATATATATTAATATAAGACGTTAGATACCTCACCTGAGATACAAAGATGATATATGTATGAAGAATCACTCAAATAATCTTGACCTAGTATATTATCCTTCCTTCCATATCATACACGGAAAATATAAGTTCGAAATTATGAGTTTGAGATTCTTAAAATCTTTGGATCATAAAAATAGATTCGTTGGACACAACAACCTTTTTTTTTCAAAATGATATGGGGGGCTTTACGGTTATTGTAGAAATTCCTTTCTCGCTTCCATCAATATGCAAAAAGGAAGAGACTATTAAAATGGCAGAGGCAAATCTAGCTTTTGCACATTTTCATTAATCCATGAACAGGATCTCTATAGACACATAGATCCATGGATCCATACATCTTGATCAGAAAAGAATCAATAGAAAAAGAATCAGAATTGATCGACATCTTTCTCAAAACAAACAAAAAGGAAAAGAAAGATCATATAATGTACGTAATTGCAATCATTATGCCTAAGCATCTAGTTTAATGATAAGTCACACAATGGAGTGAAACCCTAATATTCAAGCATGTTAAGTAAGCCCTTTCTTAAGTAATGAAATCATATTGATCAAAAACCAGAATAATGATGTTAAGTGTGAAATTTTGTTATTCAATTACATGAAATCTTGATATCACCTTACCAGGTGTGTGGGGTGAAGTATGAAACCTAGTGCATAATCTTCTCAACAACAAATGTATGAACAAACCCTTACTCTTAGGGTATTAAAAGGATGTAAATTCTAGAATAAAACAATGTTGTTACATGACTAAGTTATTCATGATGCTTCAAACTATATAAGGTGGGGTGCGTACACCCTAGATGCTCTAAAATATAAAGATGACATCTTAGGGTGAGCTTATAACTATGATAGCCATGGAACTGAAGGAGTGTCCCAGAGTAGGAAAAAAATCCTTTGTATCACCTTAAGAATGACACTATTTGAATTTTGAGGACAAATTCCATATAAGGTGGGTGAATGTGATGACCTTGCTTTTAGGGTTTTGATACCTAATATAGTATATTAAGATAATAAACATGTTTTAGTTGTTTGATCCATATTTAAGGAATTGCTTATTAAATTGTGAATTATTTACACCTAAAATGTGTGATTTGAGAAACTATTGATGGTAGTGACATCTACATGAGTTTAATCATGACAAAAAAGGTTTTACTAATCAATTGGGTCCTTATGAGGTCAATATGTCCACACATTAGTAACAATGAGCTCAAGTGGTGTATTCATGAGCCCTGAGTTATGTTAGTATCAGTACAAGTGTTTTTGGACTTGTTGGATCAACATTTGATGATTGATTGAATTGAATTCAAGGTTTATGCATCTATTTAAGGTCATTTGAAGAATTTACTTACATGGCCAAAAAAATGGATTTTTTGTCTCAAACTTTGATAGAAGCTACTTTAGGATAGTATGAGCCTATGTATAAAATTTCACAATGCTTTGAGATTGCCGCAAAGAGATTTATTTATTTGAAGTTGAGGACATGAATGATATAAATATGATCAGACTTTGGTCTTTTAGCTATTTAGTACTTAGGTCTATGGCACATTCGGTGTCATGCAATTATCGATTTTTGGGTGAGGCACCTGTAGCATGGAAGCGTGGGCAAATTTGGGTCATCCTCTGGGATACGGTGGCAGAGACTTTGTTTGCTACCTCCAAATCTCACTAGGGCAGGCATCTTGTGATCGATGCTCCTCCTACTAATTAATCCTAGGGTCAAGAACCCTTACTTTTGGATCCAAAATCTCTGGAACACAAGGATCTACTCAACAACCGCTCATACATACACCTGTCAAATGGGTGGGTGGGTTGGATTTGGTTTGGGTTGTTGCGGGTTTGGGTCTGGCGGGTGCGGGTCAAAAAGATACACTCCTAAATGGGTGGAAGAAAAGCACACCCAAACCTGACCCAGCGGGTTGCGGGTTGCCCGTGGGTGCCCATATAAAATGTGTCCAATCAATAACAAGTTGTCAGTTTCTTTCCTTAACACTAAAAATAACATTTAAATCAACTTTTAACTATTATTTTTATGTCAAATATAGTACAAAGGAACCAACCAACTACTATGTTTGATGTCAAACCATTCAATTAGTTGTTGACATATGTTTATGCAAACTTAAAGAAATAATAACAACTAATTGTTATATGTTGATGTAAAATAGAAAAATTTATGTAGTTTTCATAGATATATATCACAAAAAACAACACATAATTTTATCATGTAACATTAGACATTTATGATATTACAAGTACTTATTTTTGCATATTGCAAACACAAAATAAAGAGAATACAATTGTTGTTGGTAAATATAAAGAGTTAACTTGTATGAAATGAGTATCATCTTTTGATAGCTCTATGTGTATATTATGTATATAAATATACTTGCTTCAGTTAACTGGGTCACCTGTGGGTGCCCGCGGATCACCTATGAAATCCGCTAAATAAATGGGTGGGTATGGGTTTGGGTGATTTTCAGCGGGTGACAAATTTCACCACCCAAACCCAACTTAAACGGGTCGACCCGTGGGCGCCCACGGATTTTGACCCAGTTTGATAGGTCTACTCATACATGGAATTTAGCCTAGATGTGAGATCAATATAACCACGTTTCTCCTCACCTTTCCATCAAGCCATGTAGGGGTAGCATGGATATAGAGGGAGGTAGGAGGAGTAAGTTGTAGGATATTTATGCAAGGAACGAGCATTGATGATCTTATGGGTTCCTTTCCCAGCATTAGAAGTCATGGTTGTGGTCATGCTTATCTCCATGAACCCAATCTCCTTTAGGTGGAAGGAGAAGCTTGGGATTAGAGTGTGAGAGTCTCCAATTGCGATTGGGAACTGAGATGAGGTTCATGGAAGCCTAGCTCTTCTACGGAGGACTTCGGTTTGAAGCTCTGATAGTTATAGGCCTTTCACTTCTTTGGGCTCCTCACAGCATTGTGAGTGGTTGTTGAGCTTGCCAGCTTGAGATAGGGGATTCAGTCGAGCTATCCAACTGACAAGATCAATGAAGAGGACCAACATTGATTTGATGGAAGCATAATGTGCGATTATAAAGGATTGGATAGTAGTTGCTTTCTCACTAGAGTTCTCCCAGGAGGCAATGACATCTGCTTTATAGAATGACAGGGAAGGCAACCAAGAATCACAAGGTGAAGGAGTCGAGGATCGATCAAGTTGGTTGGACTCCACCCTAATTGGACATCTACAAAGATCTATCCTACCTAGCCCAGCAATGAATGCCCTGGCCGCATCTCAATCTTAGGAATAAGATCCAACGACCTTGGATTTCATAAAAAGGTATTTACTCATACGAAATAGTAGATAATGTGCAAACTTGTTTAAATTATATAAAATTGCTCCAATATTTACATAATACCCTAAAATACCACTACACTCAGAAATATGTCTAATTTGTGATAAAACCCATAGAAAAAACTTTTTAGGCAATATAACTGATGGTTTTTAATTTACATGGTGATGCTTCTTTTAGGATATATGAATGTAATAAATGATAGATGGTTAATATAAAATCTTAGAAAATTTATGTCATACCTCAAAGTCATCTTGAACCATATATGGACCTTGGTCTAAACTACATTGCTTACTATTAGATTTTTTCTCATTAAAGTCCAATTAGATCCTAATAAGATCTTTTTAATTCTAGAAAATACATAAAACCTCTTAAAAATATGCAAATTAAAGAAGAGACTAATTGTGAAATATGTATCGGTACATACATATCAAAGACACAATAATGGCTATTAAAACATAGTTTTGACCAAAACCCCAATTTGGACCTAAATATCATTAATAATGGTGAACCTTGTATTAGTGATGATTATCGTTATTAATTAGGTGATGACCACAGATCTAGATGAACAAGAATATAAATATGAATCTCTAGGGGCAGGTACATAGGACTACCCTCCTTGATGACTATCTAGTCCATTTGGACTAGAAGCGTATATTATGGTTAATATTATCTACTTCACCTCTTGACATGTCTTATATGAACTTCTAGGCTTATGTACTTATTTTTTCTACATCTTTTTATACTGAATAATCTTTTAAAATTATATATGTCTTGCAAATAACCTTGAACATAAATGATGTGACAATTATGATTGCCTGAATGATGATGTTGATTTGGTACAAGTGACCTTCTCAATTCGGAGTGATGGAGCTTATACAAAATGGTGACCTCCTCCTTTAAATAAAGAGATGGATCCAGGTGACCTCCCACATATTGTTGGGGTGATGGAGCCATATAAATGTTGATGTCAACATAATGGGAAAACTCGCAATAATATATTGTCGAATAAAGTAATATTTTAATCAAGTGTTGTTATTATTTCTTTATAAATCATGTCAAGCAATATTTTTAATATTGTACAGTTATGCTTCCTTTTCTAGTATTTATGTCCTTTATTGGACACCACGTACTCAACATTTATTCTGAAATTTTTCACCATTTTAATAATTTTATGTTTAGAGGTAGCATGGGATAGAAGATGGCTTGTGATAAAGTGTACAGGGTGTACCTATTGTCTAAGATCCTAGGTATCATACTTGTTCATACTTATGTAAAATTCTTTTCAATGTGTAATTTAATTTGTAATAAATCATGTTGTCATAATGTAAATGTTGATGTTAAGGATGTTATGGTTGTTTGGTCATGTATGTGCATCATGCTTCCACATCGTACTTTGATTCTATTGATTAACATTTTTAGATTTTGTCATCTTAGACCCATTGGGGTTTCAGGAAGGTAGAATTTGGGGATGTTATAGTTCTTGTTTTTATTTACTCTTGATTCCTTGGGACACCATTTAAATAATGGTGGTTAAATTGGGTAAATATGATATACTTGTGATCTCTTTGGAAAAAAATACTACCTTATAAAGTTATATCCAAGTTTTAACACTTTGTAGGATTATATCTATTTTTGGAGATTCTTAATCAAATTAAATATATAGGTGACTTGACAGACAATGAAAACATATTCAACTCATTGATTGTTGTTGATACATTTTATGGTAGCAAAATGAGAGATAAATAATAAAATCCTAAAATTGCAAGTCATTTAAGCTTTTCTAGTGGCCTAATGCATGAGTTATCTAACATTAAGTAAATGCATGTCTGAATGATTCAGCTGCATAAATCAACTATTTTTAAAAAATGGTAGTAACTTTGTAAAAATTGAGATTAATTGTTAAGTGAGAAGTGTCTAAAAGTTTGTGGACAAAGTAGATACCATTTGGGAGAGATATAACTTATGAAATTTAAGGTCAACTACTAAAATGGATTGTGGTTGATTGAGTAATCAATCAATTATGACATTTATTTCTCAGAAGAACTTTAGGTTGATGTGACTTGGACTCCATAATGCATTGCATCATTGAGAGCCATCAGATCTAGGATTAAAGTGGATCCCATAGTCTTCCACCTTTTGCCTAGAATTGAAAGGGGCTCAATCACCCTTCTCACCGATCAGTCACTCTCACCCTCTCTCTTCATCACACCACCTCATGAAAACTCCTCCATTGACTACCCCTCTCAAATCTACATGGAATACAGGGTGGATCAAGGGAAAATAGAGTCCATGAACCCAAGAGATACCTTTATCTGGAGTTTCTCTCATGGACACCAAATTGTAGGTGTCAAACCCCTAAAATCTAGCCACCCTAATGCCATATAACACCCCCTGATGCTCAATATCACACCACAAACTTCCCCGACATCACTTGAGACTCATTTACCCTTTTAACCCCCTTCCTTCGCTTCTTCGTCCTATAGGGACATCACATGCCACCTCTCTACCTCACACTTTGGCTAGGGAGAAGTGGTTGTTGGGTCATCATGGAGGTCAAATTTTAACCTCTATACAGTAGCTCATACAACCTTGTCTCTCCCTTTATCCCTGCCTCTCTGTCTCTCTTGCTATCTCCTACCTCCTGGAGACAACACTCCACAACCTTAGATTGTGTCAATGGTCAAAGTGCTAACTCAATCCAATGGTTAGCCTTTCAGAACAAAGGTAAGTATATTCCGTCTCTCAAAAAAACTACTTGAAAATAACCTAATCTTAGAAAAATCATAGAAAATAGATTCCTTGCCAAATATTACAAAATGTTAGTCAGTTTTGATCAGGAGAACATGAGGAATACAATTATAATGTTTTCATAGGCTAATTTAAATCGTAGATCCATAAGTTAATATGATATTCATCCCTTTATGCATAGATTATAGATTAATAATCAAATCTTGATGTTATGGCCATATGAAATTGGGTTTGATAATATCAGTGGCTCTAATGACTTATACCATCCTTAGTACTAAATGTTAGCATGGAACTTAGGGTTGACTACCTAGTTTGGATCAATATGTGATAAACCCTAATTTTGTTAAACTTAATAAATCAATGCCCCCTAAAATGTGGATCTTATGTTGGAAGTAAGTATAAATATGTCATATGAATAGATAATGATATCCCCAAGAATAATTTATGTTTTGAAAGCAGAAGGGGTCATGGGAGGCGATGAGGTTGTGGGAGAATCTCTATGGGAAATGGAGGAAATGGGGATGAAGTGGAAAATGAGTCGACAATTTTGGCTACTCCAATAAGCTTAGATGCAGCTAATGGAGAAGGAAGTCTGTAGTCTACCCCCATATCTTCTGCTGAACTAGGGACGTATTCCATTACATTTGACCCCACTCCTCCTCCTCCACCTCCACCCCTCCTCCCAAAGGTCATAAGGAGTCATCCAGTCTGTGTCTACTGGTTGACTGCCTCATGGCTATTCGATTTGATTGTGGCGGAAAGGATGTAACAATTTTAAGGTTTTTATATCTAGAGGTGCGAAATGGAGTGTGTTGTGCTTCAGTTTTGAGCCAATAAGTATTTCTTCTCGATCAGAACAAATACATGTCAATTCATTTTACTTGATGTAAGCCTTTCTAAGGTCATCTCTTGGGCTAGATATGATGACAATTGAAACCAAGTGCCTGATGCAGATGTCTTTAGAGTAGTTTCCTTTATTGGAGATGTTGTTTATCTAAACTAGATCATATGGTTTTGTACCTTTGGGTTTGTAGTTCTTTTGGTTTTGTGTTTCTACATGTCTTATTTTCCTTGAGAGGTACTACCTATGTGGAGTTTTCTTTTTTCCTTGGGGATGGAAGGGAATAGGACCTAAAGTTTTGGTCTCTTTTTTATTTCATTCATTGTGATATGTTGAATGGGTGCAAGTTTGTATGTACCCGAAGTTTTGGTATCAATGAAAAAGGACTTTAGTTGAACAAAAAAACGTGGGGCACATATGTAAATGCATGCCATACTTATTTAGTTGGAAATCAAATGTTTTCTTAATGGGATGAAACTTGGTCAAATCAAGATTTAATGTTAAGGGAGAAGCAACTAAGTTTTGTGGTTAAAGGAGTTACCATTTGGGAGATATCAAGTTTTGAAATTTAAGGTTGGGTATTAAACAAGAATTTGGTTGATAGGGTAATCAATAAATCTTTAGATTTATTTGTCACAAGAACTTTGGGTACATGCAACATGGCCTCTGTGATGCATTGCTCCATTTGGAGCTGTCAGATCTAGGATCAATGTTGATCCCATCTTCTTCCACTTTCTGCCCAAGATAGAACCAGCTGCAATAACACCTCTTCACGATCAACTACTCTCTCTTATTCTCCTCAACACTCATCCTCTCATAAACTCCTCCATTATATCCCTATATATTCCTATGGAATAAGGGGTGGATGGGGGGGAATAGATGCCATTAGCACAAGAGACATCTCCAACCGGTGTTGCTCTCCAAGACACCAGACCCTAGGTGTCAAAACCCTAAAATCTAGCTACTCTAATGATATATACACCTCTTATGATGCTCAAGATCACCCCACAAACTTACCTGCATCATTTTAGCCTTGTTTCCCCTCGTAATTTTATTCCTTTCCTTCTCTGATTGGCACCTCTTTCGCATGCTTCCTGTCCTCCTTGCGCTTGGGTTGAGGCGCATTAATTTTGTTAGATCACTGGGGCAATCAAAGATTGACCCCAAACCTACAGCTCACAGAGCCCAATCCTTCCCTCTCTATCTCTCTCCATATCCCAACTAGTGGAGACAACACTCCACAACCATATATCGGGTTAACATTTAGAAATTAGGATGTGAATTAAAATTATGACTAAAATCTTTTATCATGCTTTGCAGATGTTTGAGATTTTTTGAATGTTGGATCAATATTGAATGTGTGTATTCCCTACAAATATTAGGCTCTATTTGTATCACTAACGCATAATAATGGAACCCAGTAAGTGACACCTCAAAAAAGCATTCTTGGATGAAACTCACTCGTGAGTTATAATGTAGAATAATCACCCAAGAGGGTGTTATAAAAACTAATATGAAGTGAGGTGAAAGAGAGCAATTGTGGGAAATACATACGAGCCTAATGACATGACTTACACTTCGGTATACATTCATGGACAAATTATTAGTTCACCAATGAGATGAGAAAGACCCCAGGTAATACTATAATGAGAAATGTGATGCTTATTTAATTTTAGATATTTGATTCTTATTTTCCGTGTATGTTGTTACAAATTACATGCACCCATTTTGGTTTCACTCTTGTACTTACATATTATAATGTGCTAATTGTATTTTTTTGTCATTATTTTCAGTTAAGCATGCTTACCTGAAGTTGTGGATAAACTTGCAAGAAACAAAAATAATTATGCTAAAAGAGATAACAAGGAGGATTCAGATAGTTTAATATATGTTTCATAAACTTTATTTCTTTGCAATAAAAAAATTTTGTAACTTCCCACTTTGGAGTTTTATCTTTCCTTTTGTAAACAATAACTCTTTTGATGAATTATTAATAATTATTTGTCATTTGTTATAAATATGGATCTAAGAAATATAGATAACGTCCATAACCTGTCCATCTTAATTGGGGATAACGAGGGGACATGGTCACTACAATTTCTCTATACTTGCTATAGAATTGCTCATTTTAGTGTAGTATTAGTTTCATCTTACTAGTTTTCTTTATTGTAATTTACATCTTGATTAGATCATTAGAGTAATTTTTGTATGGTCAAATGTAGATTTCATTTTGGATCCCTTTGAATTGCATGCACCCTTAGTTTAATCAACAAACCCTCAATTAAACCCTAAAAATCCTACACTCTGCCACAGGGACCTAGTACAAACAAACAAGCTCTAGTAATCCCATCTCTCCCTATGGATTCGAACTTGACTTGCCACATTCCTATACTACATCCAAGCTTGTGATCCTATGGAATATTTTACATAGAGTGTGTTGGCTAGGGTATCTTTGTCTACCCAAGTTCAGTGATGCATGAAGCTGTTTGGCACCATTGTCGAGAGACTGGCGCTCAACCTACAAATTCATTTTCATTTGACTTTTCCTATTGCCCTCACCATTTTTATTATTTATTCTTTGTGTTGTTCTTGAATTTTAGATTTTTAACCCCTAATGACTATTTAAAGTGTAGGTGATAGTGTAAATTAGATGAATAAGAGATGGTTGATCCCAAAGGAAGACCATCAACCCTACAATGGTGAGCACCAAGAGTGTCCAAGGCCTTCCTATAAGCCTCTCCAAGACTACTTCCTTCTAGGAACTTACATATCTCATGTGGAAACGATGATTGGTTCTATGAAGGACAAGGCTTCTATAGGATTCCACTGAGAATCAGAGCGGAAAGCGCAATTGAAGCAATAAACAATTATTTTGTCTCTTCATATTTCCATCCATGGATCTTGTCAACAATGTTATAGTGGGAAATAATGTTTGTGAGTTATTTACCTTTGACATGGAGTAGACCTGGCAATGGAGCTCACAAGAACATAGGAGAAAGATGGTGTTGAAGAAGATATCCCAATGTGGTCATCAATGCATACATGTCTTTATAATTTCCATGCAGATAATAGAGAAATCCACATTGCACTCCTAGAGTTGTGTGGAAGGAGTTCCCTATCCATTGGCGATGTGCTAGTATTGCACAATCATCTCCTCTCACCTTCTTTCCTTGATGGTAATGATAGTGTCAGAGAACTATTTGTTACCGTCATCCTACCCCCACTGACTATAGAATTACTAGGAATAGTGTAATGACCCCGCCTCCCGGTAACCCCCAATTAAGGGAGACCCGAAGGTCAAAGTCATTATCACAATTAACAGGATCAAAGGTTCAACAAATAATCAGTAATAATTATTAAATTCTACCAAGACTATACTGAAAGCTGGAATAAAATAAAACTTTGCATACCTTTTTCGAAAACTTGGATATCTACTTCTATCCACATCTGGAGTCTATTCTAACTAATCCTCCTTTGTACTTTAATTCTTATTTAATTCCACATGTGCCACTTTAATGTTTGTCCTTTTCAAACTTGTACCTAAAATGCCGAAAAACAAAACGTCGGTCAGCATAAATGAATATGTCGGTATGTGGGGAAAACAATAATCGTGTAATTAATTGTAACAATATATTACAGTCAATTATGATTTAACAAACAACTTTATGTTATATACATAACTGCTCAATCCATACATACCCTAGCCTCTGCGTTGTCCCTACAGTGGACCTGGATGCTACCTTCCTTATGGTAGATCCCCATTAAACCCCTCATGATCCTACCTAACAGGTGAATCAATTTCTAGGGTTGAGTCACATGGAACTACCCATAGGTAGCCCACTCCTTAACTCATGGTGTGCTAAAGAGTCTCATGGCACTACAAGTGGGTAGCCTAATTTCTAACTCATGATAACCTAATGTCCTACTTAACAAGTAGGCCTTGTACTAGGTTACCCTTTTCATTATTAGAAAAGCCACAGAGGAGGACCAGGATATGAGCCAATCATGTATATATATTTTTGGTGATAGTCCTAGTCACTTTATAGTTGTATGAAATAAAAGTCATCCAAGCAGTTATTTTCAGACAACTGATAAAAAATCTGGGAATCATTGTGAAACTAAAGTGATTAACCATAAGCGTAACCACATACCTATCAAGCTTATTTGAGATAGAATTAATCCAATCAACGCAAGAAATCCAATAGGCAAGCAAGCACACAAAGAGATCCTGAAATATGCATATAATTTCCTATCATTGATCATGCCATCAAGATCTATTAAACCTAGCTCGCTTCCTAGTGTTTTTAGTCCTCTTTTAGGGTTTCCATTGCAATTAGGATTTCACTTCATTTTTACTATTTTAAACCCTAATTATCTCATCTACTCTTCACAAAAGACATTAAGGTTACCTTTTAACACCATATAACCCTAATTTCATATTAAAGGAACAATTAAATGTCAATTAAGTCTATTATGCCTCTTTTACATTAAAACTACCATCTTTCTCCTTTTAAGACATGACATGATCATTAGGCCCAATTATCATCTTTGGTTCCCTTCAAATTAACAACTTATCTTTCATGAACTCCATTTATCACTAATTCCACATTTATCCATTAGAAAACCCTAATTACCATATTAAGGGTATTTACCCACAAATAGGAACTTTTATACTCGAAATAGATTTGAACCATCATATCTCAGCCTTATTCATGAATTTGAACAATTAAAGCCATTAAGAGTCATAATTACTAACATTAGGGTTTTAAGGCCCATTAAAGCATATTCATGTACATGGAACCCTAAATTAATCAAATTATGCATAAAGATCATCCTTTTAGATCTAGTGTGCCCTTTTTATAATCAATAGGTTAATATCAAATTTAAACATCCATTTAACCCTTCTCAATACATTAATCATCTCAAAATTAGGGTTTCTTAATCATTAAAGCATTAAAGTTGATAACTTCAACTACTTTTCGAATTTCAAGAGGAATTAGGTTCTAAAACTATTTTTAATGGATTCCTCACATTTTTCTGAGCAAAATACATATATTATTTGCTACCATCAAAGTTATGAATAATTAATTGTAAATATTGCAAGTTTCACTTACCATGACCAATCAGAAGTTGTCACGTCAGCCAACATGTGCGTTGCTTGCCTGCGTTACCCGACAACTTGAAATATAATGTATTGACTAAAATACCCCCATGCGGCAATCTGGCTCTTTATATGACGAAGGGGTATTTTTGTCCAAAACTTGTTTGGTTGTCCCCTACCTCGTGAACCCTCCCACTACCGTCGGGTGAGGCTTCTCACGGGGCTATCTCCCCTTACTCAGAGCTTGAAGGGCTCCGCCCTTGGTCCCTCTACGCCCGCCACCTTCCACTGTGCTCAACAACGCCCCAAACCATGGCTGAAATGGCGTAGTTCAAGAGAACCCGACCTGTAACATGCGGTCAGTTTGTAGACCTCTTGCAGGAACTACGCAGGGGTCATGGCAAGTAGATGAGGGTCGAGATCCTTTCAGGCAGTGTGGGAGCGTCGCTCTTCCATCATGAACTCCTTCATGGCTTCTCATTGTTCCAAGGGTTGCACTACCCCCTTGGTTAGGGTTTGATCGGGTGCAGGGTTGGATAAGAGTGTGAGATGAGGAAAACTCGATGTTATGGATCTGTCCCTTATATAGGGATAGGTAGCAGTGTCCTAGCATGCCAACCCACAAGGAGAACAAGTCCCTTTATCAATAGGAAACCTCCTTTCCTTGTTTACAAAGTAATCCTCTCTTTTTAATTATCTCCTTAATAATTCATATTCCTTAGTCATTAGGAAAACTGAATTTTATCTCCTTTATCTTCTTTGAATTGGGCTTTTAATCCATTGGTCATGAAATTCTTCTTTCTTAAAGTAAATAATACCTCCTTTTTTATCATATCAAAAAGTCATTAATTATGTATCACATTATCCTCTTACTTTGTATTATTTGTATTTTCTCTTTCTTCTTATTCATTGGGACTCCTTGGATCCCAAGAAAATCTATTATTTCAAAATTCCTTTTTAAGGATACTTATTATCCTTCTAGATGCATCTACATCATTCATTTCGCATTATCTTTCTTATTTCTTTATTAAGATATTCTTTGGCAAGGATTTCTCATTATCTTTCATTTCCTTTCCTCTTTTCCTATTTCTTTTATTAGAAATCACATATAAACGAATTTTACTCAATTGTGGCCATTAATGCCACTTTCTAGATACTTCCAAGTATTTCTCATAAATACTTTTGCTTAATATCCATTATCTTGTATCTTTTCCTATTATTTGGACTTTTCTTCTTTTTTCCCCCTTTTATATCCATTAAAATGGATTAATCTAATAATAGGAATCACGAAATTCCTATCCAAAGGGGATATTTGCAGAGAAGTCCATATTTTGAAGCAAACCATACAACCCTTTTCAATTAAGTACATATTCATAAAATGATTACATTTCAATTATGAAAACATATGCAAAATTGAGGTTGTAACAAATAGGGTTTGGGCATCTGTCCGTAGAATGGCTCAAATATGTCATACATGCAATATATATGTAAAAGCAATAACAACATAACAAGATACTAAAATAGGATAGAGAAACATGTGCCCATTTCTACTTCTAGCATCCCATTGATGATTCATTTTGGTGCTTAGAGTCTTTAGTACAGTACATCTTCATTTAGCAACTGAAAATTTGATAAACAAAGCAAATTCATGCTAAAGCATAAAGTACATTATGAAAAGGCATTTAAATAGTTTAAGAGTAATATAAAACTTTCTTGTCTATAAACATGATCATAATCAAGAAGACGAAACAAAGCAAGAACACTTAACGACATCATTTTATCCAAAGCAAGTTTTAAGTTCCTTTGTCCATTATGTCAACATTAGGTTGCATTATGGATTTTTGTATATTATATTCAAGGTTTGTCAACAACGATACTCAAACATGGAAGTAGTAATCATAGGAACAATACCTCAACCAAGTAAGTATCCAAGCATTCATACGAGCATACATACAAGCAAGCTATTATCATAGTAGGGTCAAGAGGAAAATGTACCTTGTGAGTATAGTACAAGCTATGAACCCTGAGTAGATCCTAGTGGTGGTTCAAACCAAGGGGTCCTAAGATAAAAGATATAACATATGGTCTCAGATCAAAAGGACTTTCATAATCTAAACACCATACGAGTCATGTGGATGTTTTCCTAGATCTAGGTTTCACTTAGTTCAAATATAGATCCAAACTTCCAAACATGCATGTCATTATTCATCATAGTCCAAAGATCAATATTAAGTCCTAGATCTAATTGAACCATCCACATTAGCTTAGATATAAATATGGGATCATTTCTGATTTGGGTTTAGGGAAACATGATATTTGTATATCCACCAAGGTTTAATCATATATGATCATGACTAGTCACACTAGATTAATTCAATGCAATAGATTCCAATTTCCAAGTCATATGATCATAGAAGAGCATAGGATAGATCAAGTTGATACTTAGCATTACAAGTGTGATGATTTTACTGATTTGAACAAGATAGATAATCCATGGGATTAGCATAACAATCACATTTCATCATGTGGGCACCAACTAGATAAAGTTAGTCATTTTAATGCACAAACTAGGCACTAGAGCTTTTAAGAGTCAAACATGGCAAGAGGCATGAAAGCTCAATAAACATTAATCAAATCATCATATTTTTTACTAATTTTGATATTGAAAGATTAGATGATGACAATTTAAGCCGAACTCTCAAAATTGATTAAGTCATATCATGTAACTAAATAAATGAGTCACGTTTAGGTCAAAAGAGTAGACATCAGTTCATCAAGGTGATTCGTTTTTTGATTCAATCGAATAGGTGGATAAAAGTTACGGATGTAAAGTTTGAGAATGATATTTGTAGCAGAAATATTAAAAGGAGGCAAGATACATCATCAACCATATAAAAGTACTTAAAAGACATGCTTTTTAGGATATACGACGTAAACGAAGCAGATTTAGATTCTTAAACTAGTTCCATTGGATAGATCTCGTTGAGAGGATCAAAATTCATATATTATATGCCATGTTTGACCAAAGGATGTGCAAGATATCAATTTTTGAAGATTTGGATCAGAGCTATAGAGAAACTAGTTAAGGGTGTTACATTTATCATCATCTTGATGTAGCAGATGATTTGGACCACTGAAAGGGCATCCAAAGGCCACTTCAACTACATTTCCCCTACCCAAGCCCTCCCGGTCGTCCATTGCCGCTTGACGCCCACCAGGCGTTTGCCTCAGATCTATGATCACCACTCACCACCGTGCATGGATGGCCAGTGATCCACAGTCTCAGACTATCATTGTGCACCGCCTGGCCAGAGGGCACACGGTCGATCTCCTTGCAGATACCGTCCGCGTTCGCACTGCGTCATTGTGCAAAGAAGCTCACTAGTGTGGCCTGGAGTAGGGGCAAAGGTGGCCAACGGAGGCTACAACATGGCCGTCGAGGCTAGTGGAAGTTTAATGGATCCATATCCCCACTGTATTCTCCCAAGGAACCATGACGACAAGATGCCCAAAAGGGCTCTTGCGATAGCGTCGGCCAGAGGAAGGAGGAATACCAAGGAAGAAAAGGAGGTGCTAGGGTTGTGAAAAAGAAAGGAAAAGAGGTGAAACAAGTCGGGGAAGAGTTTTATAGGGATAGGAGGGGTTGATTAGGGCAAAGAAGGTGTGAAAAGGGGTCTTGGGTTGGTTCCATGGAGGGGTGGGTAGGTGGTTTCCTGCGCCACATGTGTTGGTCTAGGTACGAGATGGGAGATGAGTCGGTAGTTGTTGGATCATAGGGGGGGGGGTCTGAGGGAGAAGCATTCAATGACCATGATTGGTCTAAATAAACACAAGTTCAGATCAATAACATGGCAAAATAAGGGGATGCCTCCCCTAATTGGGTGGTGTGCCCACTCTGGCCCAGTTAGGGTCAAAAAAAGCTAAAAACAAGGATTAAATCACCAAGGTTCAAAATGCCACAACTGGGCCGAGGATGATCCGGTTGAGGAAGTTTTTGCATCGTGAAAGTGAAGAGGGTTATAAAACTCGCCTCTAGGGAGAAGATTAGAGTCCAAGCAGCAAGAAAACTTGAGGAAAGAAGGTGAAGAACCCTAGCTTTAAGTCTGAATTTAGCCAAGTAAGCTTCTCTTCTAAGAAAGGGAGGAAACCATAGGTGAAGGGAGCAAGAAAATAAGTTCTTTGAGATTTAAAACAACATTTTCCATGGAACATTATGGTTTCGTCCAAGAAGAAGGTAGGAGGAAGAAGAATAGCAAAAGAAATGGAGTAGAGAAGGAGACACTTACTAGTTTAGGTTAAGATCACCTAAAGGAAGCATCACAAACCCTATATGAGGGTAGATCTGAACCCTAGATGCTCTCACAAGTAGGTTGGTTATATTCTTCTACATTGGGCACTCTATTCACCCCCAAGTAGGTGAAATACATATCTCTAGAGAAGAGGGAAGAGATAAGAGTCTAAAGGTTTTGTTTGTGGGCTAAATGATAGGTATATAAAGCTTATGGATAAAGAAAGAGAGAAACTTGAGGTGTCCAAGCAGCTCTCCACGCGTCCATAGCCTAGAGATTCCATGGCCACACAATTAGCTATTCTACCACTCATGGAGACCTAATTATCCTTTGTTTATTGGCTCTCCAGGCTGATCCTCGACCTCTAAGAAAAGGAACCATTGGTTCTTTGGACCCTAGTCACTTAAGTGGTGAACCATCGGTTGACCATCTCTTATAAGTGAATCACCGGTCCAAGCAAACCAAAACCAAAAAACCATAAACCTACTTAAATATAGGGATGACCAAAAGTTGTCACCACCTTTTGGTGACCTTTAGATGCAACCAAACAGGGGAACCATTGGTTGATGGCTCCTAAAGGTAGCTCATCCATGAAGGGGTAAAACCCTAAGTCACCATTGAAAGAAACACCTCCAAACCAAGGTTCAACTAAGTCCCCCATGGATCAACAAGATCAAGAATGATAATAAAACATATAAGGAACATAATACATGTGACAAATTGCAAGGAAAGCCTCATATTTGGGTGAATTGCATAAAAGCCCAAAATGTGCATAAAATTGCATGGCTTGCACAAACAATATCCAAATTGAACCAAATTTGAAACTTAATCTTGTAACATGATACCAAAACATATAACAAGGTTATATTAAGGTTCAAAGCACTCAATTATGGTAATTAAACATGTTCAAAACTTTAAGCAAGGTCAGGGGTGTTACAGTTTGAGTCATCAAGTTTTGTCTTCTTAGTATTTATGTTATAAATATGTGTGTCAAGACCTAACAAATAAAGACCATAAGACATAGGGGCACTGTCATAAGAAAATTTCACCTTCAAAAATGGAACACTAACTGCATTTCCTGTGAAATTCAAAACCATTCTTGTTTAAACATGAAACATAAATCATAATCCCATTTATGACAAGCACATAATAGTAGTTCTCTAACTCCATTACAAGCCCACTAGGCATAGATAAACAATAAGTGCCTACATATGTGCCAGTAGATCTTGCTCCAATTGCTATCTGTAGCTCTACATCCCTTTTCTTTAAGGGTCTACTTCTTTTTAGATTCAACATATTTGAGCATATGTGAAATCCACATATGATATCTAATAAATAGATACGTTTATTTCTATGACATATATACCTCAAGTGGAGATCTCTATCCCTTGATTATTGTTCTTCAGTTTTTTAATATAGAAATGACATTTTCTCTTTCACTATACAACTTGGTGATAATGGTGAAAATTGCCTCCCTTTTCCACTCCTCCTTTTTCTTTAAGTGCAAAAAACTTTTGGCTAGCCTTAAAACCTTTCTTGACTTTGCCTTTGCCCTTGGGATTTCCATTTCCTTTGTTGACCATCAATAAGGAATTGGGCTTGTCTTTCATTTGAACCTCAACTATTCTTGACATATCAGTAGCTCTGTCAATGGCTTAAAAAATCATGTTGCGCTTGATGACAATCATTTGTATGAATCTAAAAACATTGAAAAATCACATTTTTGGCAATCTCTTGGTCGAAAGGAATTCCCAGCATTGCAAAACTTTCCACATTCCCAATTAACATGAGCACATGGGGTCCAACTTGATCACCTTCTTCCATCTTGCACTTAAATAACTCCTTGGAGACATCATAACTTTCTTGCCTTGCTTGTTCTTGATACATGTTCGTGGGATGTGTTATCATATCGATAACATCCATGTTTTCATGTAGCTTTTGAATCGCATGATTCATGGAGCCCAACATAATGCATTTAATGTCCACATCGACATTAATGTCAACATACAGGGCAATTCCCAAAAATGTATGTGGAGTTAAAGAGATATGCATGTTAATAGTTAATTGCTCACATCATATGCAATGGCATAAGTGGCACAAAAAGAAATCAAATCAAATCAATTTTGAATATGGATATATGATAGATTGGCGTGGCTTTGATACCACTATAGG
Organism: Alisma plantago-aquatica; assembly: GCA_963693085.1. NCBI lineage: Eukaryota > Viridiplantae > Streptophyta > Magnoliopsida > Alismatales > Alismataceae > Alisma > Alisma plantago-aquatica. The sequence continues at coordinate 423,070,319 of OY856410.1, read as the reverse complement.
AACCCATAAAGAGTTAAATTGGAAAGTGAAGCAGAAGGAGTTAGTAATTTTTTTTGTCTTTTCATGTTTCCATACATGGATCTTGTTAATAGTGATATAGTAGGAAGGAAGGTTTGTGATTTAATACATATATCACATAGTAGATGTGGTGATAGATCTCACAAGAATCGAGAAGGAAGATGGTGTTCAAGAATGTATCCCAATGTGTCCACCAAAGCATCCATGTCTCTATACCGTCCACGTGGATGAAAAGGAACTCCATGTTTCACTCCAATAGCCAATGTGGAAGGATTTGCCTATCCATTGGCAACATGCTAATGTTGCACAACCTCTCATCTCACCTTAATTCTTGGATGAAAATGACGATTAGTCAAAGGCATCTCAAAGGTGTCTCTTTTTTCTCACAAGATTTTTCTATCAAGAGTTGTTAAAAGGTGTTATAACAAAATCTTGGCTATCATAGTCTTATATATAGAAAAGAGGGGAAGAAAGATTTCTAATGAATCATGGGAAGTGAAAAGGCACAATAGCTATTTTGCAATAGTTGACCCTGGACAATCCAATAGGGTGACTAAACTTAGTCCAGTCGATTTTATGGGCTTAGCCCAGCTGAGCCGCTTGACCTAGTCCAGTCAGCCGATTGGACCTAGTCTATTTGGGTCAATGGACGCAGTCCAGTCCGGCTGCTAGACTCAATCCAGTCAGCCAATCAGGATGGTCCAATTCAGTTGTTTGACTTACTTAAGTCATATGATCGGTCTGGTCCAATTTGCCCATCAATTATTAAATTGGTTGCCTAAACCTTTTAGCAACCAACTTAATCATATACCCACAATTATACTCCTTTTCCCTATCCTATGTGTGTGACCCTATAGGCTCCAAATTATGTTGGTGATGATATCAATAATCATATTATCATTTAATAGTCAATTATTAGTATCTAACAAGGCTTCCTTGTAACCCAAGTAATTGAAGAAGATGGAGAACAACTTTAACCTAATATTGTGATTAGTGTTACAAGAACCATATAATTCCTTTTTCATGGATATTGAATTGAGACTAAGGCATGGAATTGTCATCCTCTTATCATTGAATCTATATTTCTTGAACCAAAATAGACTATTTGAGATATATTGTGATATTAATATGACATATTGACTTACAAGACCACGGCCATGCATTTCAATAGTCATTATTATCAAGTGGTTGGGATATCTCTCAAAAGGAGGGACAAATTCCATCTACATCACTCATAGTAATCTACATGTATTACAGTGTGCCCAATCACCACCTTTCTAGCAACTCTTATTTAGAGTTATGTTGAGCTAGTGTCAAAGTACATAGATGAACATGTGATTAACGTAGTAACTTTATGTCAAAGGATCACAATCACCACTGTGTCTTTAATATGTGACTCTGATTTGTCATTGCATGACTTCCATGTGTCATTCTCAAGGGGGTTTTTCCAGTATACTTGTTCTTTATCAAGTAATTATGCATCTAGGTTGATATCCAATATCATGACTAAAGAGACATAGTCATCACTCAACATACATACTAGTTGTATGTGTTATTGTTGTCCCATAATATCCACAAAAATAACTGACTAGGGACATAACAAGAATGTGTACTCTTAAGTATACATATGATGTCATGTTTAGGTCCTCAACCTGAATCACATGTCGTCGAGTTAAAACATTCTTAGGACACTATTAGGTTTATTCAATGTCTCAATACTTAAACAAACATAATAAGTGGAATTTCCTTTTATTGATAATCAATCCAATTACAAAACATCCCTTTTAAAATTTTCACATGATGGCTCTCAGGGCATATAACCAACAACTTCTCCATACCTTCACTCCTTGTACAAATGCTTCTGATCTTCTATGGGTTGGACAATGAGAATCCTTATCAGTACGTTGACTCCTTTATAGAGAATTTTCAACCTTCTGCACTCCATCCAAAATTGATAATACCATATGTTTGACTATGTTCCCTTTATTTCTGAAGGAAAAGGACAAAGAGTGGTATTCCTAAAGAACAAAGTTCATTACCTGGGACTATATGAAGAACACCTTCTTAAAGAAATTTTATTCTTTTTCTAAGTTGACACATGTAGTGTGTTGTTGTAAATTTCAACCAACTAAGCCATGAGAAATCCCAAAATAGTTGGGAAAGGTTTCAAAAGTTGTTTAGAGGTTGCCTCATCATGATGTTCCACAATGTAAACATGTACAATCCTCCTATTCTAGGCTATATCAAATGAGCCAAACTGTGGTGGACTCATTTTTTGGAGGTTCTTTCATGAACAAACCTCTCGAAGAATCATGGACTCTATTTGAGCATGTCACAAAAAAATCCAAGCATCGAGCTTCTAGTGTGATCAATGATCATGACCATAATATTGGAGTGACACCTCTTACACCCCCTAATCTTCCATTGATTCAAATAATCAATTAATTAAGATTGAAATGTTATGATTTACTTCATGAAGAGTCAAGGGGGAGGTTCCTCAAGTAATGGTGTGCAATATGTTGATAATTTAGAGGAGGTAGAAGTAAAGGCCCTCTAATCTAATATCAACTGGGAATATCAAGGACAAGGACAGCCATGCTAGAAAAAAGTCATATATATAATTCAATATTTGAAGATGAAGTCCTCTCTAGGTTGAAAGACTTGGATGAATTTCAAGAGAATGAGACAATGTTAAATCTAATACCATATCGACTGTCTTTATCACTTGTCAGGTGTGAGGAGGAAAGGCTCCTTTTTGAAACCATGGTGAGCCTAAACATGTGGATAGTCAAATGGGAATCCCTCAAAAAACCTACTACCCATCACAAATGAAAGTGCATCCTAATTCCATCAATATCAAGGCCCACCAAATCCATATGCACCTCCACCACCACAACAACCCCTCAACTAAGAATGCCCTCCTCAAACACAACAACCACCTCCTCATAAAGGATATGTAAATCAACATGTCCAACCGTTGTTGTCTCATCACCCACAACATAAAAGACCACATCCACCACCACAGACACAACAAGAATACCCCTATTCACCTTGAGCAGGTTAATGTGGTGACCATCATGAAGAGTGGTAGAGTACCTGGACAACCAACATACTAAGCGAGTGGTGATATTGTGATTGATGTTTATATTGATACTGCAATGCCAGAAAAGCTTTGTCATGTATTGTGATGCGTGGAAACTCTACTCTAACACCTTATGTCGATGTTGTGATATTGAGTGTCCCTCCTTGTACTCCCTTTGGGAGAGTTGTTATTCCTTCTAGTCATTTTGTGATACCTAGTGTTCCACCATTGATTCCTTAATTCTCTCCCATTGATTCACATGATTCCTAAAGTTGGTCATGTTGATCCAAATGGGGAAAGTGCAAGTGAGTCTCCATTCCCTTATGCATTGGATGAGCACTCGTCATGCCATAGAAGATAAAAGAAGCATGAAAATGTGATTTTTGAAGTCTCGAAGCAAGTCAAGGTGAACATTCTATTGCTTGATGCAATCAAGCAAATCCCAGACTATGTCAAATTTCTTAAGAATATGTGCACCTAAAAAAAGACATCAGGAAGGAGATCAAATAAAGTAAAGTTGTATGATCAAGTGAGATCCATTATAAAATATTTTGTTCCATTAAAAAATAAGAGACCACGGAGCCCCCCTTATCTCTTGCCACATTGGTGGCTGCCTTATTGAAATTTCATTGCTTGATCTAGGATATAGCATCAACCTAATGCCCATTAGCATATACATGGAACCGCGCCTAGTTAAGTTGAAATAGACCAATTGTACTCTATAATTGACTAACCGGTCCATTAAGGTTCCAAGGAAATGTGGTGGCTAGGGACTTGGGCCAAGATAGTAGGTCCTCTAATGCCATCATCATCATGAATGAGCCTAGTAGCCTACCGCAGAGAGTAAGGGGGTTGATGAACATGGAAAGGGGGGTATACCATGCATTATGCAAATATAACATGAACATAGGTGGATGAACATCATATAGATAGATACCTTGTTTACTAGTTTGCTGATCATTACTTTTAGATCAGATGGGTTGACCTGATCTCACGAGCACATTATATATGTCTCATTGATTTGGCCTACACGAGGAGGGTATGATGAATATGAAAATCTCATGGATTACCTTAAAAAAAGGTGCCAAGGGGCAGGGTGGATGGCATTTTGGTGCTACTTGATACAAAGATGACAATGATGTGTGATATGGACATCATTGTTTTAGACATGAAGCTGGAGGACAAAAGGATTACCATTATCTGTGGAAGACCCTTCTTGTCTAAATTTGATAATGGTACTAATGTCACCACTATAAGAATGATGATCACATTCATGAATATGAAGTTGAGCTTCAATATCTTTAATACCTCACGAACTCAAAGAGACAAGGGAGACAAGGATGAATATGAATAGTCTGAGGACTTATAGGATCAGTGGGATGAAGAGTATATGTCGAATGTCGATGAGAAGGCCCTCTACTTCAACAAAATGGATAAAAACTTTCCAAATGGTTGATGAGTAAAGGAGCACTACAACCAACTGAAGGCACAAAAAATAGCACTAGTGGGAGGCAACCCATGTTGGTTTGTATTATTTTGACCCGATACCTCACATTTGTGTTTATATTTTTTAATACTTTTCCAAGAAACACACATACTACACTTGAAAGTTTTCTTTATTTTTGATGTTGTGCAAGATTGGGGGAATAATTGAAAGAAATGCCCACAAGATGTCAAACCAATTGAAGATCACAAAGTGTGGAGTGATATTTTAAGATTAAGCTAAATAGGTACAAGAAACACTATATAATGGCCATTCGACAAGAACTATGTTCATTCTACCTATTTTAAGAAATGGAGAAAATATCTTATAAGACGAGATAAATGACCACAGTTGTTTTGTTCCACATGGTCATGCTGATCAAAGGACAAAACAACCATTCTACCAATGCATACTACATAAAATTGAATACATAGTGATATTCCAACCCTCATTGGTCACTCCTTTACCATTCCAAGCCTAGTTTCATGTTGATGACATGTTATTCAAAAGCTTGGGGTGGTAGGATGGTATGTGCCTTATATGTAAGGACCCAGACCTGAGTTTTGGATTAATCCTATTTGATTTGTCTTCATTATGTGCTTGGAATATTTCTCTAATCTTTTTATATGTATTTAGGGCTTGTGATGTGCTTAAGTTTCAAGTTTGAGCTTGTTTGGAGGTTGTTTGTTCTTTCTATGCTAGTTTTGGTACAAATTGTAATTTACCTAGCATAGGGGGTTGATGTGCAATTTACCACCTCTAGAGTGTTCCCTCTCTTTCTTTACATCATTTAGAGGAAATATAAAGAGTAGGGTGCCTTTCTTGAGCCTTGGTTGAGGAGCATCACCCTATGTGGTGATTAGGGTTGATGTGGGTGGTGAGTACCTTGATCATGTGTGAGTTGGTTGTGTTGTCTTGACCTTGGGTCACAACCAAGGCTGGTTATGGAGGGTTTCATGGTCAAGACACTTCCTCTAGGTGTTTGGGTCGTGACTAGGAGGTATAGGTTAGTCTTGGGTCGAGATGGATGACCTAGGGTTTGTGGATGTGTCTTCTCTCGACCTAGAGGTGATGTTGGTTGATGGTGTCGCGACTGTGGGAGGTGTGCCCTAGGATGGCTACGACCGTGACCATGGGGGATGACATGGTGGTCGAGACACTACCTATAATGTATCACCATGTCTTTCATGTCATGTTTAAGTGGTTGCATGTGTATGCATGTTGGTCCCTTGGGTCCCTTAGTGTGTTGACACCTCACCCTTTGCTCTCTCTCTCATCCTTCATCTATATAGCCCCTTATCTTTCCTTGTTTACAACCCTTTTGGTCATCTATCTTCTTCCTCCTTCTTTTCTTGTCTTGGATCTTGGTGGATCAAGGAGGTTTGTCCTTGGATCTTGGGGGAATCAATCTCCTCTTGCATGTGGTGGTGGTGGTGATCTGAGCTCAACTTCCATCCTTAGGTGAGTGTTTGTCTTCTAAGTTGATGTTTCTTTTGATCTCCTACCTCCATATTCCTCTATTTTATCATACCTATACCATGGTTCTTCCATGGTGGTCGTTTTGAGAGATAAATCCCTCATCACAAGGGTCATAGACCATGTCCAGACAAGGTAGACCGAAGTGTGAAGAGGATTTCTCCTCTCTTTCTTCCTTTCCTCTTTGGTTCTACCAAGAGCTTCTTTGCTTCTTTCCTTGGGCTATATTTGACCTTGACATCTTCTTGTTTTTTAGGTGCTCTTGTGGCTGAGTGTGGAGCTTTGGTGAAGCTTCTTCAACCCTTGGATCGTGTGTTTGGAGCTCTTGGTGGTGATCACCTTAAGGCGAGTTGTATAACTTTCTACCCTTCTCTATTATTAGCACTCTTAATTTTATTTGCATGTTGCTTCTTTCTCTCTCCAAAATTTTCCCTTATCATGTTAGTATATAACTATGACCTCTATATCTGGTTGGTGGAGAAAACCTTGTTTGGTTTGATAAGAAATCTGAAACCCTAAATGTATACCCAATTTTTGATAACTATGAAATAATGATGCTTTTCTCCATCTATGGGCTATGATCTTGAGCATGTTCTTTGGATATTCGTGTACCTTGATATTTAAGGTGTTTTAGGTTCTTTTTGAGTATGATAGCCATGGTTTTCCCACCTTATATGTGGTTCTTTCATGGAGTTCTCTTGGTGCAAGTTTATGGTTCTTAGTGAGCGATTTTGAGTGGAGTTCTTCTCCTTGAGGATGGTGGTCTTCCTTATTGTAATCTATTGTTTTAATCCCTATATATGATGATTAATGAGCTAGATGATGTTATCATGAATTTATGGTTCTAGGTTTCAAGACTTTGTAGTATTCTCATGTAGATTACTCTTTTTCTTAAACCCTAAATTCATGTATTCGATTGGTTATGTATTGATTAGGGAGATCTTGATGCATGCAACATAAACTTTGGTTTTATCACCATGACTTAATATTGGTCCTTATGATTACCTTGGAGTTTTGGATAATTTCCTCATGTTTTAAGGTTCAGTTTTCCCTTCTCTAATGGTGTTGTTAGATGATCACTTTAATGCTCATTTTAGGGTTTGATGGCCTTGGATCCATGAGTATTGAGCTTGGTAACACTTGGTGTTTTATTGTTTGACCTTGTCTTGACCGATACATAGGTTTCCTTGGTGTTTTGGGTTGATACATACACTCGTGTGTAGTGTTGGGATCGAGACATCCATGCTTTGTGTTTGATTTGGGTCATGACACATTGATAAGTTACAGTTGTAACGTTGGTTCGCAATGCTTGGTTGAAACACCTAACTTTGGTTCTGATTACAATGCCTTATCTTGGTTTGGTGGTGGTGTTCCATTGTGAATTGGTTGTGACACATCGTTCTTATTTCGGCTGCAACTTCGTGTTATGGAGATGGTTGCGACACTACTTTAGGGCCTAGGTCGCAACGTCGTTGGGTGGTTGATGGTCGAAATGCCATGATGTTGACTAGTCATGATGCCTCATTATGAATGTTGGTCGTGACACCTAGCTGGGGTGTGTTGTGGTCACGACCAGGAGGTGATGTTTCACGGTCGTGACCAGGGTGAGGAGGCGTTGCGGTCGTGACCAGGGTGAGGAAGCATTGCAGTCATGACTACGTGTTGAAGGTGTTAGGGTTATGCCCACATGTAGGTGGATGGTCGAGACAACTTCTGGTCGAGATGTTTTAATAGAACCCTAACCCTAGTGTCACGAGTGTGATACGATCTAAGGGTTGGCCCACGCACTGCCGAAGCTGGGCGAGACGATCTCTCTTGGGATGGGAGCCCCATTTCCTTTGGTCACGACATGGACCATGGTGGGAGGTCGTGACCTATATGGCTAAGTGGTTGTGAAGCACATATGAATGCTTAATCATAATCATATATAAATAACACATAAGTCATACATAGTACTATTTGAAACTCTATGTAATCAACCTTAATGATGTCTCCTACTTCTCATACACTCTAAGATGATGGATGGTGATGATCCTAGGGTGAATAGACATACCTAGTCTTGTAATCTCTAATCAGTTAAAAGGAAATCCTAACCCTAATAGTGAACAATGAACTTGCTTATTACTTTATTATGAAAGGATTATGATGTTGTTTGGATTATCTCCCTCTCACTTATCAACTTCTAACCATGCAGGTATTATGAGAATGATAATCACAGCTAGTGCATGCTATGGTGACTATGATACAACACAAGTTAAACGAGCCTTGAGAGGCATGATTGAGGCACTTGTGATATAGGGATGATGTGAATGGCCCTATGACATGGCAATGACATGTGGCCTGATATAAGATAAGTTGAGGGATTGATATCCCATAGTATGTGGCTTTGTTGATGATGTGGTGAATAACAATAATATAAGCATCATGTGGTGATAGTGTGACAAGTTCACTCCCAGTATATTTATATCTTCTAGAAATGTGTTATGCCCTTATCTTTGTAGAATTTTCTATGACTTTATATGTTGCAACTTGATTGATGCTAAAAGAAACTCAATTGATTAACTAATCAAGTGGAATCTAATCATGTAGTTCTGCCATGTGCCATAGATCCATCTCAGTGTCAGTATTTCTTGGATGGTGAAACAGACTTTCCCTTAGAGGAAGTCTAGAGTCATATTGTTGAGTATGTGCATTCACAGGGTTGGCTGCGGGCCATATCCTGGTAGGAGTGCGGTTGCGGGTCGTAGCTCAGTGATATGTTGCTTATGTGGTTTCATAAGATTGGCTGTGGGCCATACCCTGGCGGGAGTGCGACTGTGGGTCGTATCTTAGTTCACTAGCGTCATGACCTATACCAAGGTGGGCTAAGATGTTATATGGACGGCCATGCGTGAGCTGGTCCCTTAGATAACTATATGTCACTTTCACTCTTTTACTGACCAAGAGGTTGTTGGTGAGGTCGTGGATTCTGGCTCTTCCATGGACCTTTTATGGCACCGATTTTGACTTAGTAGTGGTCAACTAGATTTGGGTGGTACGACTCAAATCCTCAAGGCATTAATAAAAGATTTAATAAATTCATGTGGTGTATTTTTTTTAGGAACAAACACAGATAACATTGGATGAGCCTTTGCCTTGTTTCTTATACTAATTATTCCATAACAGTCATACATGTTCTTCATATTTCTTTAAAAATCATAGAATGTTCTACTGTACACTTGTAGATCCTTGAACTATTTAAACATTGTTAATTGCTCTGCTTATATCATTCAGCTAAATCTACCTATCTATTAATAGTATTATCTCATGTTTTAGTTATTTGTGCTTTTAATAGATATTGACGGAGAGTTATAACTCTCGCTGGGATGTTTGGTCTCACCCTGTGGGTTCCACAATATTTTAGGTGGACATGTTTGCGGAGATAGAGATCGCATTGTTGAGGTAGATATCTTGAGGTGTGTAGTTGTTGGACCATAGATATGCAACTAGCGTCTAGTAATAGAGTCATATGTGTCGTCCCTGTACTCTCAAGTCCTCGGAGGTGTTTTATAGACGTTGTACATAAGTTTTAGTTTTTGAGTCTACACAATGATGGTGCAGAGATGATTTGTGTAGATGAGTAGGTTATCACATGTAATAGATTGTGGCTAGTTAGCCAGTGAACAATGCTATGTAACTCCTTTTGATATGAATGAAATACAAGTGGCTTTAGTTTATGGCTTCAGACATGATGAATTCAGCTTGATGCATGGCTATGCAATTGGTTTTAATTTCATGTGTTTTTTGGTAATCCGCTTGCTTTGTGTTAATTCCATGTTTGGTTTTTAGTAATCTCGCTTTGTGTGACAAAGGGTGTCACACTATATTTGCTCACTTTTTATTTTTTGTAAAAGTGATACAGTTTGTATGATTTACAACTGAACCCCATACTTACCTAGTTTACCCTTTATATGTTTGCATATTGCCTCACCACGTGCCATATAGTATATTTCCTTGCATTTTCTATTTTTTTTCAAAAGCAAAATAAAATTTTCAATGCCATCCACTCATTTTACATTTGCTTATAGTTCTGGTCAATTTGTTGTGTGTAATTAGATAGATTTACCTTCATATATTTTAATGATTTTTAGTTAGATCTTGATGTGAATAGGGGTAATTTGGCACCATTTTTCCAAACCGGCCCAAGTTTGACATATTTTGTCTTATAATGTGCCCTATCTTAATCTCTACATGTTGAATGAATTGACGAAAATTGATAAGTGTGTCTCACATTATCAGAGTTATTGCTAAATAATCTCCATTTGTGATTTTATATATATTTATCACCTCTCTCATGGATTTTGAATTGATTGGTTGATTGCAGCCTTAGCAAGCAACAAATGCTTACAATTTATTCAAAGCTCATGGTTAAAATATGGTTTGTTGTATTTGCTAGATCATTGTGGGTTTCCACTGATCTATGAAAAGTGTTGAAGTAACTTGCATGCATGAAATCTTGTATGAAAATTCACACCATTGATCCCTCTTTTGATCAACCATTCTTCCATCATATCTTACCTCTATGCCTCATTAAAAAATGCTAAAAAGCACAAAATACTAATACTTGGCTGCCCTAAAAAAGATGGGGTGGCCAACACTTCCTCTTCTATCTTTATTCCTGCCACCACATGCCCTACCTACATAAGGGAAAATATAGAAAAAAAGGTTCTCCGATCTAATAGCACTAAAATAGAAAATAATGTATGTTCTTATGTAATAGAATCCCAATCTCTTTCAACAACCCCGATCTTCTATTTGTATTACCGTCGAGTTGAAAAAAAATCAGCCCTAGCCCCTCATTGCCCCGTACATAGGCAAGTGGGTCATTTAGGTTGGATTCAAATGCACGAAAGTGAAAAAACACTCATAAGTGATTTGGTCATTTCTAGTATGAAATGGTTTTCCCAGAGCTATATGACTGCCACATTACTTGAGTGAATCTTTGTTGCTCAATATGAAAAGTTTGTATGCTAAGTGATTTGAATGCAACAAACTTTGGAAATACTGAGGAGAGGAATGGAATGTATGAATTTAGTCATCGTGGAGCGTATCTAGTTTATAACTATCGAGCCAAATGCATGTACCATTCATGTAGGGAAATACGACATCAGATAGGCATCAAAAACAAAAAAATTATTGACATATTTCCCATTAACCAGTGGATTGCATCAATAACTATGCAATGGAAATGATAGTTTCACAAAGTTATACCTAGTCCCAGAGCAAGTCCAATGACAATCCTCATCGATGCAGATGTGCACTCTATCTTGGACAGTGTCTGTGCAGCTCCTGGTTGCAATGGGACTCGTCTAACTGCTCCTCCACAGATAGCATACTTGAACATCATCGTCTGTAGTAGCTCTTGTCGTCATTGACTCTTGGCTGACGTCCTCCTCCTTAGAGACGGGCAAATGCCACCTTGCCTCTAGAGAATTCCACACCGACCAACTAGAACTCTTGTCGTACTGCTAGAATAGACTGGAAAGAGTTGTCCCTCCCATTGGCATACTAGTCGCCAACCTTCTCTCCCACAACAATGATCCTCAGTTGTTTCTATCCCTTGGCTATCCCTCTCTAGTCGGGCAGTACTTGCCTGGGCTCTCTTGGTTACTACAACCAGAGAGGACAATAATTGTTAGAGCAACTGATTCTCAATTATCTATGTTGTACTTTGGGAAGTCCCCAGTACCCCTCTATTTATAGGTGGGGTTAGGACCAGGGTTCCCAGTATGTGCAGGAATGGAAGAGACCGGAAGATCTCAAATTTTCACAACAATTTTGGAAACTTCACAACCTGCGATAGACGAAATGGCCGTTTGGCAAACCCAGACGGTCATTTTGTAGTTTCCCAGTTTTGTACATATGTCGGCAATTCAATTCCAATTGGTGCACGTCATGACATCAACACAAATCCTTGAGGCAATCAAATTGCACCCCTGAGACGTTCGTTTGGTGCATGTGAGATGGGTGTCACACACCACCTAAGATAGTTGTCTCATAGTCTGGGTCAGGTTGAATTCCAAGCAATCCACCATATAATCATCCCGACACTCCAAACGACTATCTCAACACTCGAACTAATCGTTTGGTCATCTAGTCAGCTGATTTATTGTGTGAATTGAATTACCTAAACATTTTAGTAATCAATTCAATCATCATTCACGATCAAACTCCTCTTCTAGATGAGTTCCTATGTGTGTGGCCCTATAGGTCCCATATTACATTGGCAGTACATGTCTATAATAGCTTATGACATCACAAGCGATGAGCGGTGTCTAGTCACACATCATTACTACCCAAGTAAATGGAAAGTTGGAGAACAAATTCAATCTACAATCTATGTATGGTGTTATAGTGTTTGTATATTCCTTTGTCACTGATATCCAGATTGAACTAAAGGCATGGAGCAATCATCATCAATATTATTTAGTCTTGTTTCTTGAACCAGAGCAGATTGTCTGAGATATATGTATGCTCAATATCACATATTGACTCACATGTACATGGCCACGTATTTCTTAGTCTCGCTAATCAAGAGGCCTAGGATATTATACTCATGTAGGAGGGACAAATCCCATCTCTATCACTCATAATCAGTCCCCATGTGTCACAGTCACCCAATCATCACCTTTATAACAACCCATGTTTCATGATTGTGTTTGATGATGTGAAAGCATACCAAATGACATGCGATGAGTGTAGTGATTTCAGGTCTAAGAACCACAAACACCACCATCACTATAAACGTGATTCTGACTTACCTTGTTAAGGTTTCCATGTATCACTCTTATGGTGGGTCTATCCAATACACTGTTCTCTAACATGTATCGTGTGCTTAGTTTGATATCGCCATATCATGATTAATGAGATTCTACCATCAACCAACTCACACTCTGATCTTATGTGATATCTACCTTCCACAATAACAACTGATCAGGAACATAATGAGAATGTTTATATTGTTAACATTCGTATGATTTCATTCTTCCAAGTCACGTACTTGAAGACATACGTCATTGAGTAATATCATTCTCTAGACATTTATTATGTTATTTCATTATCTCAAAAACTGAATAAACAAAATAAAGTGGAAGCTTGCCTTTATTAGTAATAAAATCATTTACAATTTATGACATTACAATCATCATATGATTGGCTCTCTAGGCATGCATACAAACAAACTCTCACTTGCACTTAGAGCCAATCTCCCACGAATCTTATTCTAAGTGACCTAACATGACCATCATGCTTCTGTTGTGAAAGTGCCTTTGTCAAGGGGTCAGAAACATTGTTCTCAGTTGGTACTTTGCCAATATTTACATCTCCTCATTGTACGATCTCTCATATGAGATTATACCACCTTTGTATATGCTTTGAGCATTGATGTGATCTGGGTTCCTTAGCTTGTACAATAGCTCCATTATTGTCACAATATAGCTCGATTGTATCATTGATGCTTGGAACGACCCCAAGTTCTTTAATGAACTTCTTGATACATCATCCTTTATTGCATTCTATGCATCATATATTCGACCTCTATTGTAGAATTAGCAACTATCTCTTACTTGGAACTCTTCCAAATTACAGCTCTATTGTTTAGGCAAAACACAAATTGTGATTGTGATTTATAATCACCTTTGTCAGTCTGGAAGCTTGCATCGGTGTAACCTCTTATCACCAACTCTTCCTCTCTACTATAGACCAAGAACTGGTCCTTAGTCCTTCTCAAATACTTGAGGATGTTCTTCACGGCTATCCAGTGAGCATCACCTGGATCTGACTGATATCTGCTCATCATGATCAAGGCATACAAGATGTCTGGACGAGTACACAACATTGCATACATGATTTATCCAACTGTTGAGGCATATGGAATCAAACTCATGTGTTACATTTCTTCACAAGAACTGGGACATTGACTCCTAGAGATGGTCACTCCATGCAACACAGGCAAGTTTCCTCTCTTTGAGTTCTCCATGCTAAACCGCTTCAACACTTTGTCAATGTATTTGCTCTGACTTAGTCCGAGAAGCCTTCTTGATCTATCTCTATAGATCTTTATCCCCAAGATGTAGGATGCTTCTCCAAAGTATTTCATAGAAAAATTATTTCCAAGCCATGCCTTTACCTTTTGTAGAGTAGCGATGTCATTCCCCATCAATAGTATGTCATATACATACAATATGAGGAATACAATCATGCTCCCACCGACCTTCTTGTACACACAAGGTTCATATTCATTTTGAACAAAGCCAAACTCTTTGACTATCTCATCCGAATGAAGATTTCATCTCCGAGATGCTTGCTTCAATCCATAGATTGACCTTTGTAGCTTACAGACTTTATTTACAAATTTTGGATTTATAAAACCCTTAGGTTGTGTCATATACACATACTCAACAAGGTTCCTGTTAAGGAATGTGGTTTTAACATCCATTTTCCAAATCTCATAGTCATGATAAGATGCAATAGCAAGCATGATACTGATGGACTTAACCATGGCCACTGGAGAGAATGTTTCTTCATAGTCAACACCTTGAACTTATCTGAAACCCTTTGCAACCAATATGCCCTTATAGGTTTGTACTTTACCATCCATGCCGATCTTCTTCTTGAAGACCCACTTGCACCCTATGGGTTTTACCCCTTCAGTTGGATCCTTAAAGGTCCATACCTTGTTGGTATACATGGATTCCATCTCAGATCTCATGGCTTCAAGCCATTTCTCAGACTCTGGTCCCTTAATACCATCTTGATATGTAATTGGCTCATCATATATGACCAATTCATTGCCTTCATGAGTAATAAGATATCCCAATCTCTCAGGTTCAACTAGATCTATGAGGTTCCTATGTCACATGAGGAATTTGAGATTCCACAACACCTTTTAAGTATCCTTGTTCCTCCGGTACCTTAACTGGTTCAATGTTTTTGTGTTGGTCTCGAACCTCTTAGAGTTCTACTTTCCTCCCATTGATTCCTTTGGTAATGAAATGCTTTTCAAGGAATGTATTCTCTCTGGCAACAAACACTTTGTTGTCAGTTGGGTTATACAAGTAGTATCCCTTGGTTTCTTTGGGATATCCAACAAAGTAACATTTATTATATCTAGGGCCAAGCTTTTTAGGTTACATTTTCTTAACATAAGCTTCACATCCCCAAATCCTCATAAAATACAATTTGGGATGCTTCACAGTCCATATCTCATATGGGGTCTTTTAAACTGATTTTGATAGTACTCAGTTTAGTGTAAACGCAGTGGTTTCAAGAGTATAACCCAGAAGGTTATTGGAAGATTAGCAAAATCATCATAGATTGCACCATATCCAGTAATGTGTGATTCCTTCTTTCTAACACACCATTATGATGTGGTGTTCCAGGTGGAGTCCATTGGGATATAATCCCATGGGCTCTAAGAAGGTCCTCAAACTCTTGGTTCAAGTATACTCCACCTCAATCAGAACAAAGTGCCTTAATACTTTTACCAAGTTGGTTATGTACTTCGTTCATGAACTCTTTGAACTTTTCAAGAGCTTCTAACTTATGTTTCATCAAGTAAACATAGCCATACCTAGAGTAATCATCAGTAAAGGTAATGAAGTATTGATGCCCACCTCTAACAGTTGTTCTAAAAGGGCCACAAACATCAATATGTATGAGTCCTAATAGATCACTAGCCCTCTCACTATTTCTAGTGAAGGGATTCTTGGTCATCTTGCCCAACAAACAAGATTCACATGTCTTTATTGATTCAAAATCAAAAGAGTCCAGATAACCATCTTTATGGAGTCTAGATATGTGTTTCTCATTTATGTACCCTAGATGACAATGACAAAGGTATGTTTGGTTTGAGTGATTGAGTTTTTGTCTTTTGGTATTTACATTATATACACTTGTCTCTAGATCTATCAAGTATAGACCATAATACATTGGGGCACTGTCGTAAAAGATCCCATCTTTACTAATAGAACATCTTCCATTCTTAAAAGATTCAAGCCCATTTTTATCCAAATAAGATATAGATATGATGTTCCTATTAATGGAAGGTATGTAATAGCATCTCTCTAACTCTATTACTATCCCACTTGGCAGAGATAACTCATATGTTCCAACTACACTGATTGGAACTCTTGCACCATTTGCAACTAACAGTTCAACTCACCTTTCTCTAAAGGTCTACTTCTTTTTAGATCCTTCACATTTGAGCAAAAGTGTGATTCACATCCAATATCTAGTGCCCATGATGAGGAAGTAGTAAAGTTAAGTTCAATAACGTATACACCAAAAGTAGAGATCTCAATCCCTTGCTTCATCTTCCTAGGTTCCCTTATCCTTCTCCTTATTTTGAATGTAGAAGACTTGGATTTTAGCTTAGCCACATAACACTTCTTGCTTTTGCCTTTGTCCTTAGACTCAATTCCGTTGATCATCATCATAGATTTGTCCATCTTCATTTATGCATCGACACTTATCAAGATGTCAAGAAACTCTGACAGCGGTCCAACCATGTTACTCAAGTGATAACACTCAATAAATTGGCTATATGATTTAGGCAATGAGTGCAAAATCATATCCATGGCCAACTCTTGACCTAAAGGAAATCCTAGTCTTTCAAGATGCTTCGTATGCCCAATCATATTGAGCACATGAAGCTCTACTAGATTTCCCTCTATTAGTTTGAACTCAAATAGAGCCTTAGAGACATTGTACCTTTCATGCTTCTCATGTTGTTTATGCAACTCATAGTTCATACATCCCCACATAAGGTTCTTTTTCTTCAAAGCATCGTTAGCATGCTTCAAAGAAGCATCCATGTTAGTCTCAGGAAAATTAGGAGTGGATATTGGTACTGGTGTTTCAGGAACATGCATAACACTTCTCAAGGTCTTACACCAGTTATGGAAATAAATCTTGTTTAATTCATTCGATTGTGATGATTGAGTGTTTTCCATTTGATTCTACAAGAAAAGTTTTGCATTTGTCAAAAACCCTTTTTGATTTGATTTGATTTGAAAATTAGATATTAGTTAGGTCTTTAATTAACTATCGCTCCCACTATTCTGTTCAAATTGATAGCCCTCAATATCAATTCGAAATATTGTAGCATACAATATTCTAGTGGGACAAAATCCATATTTCATCAGGTCATGACTCAGCTTTGGTTGATCACCCACAACTTGATTATTTAGGTAGGCTAAACTTGCCGATTGCATTTGTATGCAACTCTTGTATAGATGATATGTGCAACTCTTTGCCATAATCATCTTTATGCCTCTAGCTCTTGGTCTCGCCAAGTTATCACCAGTTAAGTCCTACCCAAGAGACAACATGATAGGATATGTACCCTACTTTGGCAAATCTACATACCTACCATCACACTTCCACAAGATAGACGGTGCACCATGCTTTGGTGTATGCTACACTTAGTCGATCAAGATTTTTATGTGTGTTGCTTATAGAAGGTATCTTAAACGTAATATTATAATTAAGGGAGTTTGGATAATAAATATACATTAACCAATCATCACATATATAGTATGTATCTTATACATGCTATAACCCATAACGAAAACATGCAATAAACAAAAAACAATGGTTATGGCCAACCCAATGTAATTCCTTAGAGCCACAAGGAATTACCACAATCTAGGTCCACATCACATGCACAAACCTATTGTTGATGAAGATCCATGCTTGCCAATCTGGTTTGACTGGTTCAACCCTTGAACCGATTGGCTCGCCTCTTGGTGTTCGGTTGGTCGCCTCCAGTTGGTCACCTAGATCCTCCAAACAACTAGTTGGTCGTCATGTACCCGATCGTTTGGCTCCTCTAAATGGTTGTCTCATCTTATCCTTCGGGCTCCTGGTCAGCTCACCAGCCTGTCATCTCGACCCTGCTAGACAATTGTCTCGGCCCCACCAGCCGGTCGGCTCATCTCCTCCGTGCGTTCGGTTGGCGTTTATCTTCTTCATCAAAACAAGAAAGTAAACTATCCTTCTTTTACATGAGTATTGAGAAACTCAAGTTACATTCGAGGGGAGTAAAGGTATAAGAGAATAATACTTTTACACTGGGAAGATAAGAGAGAGGCTCATTTCGGAGACTGAGATAAATAGGATAAACCAACCACACAACCATGCACAAATAATAGGGGTTATTGGCCATAACCATGCTACACATCCACGATCAAAACTCACTTTTAAGGTGACACGTGTAAATTGCATATATATTATCATATATATATATATATTTGTTTGGATTCTTATGTGGTGATTAGACAAACGTGCATGTCGATCAGTTTAAATATTTGCATCACATGCAATAAATAAACTCGATAAAACAAAAAATCTGATGATATCGATTATCCAAAAATATAATTAATTGACGTGGCTCTTATACCACTGTAGG
Organism: Alisma plantago-aquatica; assembly: GCA_963693085.1. NCBI lineage: Eukaryota > Viridiplantae > Streptophyta > Magnoliopsida > Alismatales > Alismataceae > Alisma > Alisma plantago-aquatica. Next base: position 423,051,812 of record OY856410.1, on the reverse strand, counting down.
GAAATATGACAATAGATAGGCAACAAAAACAAAAATTTTACTGACATATTTTCCATCAACAAGCGAATCACATCAATAACTATGTAATGGAAAGGATGGTTTCACAAAGATATACCTATACCTAGAACAAGTCCAGCAACAATCTTCATCGATGTAGATGCACACTCTGTCTTGGATGGTGTCTGTGCAACTCCTGGTTGCATTGGAATCATATGACTGCTCCTCCATAGATAGTAGACTTGAACATCGTCGTCTGCAACAACTCATGTCATCACGGACTGCTGGCTAATGTCATCCTCCTTAGCGATGGGAAAATACCACCTCACCTCTAGTGAAGTCTACACAAACCAACTGGAACTCTTGTCGTCCTACTAGAACAGACAAGAAGGAGTTGTCCCTCCCATTGGTGTACTAGTCGCCAACCTACTCTCCCACAACAATGAACCTCAGTTGTTTCTCTCCATTGGCCATCCCTCCCTAGTCAGATAGGACTTATATGGGTTCTCTTAGTTACCACAACCAGAGAGGACAACAATTGTCAGAGCAACTGATTCTCAATTGTCTGTGTTGTACTCTAGGAAGCCCCCAGTACCCCTCTATTTATAGGCGGGGTTAGGGTCGGAGTTCCCAGTCTGTGCGGGAGTGGAAGGAACTGGAAGATCTCAAATTTTACAACAATTCTGGAAAGCGCAACATGTGATAGCCAAAATAGTCGTTTGGCAAACCTAGACGCTCATTTCACAGTTTCCTGATTTTGTACATATGTCGACAATTCAATTCCAATTGGCGCATGTCATGACGTCAGCACCAATCCTTGATGCAATCGAATTGCACCCTGAGATGTCCGTTTGGTGCATGTGAGATGTGCGTCTTGTACCACCTGAGATGGTCATCTCGCAACCCGAGTCAGGTTGAATTCCAACCAATGCACAATATAATCAGCCTGACACTCCAAATGACTATCTCAACACTTGAACTGATCATTTGGCGGTCTAATCAGTTGATTTGTTGCATGAATTGAATTGCCTAAACACTTTAGCAATCAATTCAATCATCATTCCAGATCAAAATCCTCTTCTAGATGAGTTCCTATGTGTGTGACCCTATAGGTCCCATATTACGTTGGTAGTGAATGTCCATAACAACTTGTGATATTACAAGCGATGAGAGGTGCCTAATCACACATCATTTCTACCCAAGTAAATGGTAAGTTGGAGAACAACTTCAACCTACAATCTGTGTATGGTGTTACAGTGTTTGTATAGTTCCTTTGTCACTGATATCCAGATTGAACTAAAGGCATGGAGCGATCATCATCATTATTATTCAATCTTGTTTCTTGAACCAGAGCAGACTGACTGTGATATATGTAAGCTCAATATCACATATTGACTCACATGTACACGGTCACGCATTTCTTAATCTCACTAATCAAGAGGCCTAGGATATTATACTCTTGTAGGAGGGACAAATCCCATCTCTATCACTCACAATCAGTCCCCATGTGTCACAGTCACCCAATCATCACCTTTATAACAACCCATGTTTCATTATTGCATTTGATGATTTGAAAGCACACTGAACAACACGTGATGAGTGCAATGATTTCAGGTCTAAGAACCACAAACACCACCATCACTATAAGATGTGATTCTGACTTACCTTGTTAAGGTTTCCATGTATCACTCTTATGGTGGGTCTATACGGTACACTATTCTCTAACATGTATCATGTGCTTAGTTTGATATCACCATATCATGAGAGTGATCGCTCTAACCAGAATAATCATTTTGGCCCAAAAAACAAAAAAGTTTCTATATTATCATCATACATGTTCTAGCCAGCAATGAGACGTCCATAATATCTAAAGTTTCACCCCACCTTGCCCACACCCATTCCTAGTGGAACATTCATTCCCCTCACATGCAAGAACATTTTTGGTGAGGTAGAACAGTCGGTCTACAACCTAATCCTAATGTTTTCTAGTACCCCTTCCCTCCACTTAACCCTAGACACCCTAGACCCCTATATAAAATTTAGTGGTGGTGGAGAGTCATAGGTTAACCCCCCCAACATTTGTTTCCACCACCCACTCTCACCTACCTATTTTCTTCCATTTCCTTTCACCTTCCACCCCAAAACCCTAGTTTTCTAAGGTTTGCACCATCCCCTTTAACATTACCATGTCATTTAGCCCTAAAGGAGAACATCTACTTCGAGCTCCATGGCCATTTTTATCTCTTTCTTCTTCCTTTTTACTTTTTCTTATACTATGAGTAGCTAATACCATTTGGTGGGTTGTTTTGGGGAAAATATGTAACTTCGATACCACAATGGGAAATTATTAATGCAAAACACTTTGATTATATTAGAATGTGCTATTTTCTTGCTTGTCCTGATTTCCTTTCTCTTTCTATGGAGATTGATGTATAAAAACACCTAAGGCGTAGAGTAAAAAAGGAATAGGAGGCTAAGAGAGGAAAAACTCCTAATTCCAACTAGTGGATCCTCACTCTTCCCACCTAACCATTTATTCTACTAACCCTAGACTCAATGTCTAGTTATGCCTCCCTTGATGTACGTAGCAAAGGGCATGTTTAGAGGTTATATGGAAGGTAATAGGAGGTGAAGAACCCTTCTCCTACATTCCATAACACCCCTTGACACTAAGTACATTAAGAGAATAACTATGACAAGCCTAGAATAGGGTGATCTTGAATGGAGTGTATCTATTCCCTAGTCAATTAATCCTTGTAAGATTGGATACGAGTGTAGTGATCGTCTCGCGAAAACATGATTAACTAATGCGGAAGAGAATTATTTGCAGCGGATTACTGAAAATCACTGAAACTTAAAACTTTTTGCAAAGAGATCCTCACATAGGAAATCTTTTCCAACAAGAACCATTGCATAACATTCACATTCTGGTTCAAACGTACATAACCTGTACCATCTCTTTTTAGAGATTACATCATCAACTGTCTTATAAACATCATATACAGACAGTATACAAATCTCGAGGCATCAAGCCAAAACCTCAGATTGATTCATAAAACACTGACTAAAAACTCCGAGGACCTGAGAGTACAGAGACGACACATAGGACTTTCTAACTACATAACTTGACATGTAGTATCTCCACCTGAGATAATACTGTTGTCCATGTTGTCACTGCTGCTGTCTATTCCCTGTAATGAGATTCTTCTTCTTTGTCTGCGCCCACCTAAAAAGTTGGATCCCACGGGGGTGAGACAATTGTAAATTGTCCCAGCGGGAGATATAACTCTCCGCCAAAACATTGTTATAGCAGTTTATTAAAATAAACTAAGCATAAGGATTTATATATATATATACACTTAACAGCAGGTAAATCACTTGTATGAACAAAGTGAAGTAATCTCCTTTTTCAAGGATAACGTTGCATCTACTCATGGTAGACTCATAGTTCATCCATATACTTGTAATGAATACAACATATATGAATAACATCAATGAACTACAGATATATAACAGAAATGTAACATCAGTCAATGAATTTCTGTATTCAATCCTTAAGCAAACATGCTATACAGCTGATTTCATTTTACAAACACACTTATTCCCTAAGGAGATGAGATATACCGCTCATTCTCCAACCGACCACTGTGAAGTCAAAATCGGTACCATACAAGGTCAATGGAAGAGCCGGATTCCCATGACCTCCCACATCTCAGTCAACGCGAGATCACATGCAGGACATCTTGTGTCTCTTCTAAATATAGCTTTCCAGAGTATACTGGCAACTTCACTATCAGAGTTACAGTGGCGTGTTGCACTCTCTTCGCGATCGTGAGATTTCGTGTTTATCTCCACTGATCTGGAATTAACATTATTGGGAGATGTGTACGACATCTAACCCAATCATCGGGAGATTCGTGATACATCCATCCCGGTACATATAATGAAGGAATGAGAGATTAAAGTACATCTCACATCAATTCCTACATTAGGACATAAGGATATTCGCGTCCATAACCCCCACATACTCAAAAGTATGCTCTCCAGGAGTTCCCTTAGGAAAACTTGTTTCACCATCATTTAACTACTGACAATGATGGATCTATGGTCAGGTCTCTACTTGATATGATTTCACTTGATTAAATTTTATAATTCACATGAGTAAGTTGTTGCCTAGAAAAAGGTAACAAGATATTTTGTGGCCTTGTGAGCCATGTGTGATGCTTGTGTAACAAGTATCATGAATGCCTTGGTCAGATGACCTGAAGGTGATAGTTACCTGAAAAAGGTATAATAATGCTCAATTATGAGTTAAGGTTTTGAATACCCAGAACCATATGATTATGGTGATGAGAATGTGAAGGGATGAGAATTCCCAATTTTGAAATGAGGGACTGAGTTCCCAAGGTCTTTGAAAGACTGATAAATATCTGATGAAAGTAGTACATGTCTCTTTATAACATTGTTGTAATAAGTTATGTTTGAGAACTTGATTGATGCTAAAAGAATATGCTAATGTACTTAAAGTCCATGCACATTGCTACTTTTATTAAGCAACAACAACATCAAGGCACAAAAGGCCAAACATTATTATATAAATGTCATAGCTCAAATCTAGCTATGTTCATCATCTCATCATACCTGCATGGTTATTAGGCATGATAACAATCATACAAGATATTCATCACATCATTTGATACAATAGTAACACCATTATTCCTTTTCCATGAATTAGGGTTTACTATCAAACATGGCTTATCATTCCCTTTACCCAAGTCAGGGTTAGGGTTCCCCTTTTTCTCATTAATTAGGGTTTCATGATTATATAATCTATCCAACCCTTAATTCATTAATGCATACCTCTGGGGCATTCAAAGATATCATATTTAATTATCCAAGAACATTACTTTCATCATATAGCATTAATGATCATCAATTCAAGGTATGAGTTCATTCCTCATCCTCATCATGGTATGATTATATCATACACATCATTTGGGCTTAACCCCATTCTCAAGGTACATTAATTAACACTCATCAAGGTGCAACAACTCCTTACATTTCATTGTAATAGTTGCATAACACACTTCATATGTTTCTTACCCAATTATATTGGATTTGAAGTACATCAAGGCATATAAACCCTGAAGTGTTGAATGTGATAACTATCATATTTTGATGTATCACTTTCTCATCACTTCAGACTCTCCTGAATTAGCCATCTTATCTTGTATTAAGGCATTTCCCTTCTTAATACATTCCATCACTAATCACTTACCTATAGCATATAATGCATAGGCCACACATTAGAGTTGTCCAACTATCTTTAATGATATGGACTTGTTTAATGGTACAGACATTGCTTACAATTAGGTTGCATATATTCAACCACATGAAATGTTTCACCTTTATAAGGCCATTACTTCTATCTCATCATTAGGGTTTCTTTATACCCTTACTTAAGATTAGAATTATGATTCATTGTCATATTATCCAAGATTATGGATTTATGTATTATGACTCCTCATTAGAGTCTCACATGCCTTCATCCTTCTTAGGGCCTCTTATCACAACATAACATTAGTACGTCATGTGGTGTTAATATTTAGTTAAGGTTTCTCATGGAATCACCCTCAACTAGGGTTTCTCATGGAATCACCCTCAACTAGTGTTTCTTATGGAATCACCCTCAACTAGGGTTTCTCATGGAATCACCCTCAACTAGGGTTTCCACCATAGTTTCCCACAATTTGGGTCTACTATTCATCTCTATTAGGATTTCATTCAATTATCCATAATTGGAGATTCACTGTTCATCCCAATTAGGGATTTACATCTCTTTTCCCTAAATTAGAGTTTCACTTATGATTACCCTAGATTAGGGCTACATCCTTACCCTGGATTATGGTTTCATTTAGAATTGCCCTCAATTAGGGTTAGAATTCAATAACCCTGTCAATTAGGGTTTATGTTCATGATTAGGGTTTCATGATCTCTTTACTTAAGGATCATACCCTTAATCTCCACATGAATCATATTCATGTTATGAATTCATGCTAACATCATCTCAACTTGATAAGGTCATATCATCCCTTCAATCAAGTACATACAACTATGAATGACATAGTGTACCAAGTCATTGATCCTATAAGCAATTAGGGTTCATCCCTTAATTGGCACTAATCACGTAGGTACTAATAGGGTTTCAATCTTTGTACCTTCATTTATTATCATTACTAATCATCATTGGATCAATGAGTCATTCATCATCTCTATTCTCGAGAGATTCAATCACCTTGGACCTCCATTACATAAGGTATCCAATTGAATTGATCAATTGAATCTACAATCAACTTTGACTACTTGACCCCCAAACGGTCTTGGTCTTTCAAAGTTCAAATGGTTTGAAACCATTTGGTAAAGGTGGTACTTGAGACCGTTTGCCCAAGTAGGTGAAGACCGTTTGGCCAAGTAGGTGAAGACCGTTTGGCCAAGTAGGTGAAGACCGTTTGGCCAAGTAGGTGAAGACCATTTTCCCATCACATCATCAAAATCCAAGTCAATCAATTAGGGTTTGGATCATTGGATTGATCACCAAATCAGCAATTGATTACACTTTAACTTAGTATCATTGGATCATCAATTTCTTAACCATACTCACCCCTAGACCTCCAAACGGTCTTGGGTGACCTCCAAACGGTCTTGAGACCATTTGGATGAGCTCCAAATGGTCTTGAGACCGTTTGGCTCATCCAACCCTTGGATTCTAGTGAAAAAAATCATTAGGGCTTGAGCTATTGAGTTGCTCATCAAATCAGCACTTAATTGCAAAGTGATTTGGTACCTTTAGACCTTCAATTGGTCAACCATGCTTAACCCTAGACCTACAAACGGTCTTGGGTGATCCCCAAACGGTCTTGAGACCGTTTGGGTGATTCCCAAACGGTTTTGAAACCGTTTGGGTCAATCAACCCAAAACATCAACTCTTTCCAATGCAAAATCAACACTTAGCCGATTAGGGTTAACACCATATCTTTTGTCCTTCAAACACTTAACCATATCCAACCCTAGACCTCCAAACGGTCTTGAGACCATTTGGGTAATCCCCAAATAGTTTTTAAACCATTTGGGTTAAATAACCCAAAAAGTCAAATCAATCAAGTTGAAAATCAGCACTTAATCCAATTAGGGTTTGCCTAATTGATTAGCCTTCAACTCATGATTCCTTTGGAATTAATCCATAAAATTTGGTGAGTTTTTAACCAACATCATTAGGAACAGGAATCTCAAACGGTCAACCCTATCAAATGGTTTTGAAACCGTTTTCCCAAATAGGCAAATAAATCAAGTTGAAAATCAGCACTTAATCCAATTAGGCTTTGCCCAATTGATTGGCCTTCAACTCACGATTCCTTGGGAGTTAACCAATCAAATTTTGTGATTCATTATACAACATAATTAGGAACAGTAATATCAAATGGTAAACCCTTGGTCAACTCACTCAAATGGTTTTGAAACCGTTTGCTCCCAAACGGTTTCAAACCGTTTGTTCTCAAACGGTTTGGTGAAACCGCATGAGAAATTAACTCAAAACCGTATGAACCATGATTTCTTTGGAAAAAGTATCCAAGATGATGTCATCATCATCTACCTTCATCCCTGAAGTTCTAACAACTTCTGATTTCATGAAATAACCATTTTCAACCAGCAATTAAACAAGATAATGAAGGAATCATTGAAATTGCAAGATTAATGGTTAAATAACAATGAAAAAGAAATCAAGTTATAAAACCCGCCTCCAATTGAGATCCAAAGCTCCATGTCCACGGAAAAAATAGTGGATGCAACTCCTTTCACCATTCCAAGGCTCGTCCTCAAGGTTTGAGTGAAAAGGAATGGTTAGAATTGAAGAGGAGATCGAAATAGGAAGAAATCCATAATTTATTTTCGATTTCCACCATGGAATCAAGGTGAAATGGATCAAGAACCTTACCAATAGGTTGGGGGTCGTCCTCCTGATCCTCCTCATTTCCCAAGCAAGGAGAAGAAGTGGGGTCGAAAAAGCCTTTCATTTGGCTTGTAAAGGGTCTTTTTAATAAGAAATTCAAGGAGAGAGAAAGTGCCTTATAAAAAATTCATTTAATCCCAAAAAAATGTGGCCGCCTCTTCCCCCTTATCTTCCTTAGGGACGAGGCTATCTTGTTTGCCTTTTATCCCTCTCAATTATCCATGATTTAAAGAAAAGCAAATCAAGCACCTTAAATCATATTATATTAATATCCATATATGAGTGGATATTTCTTTTTCTTATAAAATTGTGTGTGAGTTATCCACTCCCTTGGATATTTTCGTGGTCCTTGCAAAGCTCAAGGAAGTCACACATACATATAAATCCAACCATTTTAAGTTTGGTTGAAGGCCCTTTAATTAATACATTTATTTTTGTCCTAAATCGAATTAGGGTTTCAATTAAGATTAAATCTTGATTATTTTAATATCAAGATTCTCTCTCCTCCAACTTAATTCAAATGAGGTGCCCCTCTCATTTTCTTTGCTCTAAATGATGCCAAGAAACATTAGGGACCTTATTGAAGTGGTAATTTATATATTGCACCCTAGGTTTTGGGTAAATTGCACATTACACCAAAATTGGGTTTTCATGCACATACATTGCTTTATCAACTCTTTCTTGGTATTCAGGCTTCCATAAGCCACACCTCAGCATCATATTCACTCTCATGATGCTTCAACACATGAGGAACATATTATCATGCACAATTTGCACTTAAACCCCTCAACTTGGGTATTTTGCACATTAGTCCAAAACAAACAAAACATTGATTTCAACAATGTTAAAAAAAGACTAGAATTGCAACATAAGTTCCTCTTGAGGCCTAATTACTTTTCATAAGATGAGATTAAGCATTTAATCACCTTTATTAATCAAAACACCTAGGGTTAGAGTATAACCCAGGTCAGGGATGTTACAATGAGGATATACAGACTAGTTTGCCTATGCACACCCTATGCCACCCATGGCCAACTAGTAGAGTAGGTGTCTATATCCTCATTACCCTTAGTTGTTTGGCTTGATAGCACAATTGTTGGATGTTTTTGATTGAATAAGACCCTAGGAATTGTATATAGTTGCATGCCCTAAATGGCCCACTACTATTTACTAGTTAATACCATAACTAGCTCTAGTGTTATATAGTTCCTCTTTCTTAGTTAGTTAATTGCTTGCTTATGTTATTTATCCTATCATTATACTTGGTTCTTGTTTAAAATTGCCTTTGTTAGGTTTAGTTGGTTAATTGCTTAGATGTGTTAGTTTTGTTTTTTAGCTAATTATTTCTCTCTAGCTGCTATTAGGATTGCTCTTGTTAGTCTAGTGTTAATTGCTTGTTACTAGTTGTTTGGTTTAGTGTAATTTCCATTTTGCTTAGTTCATTAGACTAATTTGTGTATGTCAATCTAGGCTTTATTCTTGCTCCCTTTCAATTGCATGCATCCATAGTTTAATAAAAAAACCCAATATAACTCTAAATTCCTACACTCTACTTTGGTAACCTAGTATAAATAAACAATCTCTAGTGTCCCCATCTCTTGCTACGATACCAACCCGACTTGCTACATTCCTATACTACACCCTGATCCCATGTGGTTGTAGATCATTTTATCTAGAGTCTCTCGACTAGGGTTTTTTTGTTAGCCCAAGTGTGGTGACACATTAGATATCATGACGAGGGGAGATGCTTAGGGTGACAATCTAGGAAAAGATACCAACTTCCAACGTCAATAATATAGCGGTACCGACAATCAAGATTTCTCTATTGTAGGCAATCAAGGATGCATCAAACACCAAAACACAGTAGCAATGGTCACCACTCCGGAGATGAGCATGGAAGAGGGGAAAAAGTATGTACAGTAGTGAAATCTCTATCATGCAAGAGGATGTTCACATTTAGGATTGCAAATCAAGAAAGTTTGGATGAAATTCATCTATAGAGGACCATGGGGAAGCAATTATTCAATACCAGATTTTTCTTAAGACTATGAGAGGTCAAAGATAAATAAGGCATATGTAATCAACATCGATGCATCTCAACAACAATATGCATAAGAAAAGTCTGGAGTGATGCCTACAAATAGTTCTTCCTGTGATACTACTTTAGGAGAAAGAAGCCAAGGATCACAACCACTCTAATCAATGATGAGCAAGAAATAGTTGATCCCGTTGATATTTCCATAATCAACGCACGAGGCTCACATGTGTTACTGATAGCTTCTGAAGCATACTTTATTCTTCACAAATCTGAGCAAGGATCTATGAATTGAGTATAAATCATTTTCCTATTCAACTTACATGTGCGCATGATTATCAAACCGCACTCACATGTGATCGTAGATGATACTTGTTTGATGGTTTGGAAGTGGTAGAATAATATCATCCCTTCTACCCATCTTCCTCCTCAAATTGTAATGTGGGTTAGGGTGATAAACTTTCCATTGCATCTGTATACTAAATTGTGTTTGGAAAACTTGGGGAAGCATTGGGCATATTTATCATAGTAGACGATCATACTACTCTCTGTACAAGGATTAATTACACAAAACTTGGAATTGAGATTGATACCTCAACCCCAATTCACCTGGCGATTATTATCAACACCATTGATTTATGTATACAATATTAGTCCCTACTGAGTGTTTGCAATAACTGTGGAAGATAGGGGCACTTCCTCAGAGTTTGTAAATTAATGATTCAAACAAACAATGTTAGTACTCCCACACATGTTCGAGAAGAGGCACGTGTGAAATGGGTGGAAGATGGAGTCCGGTGGAAAATGTATTTTGGTCACGACATTCATACATGATACCCAGCTAGAAACAATACATGATAAAAGTTCCAACCAGTCAGAAGAAAGATGATGCGAAGTGATAATAAGTTTGCGCCTCTCAATCAAGATGATGAATAAGGTCATGACCCATAAAATATAGAGGTTGAAGAAGATGATAATTGCACTTTGAATGATGCTTTGGCACACACAACTGATTTTGTAACAAAGTTGTGGATGAGGGAAAGAAAACACAATTCCGTCCCTACAATTTTTTGAAACTTGACAAAGGTTCAAGACAACTCTCAAGGTAACAATTAGCCTATTACATGAACCTACCCATTTCAATTGATTAGTACTTCAATTGATAATCATTCAATCGTTGATCTGGAAGCATATGGAGTTATTTTCCATACTTCTGAAGATCACCAAAGCGACACACTAGGAATAAGTGACCACATCCAAACACAATCAAAACCTCTTTCCAGCCCTAACATAAGTCCATCTTCTTTGACCATAAGGAAGATGGGCGGGGAGATAAGATGAAGTAGTGGAAAACTGAAGTTCGCTCCTTATCATACCACAATCGAGCAAAGAGGTATGCAAACCAACACTTGGAACCCGACTTCTTCGAGGATCCATGACTAGAAGATTTATGAAGATCCTTGTTAGTTTTCTGAATCTCGAGCTATATACTTCCTCCTGATGATTGGAGTAGTCCAATTATCTGATGTACTAATGTAACTTGTTACTTACATCCGTTACTCTTTGTTTTAGTATGTTTAGGATGTAAAACCCATGATGCAACATGTAAAACTCTGTTTCAAGTAGGTTTAATAAAATGTGTAAATACCTTTTCCAAAATAATAATAATAATACTATTCAATTGGATCGAATTTAGGTCTCACGTTATAATACCCTTCAGATATAAGATCAGATATCATATAAGATTCCTTCCACCTCAATCAGATTGAGATATACTTCCTTGTCCAATTCTAATTAGATCCTTTTATAGACCTCCATAGTAGTGTAGGATTTCCGCACCATTCCATTTTTTAAATCTTCGTGTCGTGCATAGTCTTACTTATGCCTTTTTCATTGTTTTGCTGAATCACATTCACCATTGAAGTCCAATGAGAGACAATGACTATCGGCTATAGCTCTCTTTGACCTCGAGATCACAAAGCAACAGTGTTTTCTTGAGCATCATTAGCTTCAATTTGATTGAGCGCTAATCATGTTATGTATGTGGGTGAGTTGTTGACATTATTTCTTTCACATCAACATCAAATTACCACCAACCTTGCGGCTTTTTTTCTCCTTCTTTAGTTGGGGGGCGTGGTTACATGTTTTCCAATTCGGCTGAAAGACACGTGGGCGTATTTTCCTAACTGAATCTGTAACGAGCACCGAGCTACAGAAGCTCACTCTGACGGTAGAAATTGTTTCGTTGACCCTATGGAGAATATAGTTTGCCAACTAGTCTGAGAAAAAAAAAGGAGAGAGAATAAATAAACACATACTAAAATTTATAATATAAACAAAAAGTGGTCGTGTGTGGCGACTCTCCAAAGACGCATGTGAAATAACACACAACACGGCAGGCAGCCAGGTAGGCCCTGGAAGCGGAACCTGGCTGGACCCGATCCAGAATCAGTAACTTATAAGTTTCTTTTCCCCGGATAAACAGAAAAAAAAAAGAAGAGTACTTCTGAAAATGGACATATTGGCGTCGCTCGCTCCAACGAATGAATGATGTCGTAGTTATTGGTCCTTCCAACTCCTCCACCGAGCTGCGGCCGTCGAAGGTGGTGGTTGTCCGTCGGGAGAGATGGTGGCCGGAGGCGGCGGTTATCTCGACCTTTTTGCCAGCGTCAGTGACTCTTGTCGCACGTCTTCTTCCCCTCCTTTCTGTTTGCTGTTCTGCCCAGCGACTTCCCCTTCTCGCTCTAGTATACCTGTATATCCTGTTCTCTCTCTCTCTCCTAGTTTTTCCTACAAATTATAATTTTTCTAGCTGCACTATCACTTATGGGATTACCACACCTCTCTCTGGCGTCTCGTCCTCTTGCTCTCTTCTCTCTCTAAAAGCGTAGCGAGAACGACTTTTCCTTACTGTGCCCCCACCTCGTCCCGCCCCGCCGCGCTGCCACGAATTGCCCGCCGGTGGCCAAGCAGAGGTGTGAGCCACTGAGATTGCCGGAGCCGACCGACGTCGTCGCGGGTATCACTTCCCCCCCTTCCTCTTCTCATCTCCACTACCCTCTTTCACCTCTTCTCTTGCTTTATATGTTGAGTATATGTGTATGTTATGTCTTGTCGTGTAATTGTTTTCCTACTTTTCCTCACTTCTTTTTTGTTTCTTATATTATTTGTTGGTTATGTCGTCTGCTGCGAAAGGGGGGCTGAGCTTGGATCGACGACCATTTCGCTTCTCCGTCCGCTCCACAACACGTCGTCCCTCCTCTAGTGCTGGACTTGACGGTCGGTGCGTGTCTGTTCGCTTGTCAGGTCCTCGTCGCGCCCGCCCACGGCCCGTGGTCGGCAGATCAGGTGGGTACCCCCTCTCTGCGGTACAACGCTTCACTTCCAATCCTACATCGTGTTCGCCGCTGCTGATATCTACGTGCCGCCCAGCCGTCTTCTAGCTCGAATGCTGTTTTGGAAGATTTGGGCTTTATGTTTGTCCAACCGCCATCTGCTCGCCGCTTCCCTTCTCGTACTGCCTCGTCACGAACGGCTGCTCTCTGCTCCGCGAGACCGCGACGGCTTCTTTGCTTCTTGACGCCGCTCCTATGTTTTATTCCTAGTCCCTGTACTGGAACTTGCTCCCTTGCTGCTGTTCGTGACCCGGGGATCCTCTCGTGGTTGCTCGATGCACAGTAGTATATTCTCCTAGTCAAGGTCAAACTTTGCTCTTTTACCTCTCGTCTCAATTGCGTTCATCCTGCTCGTTCTTCCTTTCGGAACGATGACGGTCTACCAATGGCGTGATTGTTTCCCAGTTAGTAACTGAGGTCATGCATTATCTCGTATTTCATCCTGTGTTCAGCATTGTTTCACTGCTTCCAAGTGATCTGTATATATGATGTACTCTTGCCCAATCAGCTCTCTCGTTATCCGATAACACTGGTACATTTCTTCACTTTCATTAACTTAGATCAAATACTATCTGGGTCCCCCTTTGTATGCACAGAATTGTCTGGTCCCGTAATTTGACTTTTGAAGCCCGATAGAGATTGCGCTGACAGTCTGTTCCCCTGAAATTCCATTTAAGTTGAGGAATGACTGAAGAAGCACGCCTCAAGTCTTCATCCATTAGGATTGGTTGATGCAAGCATATTAACGCAGAATGTTGCTTGCCCGTAACAAACGTCTGGTGTTTGGATGCATGCCGTGGAAGCCAGATTAGTGAGAATGCCAAGAAATTTGTGGATATGAGATGCATGTCTATCACATTATCTATCAAGTGATCCTAGGCCATGTAAAATCAATCTCCTGTCTGACCATTTTACTGACATCTGCTGTCGTCTGAAGACACCCCCGAAACCTCCACTGAAGTCATTCCATGTATCCCTTGACGGTATAAAAGTTCATGCTTTTCCAGTTGCTTCCTTTCAAATATTAGTAAATATGAACTGACACTCTGCATACGAATCTTCCTCACATTGAAGTCTAGGGAGTCATTAATTGTGAAACAAACTTCTTTTCTTGCATCACATCTTTTGTAATATACCTGTTTGTCCTGTTTTGATGTTTGGCTACTTCCGGAAATTTGTGAGAATAAAGTGTTGCTTGCATGTCTCACATACAAGAGTAAACTCTACCATGATCTCATCCTTTTGTGCTTTTGAGCTGATGTATAGACCCGACCAAGATCTGACTATATGAACCAATGCTCCTCATTCCTACTCCTGGATGACTCGATTATAACATTTTCACTCTTTTTCTTTGGGGTTGTCTATAACATTTTAGCTCATTGCTCTTTAAGCGTTTGAACTTTAACTTTGTGAGCCCAACGATCAACACTGTGGTGTTATAGTCCTTCTAAAGCTCAAATTCATTAGTTTGAAACGAATCCGCATGGAGAAAAATTGTCCCGCTCTGTTAAATTCAAGTCTCTAAAGTACTTTTTGCTCATAAATTCAGTTTCTAAATCAACATTGGATTTCGAGGGGGTTAATATACTTATTAGATTCACAGAAACAGTCATCACAACTGTGTGCTCTTCTCGAGGGGTAGTGATTATTAAGTTGTGTTGTTTAAGTGAAAATTAGAATAGTAGTTCTAATTATGACACAGTAACATAGGGTCAGACTAGTTGAAACTAGTCCTGAGAAGGAGTGACTGGTCATCCATCCATATAACCTCATAGTTGTAGAGGTACTCATCACTTGGCCTTTATACTAGATTGGGCCTGTAAAGTATCTTTCTTTCAATTATTGGAGTTTGAGGTTCCATACAAGAAACAATATCCTGTACTGGAGTCTGAAGCATCCATTCATGCTAATTCAACCCAGTTTGCGTAAAAAAAGTTCCAAGAAGGCTGAATATCTGTCTACATGTCCACATTATATCCATGTAGAAACTTTATCTTCAGAAATCTATTTTCACGTCAAATTGTTTTGACTTCTCTGATCTGTCACGGTTTCCATCAAAGCATCAGGATCTCTTGAAATTTCCATCAAAATTCTCAAAATTTCAGTTCTGCATCTGGCGAGTCAATATTTGACATGTGTGCCAGAACCTTGTCATTGAGCGTCTGGCCTTTTCATTGCAGGATCACAACTCAAATTCTTCCAAAATTTAAAAAGCTAATTGTTATTCACTTATTACCACATCAAGTAATATGGACGAATCCCTAAGAGTTTGTAAATTCTTCCTTCCAAGATGGCCATGTTCCACCGGCTATTAATTTCTTTGCCTGTGAACTATTGACATAATGCGTTGGTTTCTAGGCTTAGGTTATCGCCCTACAATGTATTTATGTTCCAATAACACTGGAATTGCCACCAAGTTCAGTCATCCTAAGATTCCTTGCAAAATCTATGAAGATTATCAACTCCAAGATGCGCAAAGTCCATGATAAGTAGCAATACGTGCCTACAAGTGGCACTGAATGACTGTAATATATGTTGAAAGCATGTTGATGCGACACACATCATGAGTTAGAGGAAGATCTGGAAAAACAAACTCAACTTTATTTAAAATCTAACTCATCTGCTCCAACAATTTCCCGTGGCTGGGTATTTATATATCAAAATCAAACCCGAATGACTCTGAACAGTTGTGTATAATTGCCAAACCAATTGATTAGACTCAAATGAACAACTAAAACTTGGAAATTTGCATAAATTTCAGAAACCGAAAACTTGCATAAATGAAAATACTCTATATCAAATACATCAAAGGGGGTTTTCTCAGCTTTGTCTGCACTCGAACAAGAACCAAAAGATGCTCTTCTCATGCATCAACCCCCCCAAGCTCTGAAAGAAGAGCCACTAGTTAGTCGAGTGACAGGCACAAAAGGCCTCTCTATAATGCGGTGCAAGAAAGCTCGTGCAGAACCCAATGAAGCTGCACATATGGGTCTGGGTACCATTTGAGAGTGCTTCCTAACATGTGAAATTGATACACATTAAAGTAGCCATCATGTTGGATGCAAAGGTTGAATTGAAATGGATGTCCCTATGCAATGTGGGTTATCCCAATAGGAACCATCATAGTACACTGCATCCTTGAACATGACTTGATAAGAGAAGTGGACTAAGTAACATTGTGTAACCCAGTGACATGTATTGTCGATCCATTGTGGGATTGAGGAAGCTGCTCAATCTATAATCTAAGTGCCTGTCATGCTAATGAAAATATGATGTTGGCTGTACTACCACTATCAGTGGCCAATAGGCACATCCGGCCTTGGCACTCTACTAGGAGAAGACCAACAGTGAGTAATGTGGATGCGAATCTCGTGTGCTTGTAGCAGAAGAAAACACTGTCTTTGTTCATTGTAGGAATCCTCATCGCCACTAGGCTCACTCACATGTAGTACATCGTCAATCTCATCTTCGTCCTTATTAGCTGCTGTAACGGTCATGACATGTACATGACACTTATGACGATCTATGTCTAAAATCCTAGCATTTGAAGCACAGACTATGGTGCTAGGATGCCTTGGAAGTTGGAGGAGGACATACGAGTCGATTTGGCAGGATTAGACCTATGAGGTGATGTCATCTACAACAAACATCCCATGGACAACTTTGTCATAATATGCTTGCAAGCTGTGAAGACTTAGCTCATCCTTTAATGGGTTTGGGTATACCCGCATACCCACAAATCTGTACCTTTTAAAATTGTCACCGGCCTAGATTTTTGCACCCACATACCCATGGACCTGCATGGCCGTAGGCCCGTATTTAAGCGGGTCCACTAATGGGTATACTTAGACCAGACCTGCCGAGTCATGTACCCTTTATATGTATATAACTATTTAAATAATATGTTATTTATATCATACTTTACTACTCGAATTAGTATGATAGTTGAGAATATGTATTACTCTAATTAATATAATAGTTGAAATTATGTCATCTAATTGACAACTGACCATTCTAATTGCAAGCCTAAACTAAACTAAACCTAAATTCAAAACAATGTCATAGTACGCTGCATAACTCAAACACTACAACATTGACTACAATAAATGTGACTCATCTTCAATCTATAAAGTATTGTATTTACTGTAATAATATGATGTTGATATTATATACATATCAATATCTAGTTGTATTAAAATAAATACAACATATTGCAACTTTTCTTACATTAACAATATAACATTTTAAACAGAATTGCTTACCCGCATACTAGCACCCCGCGGTATTGCGCGAGTCTAATTTTTTATTATACAAGTCTAGACTTGTACCCGTACTTGCTATATCAAACAGTTAAGGCAATGAGTATGCTAGACCAGCACAATACTCACATCCTTTACATTCCTACCATCTGAGTCGTATCTTGAAGTTAGGTGAAGATTGAAATAGCCAACTTCTCCTCCATTTTCTCATTGAGACACTGGCAAGAGTTGGTAATCACAACGTCTTTGTCGTTATATACTCCAGAGTCGTTGAATAACCATAATTCTTTTTGAGTATATTCCGATATAGTAACGGTGCCTTGCATTGACTCAGTGAATTGTTCATATAAACGGTGCTAGTCACAAGGCAAAATGTTCCCCGAAGGCCTAATGTAGCACGATCCCCTACTCAAGATGGTGCATCTGGAGTTTCCACCGGCTAGTGCACCACCCTTTAGTTTTGCGGTAGCATACAGTAGCTTCTATGATTTTGTCAGCCCGTGATGCATCTTAAAGTACTTTTCAATGATGTGGATCCAATCAAGTAACATTTCATGACGTCAACAGTCGTTATAATCTGGCACATCTAACTTGATGACATGCTCAAGATGGCATCTAGGCTGGTTGTGGCGGTCATGAAGCTAATTACTTAGGGTCTTTCGTTGATTCTTCAACTACTGTTCATGAAGATATACCACATTTTGTCAAAATCAGCAAGTCAAGCTGCTGAAGAATCTCTTTGAGTTGTGTATCTAGGTGGTTTTGAAATTGTTGAATTCCTCTTTATTCACCATATTTGCACAAGGATTGAGAGGAGGAATCATCCACTCTGTAAAAAATCTAATGGTTGTGTTTGGAATAAAAAAAAATCAACAATAGAAGAAGAGTGGTATTGGGTCGTCGGTGGTAGGACTCACATCATTATTCACACACACGACAAGGAGAGGAGCTTTGGTAGTAGGACCCCATTGGCAATCACCTCACAAGTGCATTGTTGTAGGTATTGCTATTAGAGCAAAAACAACTCTAGAGTAGGCGAACAAGAGGGAGGCTAAATGCATCTGTAACATACAAGATATTTAGTTGGGGAATAGAGAGTGTGACCACAAGAACTATCCCTATTGATTCGCCAATGATAAACGGTCGCTTGATAGGGTTATTGGAAAATTCGATAGGAGCCTACAATGCCAAGAGGTCTAGTTAGGCATGCTGCTTCACCTAGGTGGGATCATGTGAGCGATAGTGGCAACTGGTTCAAGACTTGGTTTGTGATGTAGCATGGTGCTTAGGGCTGTAAATGGGTAGGGTTTTACCCGTTTACCCACTACCCATACCCTGTAGGGTAGGGTCAGGGTAAGCATATTTTTTACCCACAACCTGTTTATCCTTTAGCCACTTTACCCACATCTAAAGAGGGTAGGGTAAGGGAGAAGCTTTACCCAACCCGCTTTACCCATTTACCCATTGGTATAAGATTAAATGTATAGTTTCATATTCTAATATATGTATTAATGCCTATCGAAAACCCCAAAAACAACTGTGAAGCAACCTGCATCCCGGTCGATACTATCGACACTCTGTCGATAGTATCGAGATCAGTTCAGGTTCAAGTTGAAGCCACCTGCATCTCGGTCGATACTATTGACACACATGTCGATGGTATCGAGATTGGTTCAGGCGCAAGACATTGTTCTGTCGATACCATCGACATGTATGTCGATGGTATCGACACCGGCACAACGGCGGAACGACAATCCAGCGGCAGCTCTATTTTGCTTATGAAATTTATTTTTTATTCTTTTTCTCTCTTTGTACCTCATGTACTTACCCTAATATATATATACAAGTGTGTAGGCTCAAGCACTACTCATGTTTGCTGCATCTTGCAGTCGACATGTGATCGGTGTTCCTGTCTTCTTCCTTTCTTCATTTCTTCTTACATGGTATCAGAGCGGAGATCGATCTAGGGTTTCTCCTTTCTCTCTCCGGCAGATCTCTCCAGGTCTCTCTCTCCTTGACGGTCGGCTGCTTCCCACCCGTCAACTTGGCATAATCCACCGGCTGCGTAGAACCACCATTCGTTGCTCTGGGTCTGCGGTAGATATCTAACTCTACCGTAGCCACTATCACAAAGCGGTTGAGGATCTCCAGGTGATCTAACGATCATCTAAAAACACCACTGGAGGACTAGTTTCGTCTCAGCCATCATCCTAGTCACACCTCCTCCATGTGTGATTAGGAAGATCATTTGGAGGCTGTGAATGCGTCTGTAACGCATTTCTCCTTGTTTTTCTTCCGTGTGTGACGTGTATCTCTCCGTCACCACACTCTTTTTGACGTGTATCAATCCGTCATATAATCCGTTCTACAATGGAGGATATCAAGACACCTACGATCTACAACGAGGTGTCACCTATCGCCTCCATTAAACTCAACGGGAAAAATTATCTTCTATGGATGAACGCCATCCACACCGTCTTGGAGGCTCGTGACAGAGCAAGGCATGTTGACTCGGGTCCCAAGGCATCTACTGACGAAGGGTATGCTGAATGGAAGTGACATGACAGTCTTGTGAAGACTTGACTGTGGAATAGTATGGAACCTGCAATCGCCGCAAGATTCATGTTCTACTCTACGGCCAAGGAAATATGGGACGCAGTGAAGCAACATTATTCTCAAGAGAAGAATTCTCTCCGTCAGTTTATGATCTATGATCGTCTGTTTGCTGAAAAACAGGGTGACCGATCTCTTGAGGAGTATTTTGGGGCGATTCAGGCTCTTGCTCAAGAGCTAAGTTATTATCATCCTGTGACCGTTGCTGAACAGATAAAGGGTAGAGATGATCTGGTTACAGCCAAATTCTTATCTGGGCTTAACTCGGCTTGTAGCTCCGCTCGGAGCGTTATTCTGGCTACTGATAAACTACCCAGTCTTGTGGAGGCTTATTCAAGGATCCAACAATCTCTGTTTGAGTCTGCTTCCTTTGTTTCTGATATACCTTCTGGAGAATCTCATGCGTCTGTTGCTGCTGCGGTACGAGGAGGACGACCCGGTATGGGTAGAGGGCGTGGGACACGTCCGAAATGTACCTTTTGTGACAAACCGAGACATATAGTGGAGAAGTGTTGGAAGAAACATGGAAGACCTGCTGCACCACCTGTGGGGGCAACACATTGTGCCACCACCACAAGATCCTCATCCTCTACAACTGTAGGTACTACCTCTGGCACCAACATCACCCTTACCCAAGAAGAATATGATCGGTTCATTCAGGCGACACATCACATGAGTATGGGGTCATCATCATCTTCATCGGCAAATCTGGCATCTACAGCTGGTAATCAGGCTACATCTCTCATAGCATCTGGCTCATCCTCATCTTGGGTGGTTGACTCTGGCGCCTCACAGCATATGACTAGTATGAGGAGATTGCTCCACACTATTGACTCATCTATTTCTCACCAATCTGTTACACTGGCAGATGGTTCAGTGAAAAGAGTTTTAGCTAGTGGATCTGTCTCCCTAACACCCAAGATTGATCTTAAATCAGTTCACTTTGTGCCTGAATTCCCTTTTAATCTTCTTTCTGTTGCAAAACTGATTGACACTCTAAAATGTTGGGTAATATTTGGACCTTCTTGTTTTATATTACAGGATCTCAAGAGTATGAAGACGATTGGTGGGGGGCCTAGAAAGGGTGATCTCTACCTTTTCAACGGTGACAGTCTACCTCGCCAAATGCCTGCTCCTGCTCCATCTATCCTGTTGAGTGGTTCCCCCTTACTATGGCATTGCAGATATGGACATCCTTCTTTGGAGAACCTGCGGAAGTTGAAACCAGAGTTGTCCCAATTATCTTCCTTAGAGTGTCAGTCATGTCAACTGGGAAAGCACCATAGGTTATCCTATCCCAGTCGAGTCAATAAGCGGGCTTCTTGTCCCTTTGAGTTAGTGCATAGTGATGTGTGGGGTCCTGTAAAAGACCAGAGTTATAATGGTTTTCGTTATTTTATCTCCTTTGTCGATGATTTCTCACGCATGACATGGATCTACCTTCTTAAAAGTAGAGAGTCTGTGTTGTCTATTGTGAAACATTTTCATACTGAAATTAAAGTCCAGTTTGATTGCAATATAAAAATTCTTCAGTCTGATAATGCCTTGGAGTATGTTCAAAAGGCTATGTCTGATTTTTGTAGCTCGGTTGGTATGATTCACCGCACATCTTGTCCTCACACCCCTCAGCAAAATGGGGTGGCAAAGAGGAAGAATCGACATCTTCTTGATATTGCTCGATCTATTATGTTTCAATCTAATGTGCCCAAGAAGTTTTGGTCTGAAGCTCTTTTAACTGCTTGTTTCTTGATTAATAGGCAACCTTCTTCTGTTCTTCAAGGACATACCCCTTTTTCTGTATTGCGTCCCATGGACTCTCCCTATCCTATTCCTCTTCGAGTGTTTGGTTGCACTTCCTTTGTCCATAACTTTGACCCTAAGGCCGACAAGCTGTCTCCTAGGTACATTAAAACACTGTTCCTGGGTTACTCTAATACGAGCAAAGGATACAAGTGTTACTGTCCTAGTCTTCGCCGCATGTTTGTGTCTAGGGACGTCACTTTCCATGAGACCACTCCATATTTCTCCAATGCTATGAGCAAGGGGGAGCAGTTGAGAGAGGGAGAGCCACCAAAAATACAAAATGAGAGACTGGCACCATCAGTGCAGAGTGAGGGAGTGCCACCTATCATTCCGAATTTTACTTCTATCCCAGATGAACAAGCTGGAGATAGACCTACCATTGAGCATTACACACATGTATACCATAGGCGAGGCAGGCAGGATCCAGAAGAAGTAGAGGCACCAGTCCCTGAGCCCTCGTCATCGCCTTTCCTCAAGAGAATCCTACAGAGACATCAGATCTCGACCTTCCTATTGCTGTTCGGAAAGGTACTAGGTCCTGTACTATTAAACACCCTATTACAAATGTATGTTGCCTGTCTCATCTGTCTAAGCAGGCCCGTGCATTCGCTATTGGGATTGATTCTGTGTCGATACCAAGAAACCATTATGATGCTATGAAGAACAGTGGCTGGACACAGGCTATGCAACTTGAGATGTCAACTCTCTTTAATAATGGTACTTGGGATCTGGTTGATCTTCCTGTAGGAAAGAAAGTAGTGGGCTGTAGATGGGTTTTCACTATTAAACACAATCCGGATGGATCAGTTGAACGGTTGAAAGCCCGATTGGTTGCAAAGGGCTACACCCAAACCTATGGTGTTGACTTCTTTGAAACCTTTTCTCCTGTTGCTCGCCTGAATTCTGTGCGGATCATTATTTCTCTTGCTACTACCTTTGATTGGCCACTATTTTAGCTGGATGTAAAAAATGCTTTTCTCCATGGTGATCTACAGGAAGAGGTATATATGGAGCAACCTCCTGGGTTTGTTGCTCAGGGGGAGTGTCAGAAAGTATGCAAATTAAAAAAAGCTATATATGGGCTGAAACAGTCACCTAGAGCTTGGTTTGACAAGTTCAGTGAAGTTATTCTTCAGATGGGTTTTTCTCGCTCCATGACTGATCATTCCTTATTTTACTCCAGCTCTTCTCGTGGATCCATTATTCTTATTGTATATGTTGATGACATAGTAATTACTGGCAGTGACACCATGGGAATATCTCATGTCAAAGAGGGTTTGCCAAAACACTTCCATACAAAGGATCTGGGCAAACTAAGATACTTTCTAGGCATTGAAGTGCTTAGATCTCATGCAGGTGTCAATTTATCTCAGAGGAAATATGTGCTTGATTTATTACAGGAGACAGACATGGCTGAATCTAAACCGGTATCTACACCAATGGATTATCACATCAAAGAGGTGGTTGATGATGCTGAGTATCAAAGTCCAACATATTACAGGAGAATTGTGGGTAAGTTAATATATCTAACAGTCACCCGACCTGATATTTCATTTGCTGTGGGCGTGGTCAGCCAATATATGCATTCTCTGCGACAGTCACACTGGACAGCAGTCTGCAGAATTATGAGGTATCTGAAAAGTACTCCCGGTAAGGGTATCACATATTCTAGACCAAAGGCACCTCCATCTACTCTGTCTCTCACAGGATATTCAGATGCTGACTGGGCTGGTGATCATACTGATAGGAGATCTACATCAGGCTATTGTACCTTTCTAGGTGATCATCTTATCACATGGAAAAGTAAGAAGCAACATGTGGTTGCTAGGTCTAGCACTGAGGCTGAATATCGTGCTATGGCCCATGCATGCTGTGAACGAAAATGGGTCAAATCTGTTTTATCTGAATTACAAATTTCTCTTCTACCTTCTATGGAGCTCAAATGTGACAATCAATCTGCTATGCACATTGCCAAGAATCCTATCTTTCATGAGCGTACAAAACACATAGAGGTTGATTGCCATTTTATTCGTGATCAAATAAAAGACGGCACTATTGTGACTCCATATGTCAGATCTGAGGATCAACTAGCAGATATCCTGACAAAGCCTTTGGGTTCAACAATCTTTCAGAGACTCTGCGGCACGCTAGGCATACACAATGTGTACTCTCCAGCTTGAGGGGGAGTGTGAAGCAACCTGCATCCCGGTCGATACTATCGACACTCTGTCGATAGTATCGAGATCAGTTTAGGTTCAAGTTGAAGCCACCTGCATCTCGGTCGATACTATTGACACACATGTCGATGATATCGAGATTGGTTCAGGCGCAAGACATTGTTCTGTCGATACCATCGACATGTATGTCGATGGTATCGACACCGGCACAGCGGCGGAACGACAATCCAGCGGCAACTCTATTTTGCTTATGAAATTTATTTTTTATTCTTTCTCTCTTTGTACCTCATGTACTTACCCTAATATATATATACAAGTGTGTAGGCTCAAGCACTACTCACGTTTCCTGCATCTTGCAGCCGACATGCGATCGGTGTTCTTGTCTTCTTCCTTTCTTCATTTCTTCTTACAACAACACCATTACGTTCTTAGTTTGTGCTATTTGATTCCAAAAACTTTAGTACACAATGGGTAGCATGAAACTACCTTTTACAGTCATATATTTGAGAGTAAAATGGATTCATCAACAAGAAATAATATATTAATAATGAAGGCCTCGTCTTTAGAAACAAAATCAAGTTAAATATTGCTATTTTTATTGTATATCACAAAAACATAATTATTACTACAAAAAAATGGTTATAAGAGTGTCTTGTGTTTGATGTAGGGAATATCATATGAAATTTTTGTTAAAAGTATCTTATACTATCTTCATGTTCTTTTACCCATTTCACCCTTGCCCTACCCATTTACCCTGCGGGTAAAAAGATGCGAGTAAGGAAGGGTAAAGGTTTCTAGGCAAAGGGTAATTACCCTATCCGCTACCTGCATCTTTGACGCGGGTAATGGTAAGGGTAAGCCTTTACCCTACCCTACCCTACCCATTTACAGCCCTAATGGTGCTAGAAGGTAGAGACTAACAAATATGATTGCAATGTGACGCACAAGGGTCAGGGTCTACTTCTCATGTTGCTTGGAGCAAAACGATGGTTGCCATGCCACGTGAAGATGGAATGTTGGACCAAAATAGAATAGAACGGGGGACTGAGAAAACGAAACAAGGACTAAAAATAGAAAGAATGACCTAATTCTAGCTAGGGCTTAGGCTTTGATATCAATTAATGTGGCACACATCACGAGGTAGAGGAAGCTTTGTTTGAAATATGAATCATCTACCCGCGAACGCCTTGTGGCTAGGTGTTTATAACAATGAGAAAATGCCAAGTGATTGGGTATTGCCAAACTAATTAATTGAACTTCAAATATTTAAAAATTGGAAATTTGGTCATAAAGACTTGGTGAATCTTCACGCTAGTCCTTCGGCAGATGCATTCGACATTCATCTTCAGGTCAGACATTAAGTTATTTTCAAGTCAGTCATTCTCTTGATCACCATTCCCTCATCTACTACCGAAAACCATGGAATATATCAGAGATGTAAGAAAACTTGCAAGTTAAAATACTTAAATTATTGGACTTTGTCGTCTTGGTCTGGACCCAAATAAAACAATGCAATTGTCCTGCATTGCATGTTAATGAGGATCACTTCTTTATTGTGTACAAATCTCCCTCCTACAAAACTCCAATTGGATAGGCGTTGTTGGAATTTCCTAACATCAATATATATTTAGTGGAGGATTCTTGTATGAGAAAACAAAAACATCTAAAGTGTAAACTCACTATCATCCTTCTTCATTTGTTATTAACTAAGAAATACATTTAGTCTTTTTTTTATTTTCTTAATTTTAGGGCCTTCTTACAAACATGTTAAGACTTGAAACTAAAAGATGAGAACCCTTGTGCATATCAATGATTTGGGTCTTTACCAATTGAAATAATTATAATAAATTGATGATTTCACTGAAGGAAAGACGAACACTTTTCTCATGCAACGCTTGACCCTGCCATATAATAAGTCATGGCATCTATCTTTAATATGCTAGCTTTTAGTGTTGAGAACTCTTGTGCATATTCCATGGGTTTCGTGTCAAAAGTTGAGGTGCCCGCATGGGTGCTGCCTAGGGAAGAAGATTATTGGCTGTTGGCAAGTATTCGTTCTTGAGCATCATTCTGATGGCTTTGTGGACTGACTCAAAAGTGCATTTTGGTTTTCGAAAATTTTACCCAGATGTTTGGCGCTCACTACTTTGAGACTTTCCCTCCAGTCATCTAGATTGCCTCTGTATCTTGATCTAGGTTTTACCCATATGTTTGGTGCTCACTACTAGGTTGGCCTCTTTTTCAGGCTTTTCTCCACAATGATCTATTTGAGGAAGTTTACATGCAACAAGTTCCAGGTTTGTTGCTGAGGGGGAGTATTCTCACAATGTTTCCCGCCTTCATCACTCATCATATGGCCTTAAGCAGTCTCCACGGGCCAAGTTTCATAAACCGAGCAATGTTCTTCAACAATTGGACTTGAGAAGATCTGATACGTTTCATTCTTTATTCTCTAACCTATCTTGAGGTCACATATTTCTTGCCGTATGTTGATGACATTGTGATCTTGATATTGACACTGATGCATCTCGTGTCTGAAGATTTTCCTACAATCCCACTTTCACACCAAGATATCAGAAATTTATGATATTTTTTTTGGCATAGAATTTCCTATTCCAACACAAGAATCGGCTTATCTCAAGGACACTCTGTCTTGGATCTGTTAAAGGAGTCTGAGATGGCATGTGCCAAGCTAGTCTTCACTCCGATGGACAACCACATGAAATCTCCAAGTGTGGGGGAGCTCTTCCCTGATCCAGAGAAGTATGACGACGTAGTTGGGAAATTGATCTATTTGACTATTACTCGACCAGATATCGCCTACGCCATCAAAGTATTCAGTCAACATACGAGTGCTCCTCTATAAGCTTACGGGTGGAGTGTTCAATATATCTTGCAATACCCCAAAGTGCTTGAAGAAGAGGACTGCTTTACGACCAGCGAAGAAGAAGGCCATTAATTTCCCTGAAGATGCAAACACAGATTGGGCAGGAGATGCTCAAGACCACCAATCTACATCTGGTTTCTGTATCATGTTAGGCAATCACCCCATTCCCTGGAGAATCACAAAATAATTTGTCGTTGCTCGATCTAGGACCGAAGTTGAATACCAAGCAATCGCCCATGCATGCCGTGACTTATAGTGGGTGAAGTCCATCCCGACCGAGTTTGAGTTTCCTGTTTTGACTCCAACAACTCAATGTTGTCACAACCAGTCAGCTATTCACATTGCAAACAACACAGTTTTCCATGCATGCACATAACACATTGGAATAGACTGTCACTTTGTGCAAGATTTTTTTAAAGCAAATACAATCCTGACACCTCACATATGGAAGTGGGTGAGGTTGCTGACATTATGACAAAGCCATTACCTCCAACTACTTCTTAAAATGAGAAACCATGCTAACGAGATTACCTTGTAATTCTCACTAATTGGAATAAGAGTAGATGGTCTCCTATATATAGGAGAGTACGAAGATATATGAATACTTAAATAGGTAAATGGATCTTGACTGAAGTATACCAAGGATAAAACCAATACAAGCTAATGCATAATACATGGGCCAAAGTTCAATAGCCACTTATACCAACACTCTCAATTAAAACAATGTGTGACTTGATCCAACAACAAATCTATAAAAAGAAAAAATGATTACTCGATGCCTCATACATATAAAAAATTATAAACGATTAAGGAACTCGACATAATCTAGTGTTCTTTTCCCACTCGTAAGAAACTTGTGTACCAATGTTGTACATATTACTATCACTAATCACCTGCTTTGAATGTATTATTTTATGCCTAATTAAAACCTATAGGAGCTATACTGATTTCACTTCTAAAAGTATAATGATGTCCATATCTTAACATTACTATGTCGAAGTATCTCAAATGTACGATAAGAGTACTGCAAATTAGAGTACTTTGTAAATCATATAATCTGTGTTGTATGTAAGTAATTATATTGATTCAGCCTGTATTAACTAACATATTAAAAAAATAAACTATACTACATGTGTGTACTATTTGTCAGTAAACTGTTTTTTTTTTTGATAACGAAGAACCCCTCCCGGGATTGGCCACTATTGGACCCCACCCAGCCAAGAGTAAACCCCGGGGCCAGCCGTGTCATTGGGGGGATACCACGACGCACCCAATCATTTGTCAATAAACTGTTATAGTAGGTGTTATTTATCTTAATCTAATTAAACACTTAGTTATTATTGTTTTAACTATTACTGTAAGTAACATACTATGCTATATTATACGTTGTTAAAACTATAATAAGTACTATTACTAGCATATTTTTTAATGCCCATCATAATCTAATCGATGTCATTCCTCTTTCTTGGTTTTAGAGTGGTTATTTAATAGTTTAGTAATAGAGTATCACAAAAATGCAAATATCTGGATTGTTTCGCTACACGATCCTTTTTTTCAAAACCGCCCGCTTAATAGGTGATTTCACGCCTAAGTGCCAAGGAGGGTTGAAAACTCGTTTCCTGCTTTTAAAACTTTGTTATAAAGCCAACTTCTGCTTGTTTTTCAAGCTTAATACTACCAAAGTTAGGCTTGAAAACATCAAGCGTCACACCCGAAATGATTGAGACCTTAACTGATCAATTTGAGTTAAATCTTCACAGCCAAATGATGATACTAAGCTCCATTAAATATTTGTAAAATCTGTGTCATGAATCATATAGGTTTTTATTTTTAGTGTTGTGAGGAAATGATATTTGTTGACAAGAGTCAAGCTATCCATAAATTATTATTGTCCCTTTCCTGTTTTGGATCGGAACTCAAATTCCAGTTTGTGGGGCACTTGTTTGAATTTAAATAACCTCAACATGTGATATTTTTGTCCTTTGGATGATTTCGAGTGGAGCTTTTATTTGTTTGAACCAATGTTTTGAAAATTGATACGCCTTAAGTATTTAAAGAGGGAGTATATATTGTAGACATATTGGGACATAAACTGTTTTGGACTTTTTTTAATACTATATATACATGCAATATATATATATATACTTTCTCTGAGTACCAGTCTCCTGCAGAATATCAAGAACATACTTTCTCTGAGAAAGCACCAGGGCATTAGAGTTTCTAGAGACCTCTATGCCAAGAAAATACCGAAGTCTGCCCAAATCTTTTGTAGCAAAGTGCTTGCCCAGATGATCTTTGGTAGCCTGAATACCAAGAGAGTCGCTGCCAGAAATAATAATGTCATCAACATATACAATCAGAACAGTAATACCTGATGAAGTCTTTTTTGTGAACACAAAGTGATCAACCTGTGACCTCAGAAAACCAAAATCAATCATGATCCTGCTCAACTTATCAAACCAGGCACGAGGACTCTGCTTGAGCCCA
The DNA here is from genome assembly GCA_963693085.1 of Alisma plantago-aquatica. Taxonomy (NCBI): domain Eukaryota; kingdom Viridiplantae; phylum Streptophyta; class Magnoliopsida; order Alismatales; family Alismataceae; genus Alisma; species Alisma plantago-aquatica. The sequence continues at coordinate 423,022,150 of OY856410.1, read as the reverse complement.
TAGATAGACTTCTTAAGCCTGCATACTTTGTGAGACTCCCCCTGAGCAACAAACCCAAGAGGTTGCTCCATATACACCTCTTCCTGCAAGTCACCATACAGAAAAGCATTTTTCACATCAAGCTGCAGAAGAGGCCAGTTCAGATTCACAGCAACAGATAGGAGAATCCTGACAGAGTTAAGGCGAGCAACAGGAGAAAAAGTCTCAAAGTAATCAATGCCATATGTCTGAGTATAGCCTTTTGCAACTAACCGTGCTGTCAACCTTTCAACCGTACCATCAGGTTGATATTTTACGGCATATACCCACCTGTAACCCACAAGCTTACACTGAGGAGGTGGATCCACCAGCTCCCAAGTGTCTCTGTCAGTAAGAGCAATCATTTCTTCTTTCATAGAAGATGTCCAACCAATACTTTTCAATGCATCCTGGACATTGTTAGGTACAGCCACAACAGATAAAGCCTATACAAAATTGCTAGAATGAGTATTCAGATGAGCAATAGATACAAACTGAGCAATGCTATGAGAAGTGCAGGAACGAGTACCCTTTCTGAGTACAATAGGTATGTCAAGGTCAGAGTGTACCTCAGGTGCAACAGAACCTTCTGGAGGAGAAGATTGGTTGCCTTGGGGGGTACTTGTGTAGACGATGCTCTATTCCTGCGCTGATAAACAATAAGTGGAGGATCTTGATTGTCAGTAGTCACAGTGTCAGTACTGTCAAGCACACAGTCAGAAATAACAGGCAAAGGAGGGGCAAAAATGTCTGTCTGCAAACTATCTCCTGCTGAAGAATAATACGGTGTATCTTCAAAAAAGACAACATCACTACTAGTAAACCATTTTCTTGTACTGGGATTATAACACCTGTAACCCTTCTGAGTTCTAGAATAGCCCAGAAAAATGCATTTAGCAGCTCGAGGAGACAACTTATCAGAAGTGGGTCCAAGCAATCTGACAAAGCAGGTACACCCAAAAATTCTAGGAGGCACAGCAAACAAAGAAGTTTCAGGTTGCAGAACCTGTATAGGAATCTTATTTCCAATAACAGACGATGGCATCCTATTAATCAGAAAACACGCAGTCATGATACCCTGAGGCCAATAGGAGCGGGGCACATGAGAATGCATCATGATAGTCCTGGTAACTTCTAATAAGTGTCTATTTTTCCGCTCAGCGACACCATTTTGTTGTGGGGTATAGGCACATGAAGTCTGGTGGAGCGTACCAACAGATTTACAGAAAACCGCCACTTCTTGCTTAACAAATTCTAAAGCATTATCGGTGCGGAAAACTTTCACAGGCAAGCCAAACTACGTTTTTATTTCAGCAAAAAAGTATTTGATAGTAGACAGGACTTCAGACCTACTTTTTAATAGAAACAACCAAGTAGTCCTAGAAAAGTCATCAATAAATAGAATGAAATACTTGTAACCAGACAAAGTCGGTACATGGCATGGACCCCATACATCAGAGTGAACTAAATCAAAAATGTTTTTACTGCTCACAGTACTACGTCTAGGATACACAGTACGAGTTTGTTTTCCCAGCTGACAGGATTCACACTGAAAATTACAACTGCCAATATCAGAAACTAAACGACGCAGCTTCTCTGACGATGGATGTCCCAGCCTGTAGTGCCACTGCAGAGCAGAAACAGAAGCCGATAAAGCAGATACCACAGCAGCTTTCTCTGATCGAGGTAACTGGTCCAAGTAGTAGAGTCCATCAGCACCTTCATACCCCCCACCAATCTTCGTCCTCGTGCGAAGGTCCTGAAAAGCACATGAACTAGGAACAAACGTCAGGCTACAGTTCAAACTTCGTAAAATTTTGCTGACTGATAATAAGTTCAGAGGAAATCTAGGCACATATAAGGCAGATTTGAGCCAAAATTGAGAAACAATATCACTGACTCCAAAGACCGAAGACTTTGAGCCATCAGCAAGCATAACAGAAGAATGACAGACATGTTTAGATAGAGTTTTAAACAGAGATCTATTGCCAGATATATGTGCAGAGGCACCAGAATCTATCACCCATTTGGTATTACCAGAAGTAGAAGGTGAGGAGGAACTCAGGAATGCAGTATCATAACCAGAGTATGCAGCATGCGCTCCACTAGTAGAAGCAGCAGTCGAAGAGCCAGCACGCTCAAGAAGAAGACGTTCCACCTCAGCACGAATGTAGTCTGCGGTCGCTCCCGCAGTCTCTGGCTCAGGCGTCGGAGTAACACCCTCAGAAGCAGTAGACGATGAATCCGCAGCAGCATTGGCCCAAGCCGGTTTACCATACTTTTCCCAGCACTTTTCTTTAATATGGTTAGACCGGCCACAGAAGGTACACACACATTGTCCTTGCTGAGGACGCGTAGCAGCAGAAGAAGGTGCAGCCGAAGGGGCTCCTCGTCTAGCACCAGGTCCACGTCCCCGTCCTGCACCCAGGGGAGGACGGCCATCCGTGGAACGACCACGGCCACGCCCGACCCAAGCAGCCAGGGCAGTCGAATCTTCAGTCTCAGAATGAGGAGGCGATGTCGATGAAGAAAGGCGCTGGAGACGCCGATAGGCACCCTGCAGAGTAGGGAGCGGATCACTCGCTAAGATCTGATCCACAACACCAGTATAGGACTCTGGCAAGCCACTCAGAAAATGTATCAGCTGTAGTTCCGCCCGCTGTTTTTGCATAGTCGCCAGATCAGTAGACAGCGGGTGATAAGTCTCCAACTCACCCCACATGCCAGTCAAGGTGGAGAAGTAGTCTAAGATGTCAGATCCCGTGAATTGGAGTTGCCCCAGTTGCTTGGTTATGTCAAAAACCTTTTTGGGATTCTGACTGTGAGAGTAGGTACGGCGAGCTGATCCCACATCTGCTTTGCTGTAGGCAGCCGAAGTAAAGTGACACTGATCTTCTCAACAACGCTGTTGAGAATCCAGGTCATCACAGTCAAGTCCTCGCGGACCCAATCATCAAAAGCTTGGACGTCCTTTGCATCCGCATTCTCTGCAGGCTGAGGCGGACCAGTGCGAATCAGATGAGAGTACTTCCCTTGTAATTTGGCATATATCACAAAGGAGCACACCCAAAGTTGGTAATTGCGCCCGTCAAGTTTAACAGTCGTAACTTGACGGCGCGAGTCACGCCAGAGGTCATCTTTAGAAGACACCATGAGAACAGACAGAAAGGCAGGCACAGGCAGGTACATGCAGGAGACGGACTATGCCGTCAGACAGGCAGATGCAGGCACAAAATTACCACAGACCTCTCACATATGAACTACGCCTAAGCGTAGCAGGAAACCCGGAGGCCGGAGCCTACACGGGCAGGCAGACACAGACGAACACGAACTGAAAGTTGTCCCTCAGACGAACAACTCTCCGATCTCCCCTGGAAGATGAAACTAGTCCAGATCTACAGGCGGCTCAGTGGTCCCGTAGAAGACGGCCACCCGGCAGTGCGCCTGCTGTGCGAAAAACAAAAAAATATATTTGGTGATGTTGCTCAAGCACTAGCGGCACACCGAGCAAGGAGGCTAGACGGAGCCACAAGCGGGTGCAAGGAGGACGACCCCTACGTGGGCGGCAACCCTGCCAGCTGCGGGCGGACGGGGGGGGGGAGAGGGAAGAAGAGAGAGAGAAGGGAGGGAGGGAGGGAGAGACGGCTAGGTTTCGACCTGCTCTGGTACCATGTGATAGAGTCAGGGTTTTCAGAAAGCTTAGGGTTGCACAACGTGTGCACCCTCATATATATAATACTGAAAGAATTACAGAGAGGTCCATATATAAAAGGGAAATAAAAAAACTGTTAAAATATAAAAGATTGATTGAATAGGATTTGATAGATACAAAGACTGACATCCTCTCCTTTATATAGGAGGAGAGACGCCCTATTACTTAGGACCCAAGTAATCTAAAATAGACGGGCCGGAATATAAAGGCCCACTAAACTAATTAGCCTATTTAACTAATAGACTAATATAGACACTTTAACACTCCCCCTCAAGCTGGAGCATGGGTGAAACACATGTCCAAGCTTGGAGAGTTACAGGACTCGATAAAAAGAAATGATAAATGAAAGATGAAGATAAATATCACTCCCATACAAAATATGTTACTCCCCCTTAATCAATACTCCCCCTGAATCAAATAGTGATGATGACTTTGCAGGCTGAAGATACTCGAGCTTTGAAGGTCTTCCTTGAAGTGCATCTGAAATGAAGACATCTGAAGATACTCTGCAGGCTGAAGAATGCGCCATTGGAATACGTGCTTAATGCGGCACGAACGCGGATATAGTGTCGACGAATGGACCTGATACTACAACAACTCGCCACTGGAATACGTGCTTAATGCGGCACGAACGCGAACGGACGATCTGCTGCTTGATACGATGCAGGAACCATGGGGGCTTGACAGGAAAGTAGATATCATCCATCAAGGAAAGTCCCAAGAGGATCAGCTACAGGCGATGTCGATACAGCAGATGCGGCTCGGAGAAGACATGATGAAGCAGCTCGGTGAAGATAAAATTCTGAGCTTCTGAAGAAGCACCCATCTGTCTCATGTGAATGCAGCTGAAGGAATACATCATCAACAACGGATATGGTGTCGACGTTGGATCTTCACTGCTGGCTCAAGTAGAGAACCGGTGTGCGAACAATGTGAAGCTCCATGAAGATAGCCTGGAATATATATAATCTGAATACATATATCATCATCTCATCTCATACTCTCTCTCTCATACATTCTCTCATATGCTCTCATGCTCGCTCTCTCTTCTCATCTCTTTCTCTCCTCTCTATCCCCCTCACACACCAAATACGACAAGAGTGAGTGTTTGGTGTGGAGAACTGGATATATGACCCCCCCGTAATGTGGACAAGGGATACACATACGATATGGGGGGTGGGAAAGAAAAAGGCTGAAAAGAGAAAAATATGAAAAATCCGATTAGGGTCAAAATAGGATCCGATTAGCAAAAAATAGGACCAATTAATGATCCGAATAGCAATAGAGAGCATAATGAATATGGGAGTAGACATAGATGGGAGGTGACGATGGAGTGATGATGATGAAGACAACAGGTGATGGCGTAGGGACAGCAGTACCATGATGATGCAGATAGCAGCAAATGGAAGATGAAGATCGCCGGGATGATGATGAAGTGGAAGAACAACTTGCGGATGATGGCAAATATGACGTTCGTTGGTGTAGCACTTTGTCGCACCATAGGAGATGACAAAGGGTCTCCTGCGTGACTCTGGAGAAATTGCATGCGGAGCCAAGGCGGAGCCTCTCCAAAGCGGCGATGAAGGCTTCAAGCGAACGACCGATTAAATCTCGATACCATCGACGAAAATATCGATAGTAGCAACGGCGGTCTTTTTCCGTCTGTAGTGATCTCGATAGTATCGACAGAATTGTCGATAGTATCGACGGAATGCTCTTTGCATCTGGACTGATCTCGATACTATCGACGCTCGGGTCGATAGTATCGACGCGGCGGCGGCTGGGCTGCTGCGGCAGATGGAGTATCGACGGAATGTTTTGTTTTGTTTTTGTCTGGATTGATCTCGATACTATCGACGCGGCGGCGGCTGGGCTACTGCGGCAGATGGAGATGGCTGCTCCTTGCGGATGGGAAATGATTTCTGATGGCTGGCGACACTGTGGAGATGGCTGCTGGCGGCTACTGCTGCTGATGGTGGCGGCGGCGCTGCTATCGTGCGGAGTTGGATGCGGAGCTGCTGGTTTCGGATGGCAGAAGGAGACTACCGCGGCGGATGCCTATGACGGCGACTGTTGCGGATGATGATGGAGAACGACTGCTATGATAGGCAGCGGAGGTGTTGTATGGAAAGAATGAAAGCATAAAGAATAGATGACCATGGAGGCCGGGATATGCCTAGCGGGAGGCCGGGATATGCCTAGCGGGATATGCCGGCCAAGCCATGGTGATGGCGGCTGCGGCCGTCCGCAGGCGGGCGCTCGCCCGGTTGTCCTCTTGGAGAAAGGAGCGGCGGCGGCTTGAAGGGAGAAGACGGCGGAATCGAGAGAGAGGGAAGCAGGGCGGCGGATTAGGGTTCCCTCAGGAGCGACGACTCTGATACCATGTTAAAATATAAAAGATTGATTGAATAGGATTTGATAGATACAAAAACTGACAGCCTCTCCTTTATATAGAAGGAGAGACGCCCTATTACTTAGGACCCAAGTAATCTAAACTAGACGGGCCGAAATATAAAGGCCCACTAAACTAATTAGCCTATTTAACTAATAGACTAATATAGACACTTTAACAAAAACAAATAACAGGCTATGTAAAATAGGAAATATATAATGTAACATATATATATATATATATATATATATATATATATAGAGAGAGAGAGAGAGAGAGAGAGAGAGAGAGTCAGACTAGTGTACACTCGAGTGTACCGGAGGCACCGTACACCTCAGTCATTTTTGAAGATGCAGTAACTTTTTTAAAAATTTAAATCGTTGATCTTCTTAATTATCTTAATAAAACACTATATAATAAATTTTAGCTCATTTGGACACTTTTAGGTCGTGCATCTAAAGGAGGCAAAAATCATGTATTTCAAATTAGTTTTTTGCGTCGATTTTGTTGTCCTTGGATGAGTGACTTACACTCATCCAAATGAGTTCAAATTTTGTATGTGGCCTATTATTATTGTAACCATGAAGATCAATGGATTAGATTTTGAAAAAACATAGTCTAGATAGGCAAACACCATTGGGGTGTACGGCGTGATCTGTACACTCGAGTGTATTCTAGCCTGACTCTCTCTCCCTCTCTCTCTCTCTCTCTCTATATATATATATATATATATATATATATATATATAATTTAGTAATTACTTTTATTTTGACATGGATACACTCTCGAGGGATTAACAGGAACTAACATCTACTTAAAATCTCTTCAGGCATGGATTAAAGTCAAGAAGAAAGAATCGCACACGACTTAACACGTAAGGTAATCCTGTCCCACTATAACAAACATCACAGCAACATGTCCTCAAAGATATAGACTTACATAACTACAAGTTATTTGGTAACAACTAGAAGCGACTGGGTTATTATGTTATGACATTCTACAATTGCTACTGTACTGAGAATTCTATACTATTAAGTAGCTCCACATATAAGGAAACACCAAATATTGATAACAAAAAGTATACACAACCACGAGGCAGGACTTTGACTTTGTGTTGACCATGGTTCATGACTGACTTTGTGTTACCGTTTGGTCTGTTTGTGTGATTATCATATACAACCAAAAAGGTTATTCTATACTGTTTTAGTAGTTTATCATTTGGTCTGTTTGTGTGAAAAGGTATATGAGTAATATCATGCCGAGTCTATAGGTTTGGAATGCGTTTAGTTTCGATATTTGATTAGCTCTTTTTTTCGGCCCGTGTTTTGGAGCATTACTCAGACAAGTTCTCTTATTTATTAAAATACAATCAAATCGATAGACAATGGTATAAATCATGTATCCATTTATCGATTGTACCTTACAAACACCAACTACTGAGTTTCAATACCTTGTCAATGCCTATGTTTATCCTTTTTTTAAAGTTAATGATTGTAGTTTCTTTTGAGAACAAGTTAATGATTGTAGATAGTGCTGTACTTTTTCTCTCTCTATTCTTTCTTAAGTGATATTAGCATGACTGTTAGATATATTAGTATATATGCTTTATTGCGTTATGCCGTGTTATTTGTTTTGTTATGGGCTTCAAACTTGTCTTGTCATTAGCTTTTCTTTTATCCCATATTGCCTACTTTTTGTTTCTGACTTACTCTCTTATCCTATAAAAGAGAGAGCATTGTATTTGTTTTAGACACATCAAATAAGACTTTTCTCTTCTATATGGTATTAGACGGCTACAATCCCCCTTAACCTCTTCACCCAACCCTAATGCCTCCTCTTTTTTTCTAACCCTAGCCCCTCCCCATCTCTTCCTTCATCAACCCTAGCCGCCCCCGCCCCTCGCCAACCCCTGCTGCCACCACTCCCTCCTCTCCTCCATCCTTTCCCCACTGCTACCACCACCCACCTCCTCTTTCCGCCGCCGCCCCTCCCCCCATCTGCCACCGCCGCCGCCACCATACCTCCATCACAACCCGTTGCTGTCCCCTCCATCCGAAACCCGCCGCCTCCACCCCACTCCAAGCACGCCACCATCCCCTCTCCATCGACTAGCCGTCAGTCCTCCTCCCTTCCACCTTCTTCCATGTGTCACAGACACTTTCTAAATATTACACGTTGAAGATCTAAAAAGGACTCTGGTGATTGCCTACTTGTGCCTCGTGGTGGAGTAACTCTCTCCCTATGGTGGCGTAGGTTTTTCATTGATCTCTTCTGCCCCTCTACGGGTTTCTCAGATGTGATGCACCAGAAGTGTTATTGCTGCTTACTGCCTCGTTGCGGGTTTCTTCGGATCTATTGATCCAAACCTTCTACTGCCCATGAGTTGGGTTACTACTTCTGCTACTGCATGCTGGTTATTGTTGTTGCCCCTGAGTCAGGTCCCTTTTTTTGTCTGCTACTGCTTCTTGCCGACCTATCTGTCTTCTGACATATCCTTCTGCGTCTGCTGAGTCACTTCAGACGCTCTGCGTCCCTACTATGAAGTTGGATGGCTCCAACTATCACACTTGGTCTGCGACCTTCAAACTCAATGTCAAAGCTCAAAGCTATTACTCACATCTTACTTCTGATGCTCCTGTAATACCTGCTGATAACGCCGACGAGAAAACTAAACAAGCCTACGATCTGTGGACTAATAAGGACTCCGACATTATAACCTGGATGGTCAATAGTGCTGAACCCGAATAGCCAATCACTCCTTCGCTACGGACTATCAAAGCCATGTGGGACTAACTCTCACATGTTTACACTCATCATCAAAATCTGAAGAAAGTGTTTGAAATTTTCAAACACCTGGCTAAAAAGGAGTATTCTGCTACTGAATCAGTGGAAGATTACTATAATCAATGCTGCATTCTCTGGGATGAGTTTGAGGTATATCATCCCCTCTCTGCTGATATCACTGAAATACGTCTCTCGTACAATTTTTTGCGGGCTTGCCACACTCATTTTCTGAAGTGGTAGATCAGATCCCGTCCAGCGACCCGTTGCGTACCCTACGTGATGTCCTGAAAAGGGTCCAAAAGCTCCCATTGGTCTCTCCTGTGTCACCCGACCACTCCGATGTTACTGCTCTTGCTGTTCGCTTTAGAGACTCCTCCCATGGACGAGGCCGCGACTGAGATTGTGCTCGTGATCCATCTACTGCTAGGCCTGGTCGTGGTTCCTCTTTAGCTGGTCCCGACCCATCTTCTTCTGAACAACGCTATCGTCACTTCTGTAAATGCACAAACCAAACTGAAGACCCTTGTTGGATTAAGCGTGGTAAGCCTCCATGGGCAAATCAGGTCACTATAGATCAACTTGATTCTGTACCATCCTCTTCATCCCAGCCATCTGCGGAATGGATTCACTCTGACTTCGAAAAGCTGCTTCAGGCCCGTCTCGCTTCCTCCACTGTTGATGCCTCTACTGATGGAGGTTCTGCTCTCTTTGCCTCCTCTGCACCTTATGGTAAAAGTAAATGGGTGATTGACTCTGGCGCCACCTCCCATATTTTTGATAATGCTGCTTTATTTTCTGAACTCAATAAAACTTATACTGTTCAACCTGTTACACTTGCTAATGGTTCTCAGACTCCTATTTCTGGCATAGGGAATATCTGCACTCCTAGCAAACTCTTATTGCACTCAGCCCTTTATGTTCCCAAATTTCTGTTGAATATGTTATTTGTTAGTAAAATTGTGAAGAGCCTAAGGTGCTCTATTACTTTTGATCTAGACGATGTTTTTTAGGATTTTCGCACGAGGATGAGGATTGGTTTGGGCTATGAGGGACTAGACGGGTTATACTGTTTGGATATACCAAAGACTACTGCTTTGCTGACTGTGTCTGTGACAGGCCTACAATGGCTTTATCGACTAGGACATCTATCTCTTGCTAAATTGAAGCATTTAATTCCTACTATTTCAGATTTTGTTTTTCATTGTGAAACTTGCCAGTTGGGCAAACAAACTCGTGCTAGTTGTTCAAAAAATCCCTGTATTGGTTTAAAACAACCTTTTGATATTGTGCATGCTGATGTTTGGGGTCCATGTTCTGTTCCAAGTACTTTTGAATTTCGGTACTTTATGAGCTTTATTGATAACTTTTCTAGAACTACATGGCTGTTTTTATTAAAAGATCGATCTCACATGCTCGATACTATCACCTCCTTTTTTGCTGAGATCCGTACCCAGTTTGACAAACCTATTAAGATTTTTTGCACCGATAATGCCCTAGAATTTGTATAATCGTTTATCAGTCAATTTTGCTGCAAGATGGGTATTATTCATCAAACTTAATGTTCATGCACACCCCAACAAAATGGGGTTGCGGAGTGCAAGAATCGACACCTCCTAGAAATTGCCTGCACCCTTCTTTTTCACTATAATGTACCCATAACCTTTTAGCCTGAAGCTATCTCTACTGCCTGTTACCTTATTAATCGCATGCCCTCTTTTGTCCTTGACAATCAGGTGCCTTATCAAATCTTATACCCTGATGCCCCCCTTTTTGCTGTGCCTCCTTGGATTTTTGGAAGCACTTGCTTTGTCAAGAACCTGTGTCCTAGTTTGACTAAGCTTGACCCGCTGTCTACAAAATATGTTTTCTTGGATTACTCTCGGACCCCAAAAGGGTACAAGTACTATGATCCCTCTACAAAGAAATGGTCTATCAGTGCCATCTGTGGTCTTCTTTGAGCATATGCCATTCTACTGTGCAACATGTTCTACTCTGACGTCTGATCTGTTGATTGATACACCACTGCTTGTATATGACACTGACTTGCTTAATACTGCTGTTGCACCTTCTCCGACTCTGAAGGTGTATCGACGAAGACCGAAAGCTACAACTCCATGGCCCCTCCTTCACCAATTCCTACATCCTCGTCGGTAGATCTCCCTCCACCTCATGTATTTTCTGATTTAGATGTTCCTATTGGCCTACGAAAAGGGACCAGGTCTTGCACTTTGCATCCTATTGGATTTTTTTGGTCTACTGCTAACCTAGGCATGAAGTTTGCCAATTTTAACTTTGCTTTATGTGCTGTATCTATTGCTAAGAATGCTGCTCAGGCTCTACTACATCCTGCATGGCGCCAGACTATGGAGACTGAAATGCAGGCTCTTACTGATCAACATACGTGGGACTTGGTTGATGCACCTACCAATTGCTCTCCGGTCGGTTGTCGCTGGATCTTTACTATAAAGTATCAGCCAGACGACACCATTGAAAGATTGAAAGCTCGCCTTGTTGCCAAAGGTTATTCTCAAACATATGGAGTTGATTATTTTGAGGCTTTCTCTCCTGTTGGACGTCTAAATTCAATTCAAATTCTTATTTTTGTGGCTGTAAATTGTGATTGGCCTCTGTTTCGACTGGATGTTAAAATTCCTTTTTATATGTGACCTGCACAAGGTCTACATGGAGCAACCAGCTGGGTTTTTTGCTCAGGGGGAGTGTTCTAGAGTGTGCATGTTACACAAAGCTATCTATGGATTGAAACAGAGTCCACGTGCCTGGTTGACAAGCGGAGTAATATTCTTCAGAAATTCAGCTTCCGTCGCTCTCATTCTGATCACTCAGTTTTCATTAAGAAAACTTCATTTGTCCTTGTAATTTTGATTGTCTATGTTGATAGTATAATCTTATCTGGGAGTGATCTAGTAGGCATTCAGACTACTAAAGAATACATAGAAAAACATTGTCACCAAAGATCTGTGAAAATTGTGATATTTTCTGGGTATTGAAGTTTTCCGCTCTTCTTCAGGTATTTATTTATTTATCACAGAGGAAATATTACCTGGACCTTTTGTCAGAAACAAGAATGCTTGGAGTAAGACCTACTACTACTCCCTTAGATCCTTATACCAACTAGGATGATGATGCTTCTCCTCCATACCCAGACTACCAACAATATCGTAGATTAGTTGGTAAACTTATATATCTGACTGTTACAAGGGCTGAAATATTTTCTGCAGTTGGCTTAGTCAGTAGATATCTGGATAAACCCAGACAATGCCACTGGGACGCTGTGTCATATTTTGAAATATTTGAAAATTCTCATGGAAAGGGCTTATTCTACAGAAGGGCATTGTAAAATCACACGATATTCTAATTCTTATTATCCAGGCAACAATATAGATCGAAAATCTACTTCTGGTTACTGTACCTTTGTGAGAGGTAATCTTGTTGCCTGATGCAGCAAGAAACAAACTGTAGTCGTCCGCTCTAGTGCTGAAGCAGAGTATAGAGCTATGACTCATTCTACTTGTGAACTGTTGTGGGTCCGTGGGCTTCTAAAGGAGTTTGACATTTTTGACCCTAATTCTATTCCTATGTATTGGGACAATAAGGTTGCTATATTCATTGCCAGCAATCTAACGTTTCATGAGCGCACCTGACATATTGAGGTGGATTGCCATTTCGTCCAAGAAGCTGTCTTATCTGGCAATATCTCTACTCTATATACTCACACTTCTGATCAAGTAGCATATATCTTCACAAAGCTTCTTTCCAAGGCCAGATTCACTACCATGGTGGACAAGTTGGGCATGATTGATATCTATACTCCATCTTGAGGGGGAGTATTAGTATATATGCTTTATTGCGTTATGTTGTGTTATTTGTTTTGTTATGGGCTTTAGACTTGTCTTGTCTTTAGCTTTTCTTTTATCCCATATTGCCTAATTCTGTTTCTGACTTACTCTCTAATCCTATAAAAGAGAGAGCATTCTATTTGTTTTAAACACATCAAATAAGACTTTACTCTTCTATAAGATAGCAAGTTAACACAAGTGAAAATATAGTGGTTGTGTTAGGGGGTGCTTATGTTAAACTAGTGATGATGCGAGCAAGCCAGGGATTTTGTCTTAGCCCGGATGTTTGGTTCTGGTAGTGCAACGGTTCATTATACCATCGGTATGGTGGAATTGTTTTCTTACTCTGGTTTCTTCTCTTACACTGGTTTGATCATTATGCACATGGAAAATATAACTATTTTCTCAGCAAGTGACAACTGTTTCTGTTAGACCATTAATTTAATCTCCAAGTCACAACCAACACAGTGCTAATGCCCACACCTTGAAACTGACTGCAGAAGAGCATCTTTCTTGGCATGTCATATGCTCACAAGAGCAGACATTCTGTTGACAGTTTGTTTACCATATGTATTATGATACCCCTGTAATACGGTATTTTTATTTCCCTGTTGTCACCATCCCTATAAAATTGTCATGTGCTAATCTAAGGATGAAAAAATGTCTGGGCGGTTTTTATAAGACAATCTTCAAAGCTTTTGCATGTTTTTCCAGCTAACCAATGCTGGACATAATTATTTATGTCTTTAACCATTCTTCTTGCTTATCTTGCAGATCTTTGATTGCTAACTTGTTGTTTTGGATGATAATTTATCTTTGGTGCTTATGCTTATAGTCCATGTCTTCATTATTATCATGCTCATGCTATAGAAGAGGTATCAAAAATACGTTTATATGTTCTGAATGCAGATGGATTCAACTGAATTACTGCTTGCTGAAGAGAACACCAGACAAGTATCTTCAGAACATTTGCTATACGAAGACTCCTCACAGGAAATTGATATATTTGGGGATCCTCCAGCTACTCCTCGTCTTGGAAAGGACTATCAGGTTGAAGTGCCTCCTTCAGAATTAGAAACAAAGCGCTTGCAGCTGAATCCACTTGCATTTGCGCATGAAACAGCGATCATTGATTATAAACTAGGAAATGCTATACCACTTATTTGGGTTTTTGATGTGAAAGTTGGAGAAGAAATTCTACACAAAAGCATTGAGCTTAAAGGTAATGTGGTTGAACATTTAATCACATCATCACATGGTTTCTAAAGGATCCTTGATTTTTGATCATGTTGCTTAAATACACGTGAAGAAATTAACACCAAATGGTTCTGAACCTTCAACAGGTGATCGAATGACACTCGTCAAGAATGATTTACCAGAGAAGACTGATTATGTTCCTTTGCCTGATGCATATGGTGCAACTTGGACGGATGCAGAAAAAGAAAGTTTTCTTCTTGGCCTTTACATATTTGGAAAAAACCTATTCCGATTAAAGGGTTTTATAGGCAACAAAAGTATGGGTGATATTATTTCATTTTACTATGGAGCATTTTATAGGACAGATCAACATTGCAGGTGGTCTGATTGCAAAAAGGCAAAAAGTAGAAAGTGCATAAATGGCCAACGCATTTTCACTGGCTGGAGGCAGAATGAACTTTTATCTCGTCTAAGTTCTAGATTAAGTGAAGAAAGCCACAGGTCTTTGCTGGAGGTATTTAATGCAATGCTGAGCTCTTAATTTATCCATGTTAAAGCAATTTTTGATTATGCAAGTTAAAATCTGGATGAGACTAGGCGACTTAAGCGCTTCCTGCTTAACAACAGAAGGCATGAATGTATTGATTTGCCTACTGAACAATGTTACTGGATCTAGTAATGTGGTTAGGGACAATTCAATGCAAATTATAACACAATTTGAGATGGTCCCAACTCTCAAGCTCCTAAGGTTAAAATATAAAATTTGTTGGAAAACATGTTGTAATTTTTTTCTGAAACTCAATATGCAGGATTCATATACCACTGCTCACAATAATTCTACTATCTGGTTCCTGTTTAACAATTACAAAATTGTAAAATAATTAATTTTCTATACATCATTTCGAACTCCTAGAATAGGCCGTTTTCATGAATCTCTCTCCATATGGTGCCAAAACTATTAATCTACTTTACTTCATTTTGTAATTATGAATGTATTCATTTAAAAAATGTAATATCATTAATGTGCATTGGGGTGGTTAGTCAGCAATAAAAGTTTAACAACCTATACCTAATCAAGAAATTCAATATGTACCTCCAATAATTTGCAGGATTCATATATCACTGCTCACAATCATTCTACGATATGGTTCCAATTTCACAGTTAAATTAATAAATAATTTATTTTCTATATGTCAAATAATAAAAGAAGGCAAATCGTTGTATTAGATAGGAGAAACCCTGCTCCTATAAATAGGAGAACATGGAAGCATACAAACTTAACTAAACCCTAATGGGCCAAGACACAGTGAGGCCCATATTACAAGGACAATATAAATAACTAATAAACGGACTCTCTAACACTCCCCCTCAAGCTGAAGTTGGGAGAATCCCAAATCAGCTTGCAGATAGAGAGTCAAACTAGAAAACAAATAGACAGAAATAAAAGGATAAACCAAGCCCATACAAAAAATTGCTCCCCCTCAATATTACAATAAAGCACACATACTCATACACCCCCCCTCAAGTAGATACTCCAAGCAAGCAGACAAGCAGGTCACAGAAGCTTCTCGATCATCTGGAGCAGAAATAAGCAGCAACACAATCATCTGGAGCAAAAGATATAATAGTTGATAGGCACCAAGGTCTTCATCAACGTCGTCGTCGTAGTAGCCAGAGAGTGCTGGATCACAGGCAGCAAAGTCCAGAGAGTGCTGGATCACAGGCAGTAGAGGTCAACGTACAAATGAAGTACAGACGGGTCAACGTGCGAAACAGAGCACGGACAAGCCAGAGAGTGCTGGTACACAGTAGTAGAGAGTCGACGTGCAAACAAGGCACGGACATGCCGGAGAGTGCTGGCGCACAGCAGTAGAGAGTCGACGACGTAGGCAGATAGAAGACCAGTATCGCAGAGTAGCAAGCAAATACATAACTC
This sequence comes from Alisma plantago-aquatica, assembly GCA_963693085.1. NCBI lineage: Eukaryota > Viridiplantae > Streptophyta > Magnoliopsida > Alismatales > Alismataceae > Alisma > Alisma plantago-aquatica. Next base: position 423,006,254 of record OY856410.1, on the reverse strand, counting down.
TAGTAGACGAAGCTCCATGTAAAGTCAGTAACAAATGTCTTCATCATCTTCCCTCTTCATAAAGCATCCATCACAGTAGCAGACGTCATAAATCCAGATATCAGCAGTTAATGTGGCATGAAGTAGCATAACATAACTCTCCTCCATCTCATCTCTTCCCTGTACTCTTTCTCCTCTATTCTCCCCCTCACGCCAAGCACGGAAAGAGTAAAGGAGTGGTTGGCGTGGACAGTAAAAAAAAACAATGGTAGAGGCAAAAAATTTCTATAGGCAAATAGGTGGAGGAGGCAACCGACAACACGCATGGATCTTAGAAAAACCCACGTAGGGGCAGCAGATGAAGAGAAAAACCTATGCCAACATGGAGGATCAGTCACTCCACCATGAGGCATAGGCAGACAGAGAAGGAGAAGCCTTTTACGCCGTCAACATGCCAGAACTGGAAAAACGACGGGGCTGTCCAGAGATTGTAGCAGATGTACTGTAGCGCAAGTACTGTAGCGCCGTACTGTAGCAGTGAAAAAAAAAACAGAGGGAGGGTTGCGGCTGGGCAATAGGCAACAGATCCGGCGGTCGGTAGTAAGAGCGTAAAGGAACAAGAAAGAAGGCAGGGAACTAGGAAGGAATTCCCTGCGGGCAGCCAAGCACCTCCAAGGGCGGCGGCCGCCCGCAGGGGGGGTGCTCCTTTGGTTCTCGCTCTCTCTCACGCAGGGTTTTGGTCCCTAGGACGGCTGCTCTGATACCATGTCAAATAATAAAAGAAGGCAAATCGTTGTATTAGATAGGAGAAACCCTGCTCCTATAAATAGGAGAACAGGGAAGCATACAGACTTAACTAAACCCTAATGGGCCAAGACATAGTGAGGCCCATATTACAAGGACAATATAAATAACTAATAAACGGACTCTCTAACACTATACATCACTTCTGACTCCTAGAATGGGTTCTATTCACGAATATCTCTCCATATGAGCCTAAACTAGTCATCTACCTGACCTCGATTTTGTAATTACTGGTGCATACGTTTGAAAAAAAATGTAAAAATGTCATTTGTGTGCATTGTGGTGATTAATCATTGAATAAAGGTTTAAGAAATTTATACCTAATCAAGAAATCTAATATGTACCAAAAGGAGCTTCAATAATTTGCATGATTATAAAGCTACAAAACATCTAAGCCTTAAGGGCAACAATGTTAGGGTTGACTATAAAAATCTTTAATGTTACTTGCATGTTATTAAAAATAACAGCTTTAGGCGTGCGTCATACTCATTTCTGATGAGGCGTGCACCTCAGTTCGTATAAGGTGTTAAATGCATTTCAGGTATTTGTGAGGCACTAGCCTCATTCTGCGTGTATAACAAAGGCCTAGATCACCATATTTTAGGCCCACCAGGAGCTGACCCAACCCAACGATGTACATGGGTGTGTATATGCATATATGTGCTTGTGTATGTATGTGTATGATATCTAACTAATAATATGTGTATATTTGTATATGTATGTATGGGAGCAACGAAAGGGCTAACCCCCTGATATCCTATAAACCACACATACCCCTGGATGTGCAACATGGTTATTTAGGGATGGATTCTAGAGTTCAAATGTGGGCAACTTCACTTCCAGCTCTTCAATTAAACCACCATGTCATCCCTACCTAGTTTTGTATATATGTATCTATGTTCGTAAATGTGCAAGAGAAGTAATTCTCATTAGTTTCTAATGAGGTGACTCTCCGATATATAGGAGTCTAGGGATACATGAGTATACTTAAGTGGGTAAACATATCCTCACTTAAGTGCACTAATGAGAAACATAGAATAATAAACAATATATAGGATTTATTATGCAATTGTTTTAGTTTTGAATCTAAGTGTAATATTAGGGACTTTTAAGTTCTTAATTAATTAGTCTTATTTGTTATTTCAAATGGGTCATTAGTGGAAATAAGCTAATTAGGCTTCCCGCAGTTTTCTATAGAAGCCTATGTCCGGGGGTGTTGTCTGACATAGAATTAAATTTATGAATTAGTTTTGTTTTTCCTATAAGCACGACCACTGTTCATACTGCATTTAAATTTGGTAATTTTCCTTCTGATTTGCATCAACCACAATATCTAGGGTCTTCAACCACGTCTCCAAATCTCCGCACTCTGCATAGGCGTCTGTGAAATTTCTTGGATTTTAAAATTTTGAATGGCACTCAAACTTCATCGACTTACACCATAGTGCACAATGAGGGAATCAAAGGCAGACTTGCAATACTTGAAGAACGATTGACAAGCTACGACAAGCTGTTCGACCGCCTGATAGCTCTGTTTCTAGGCTTACGACAAGATATGCTGGTAGTGTTTCAACCTTGGAAGGGCGACCAATACTACAACATCCACGAAAATGTGACCACCTCTTCACATCGCCTAATGGAATTATCATAGCCAACACTGATTTTGGAAAAAGAGAATGATGCATATGACGCTTCAGCTTCTCCACAACTAGTCACATGCAACATCGCTATAAAGCATGACACATTTATCCAAGCATTTCAAGATCAATTCTTCCCATTGCTTGTGGAAGCAACTTTGACATGAAGGGGGTCATTGGATTGCTTGTTTACAAATTACAATGAAAACATGATGTTTGTCCAACCAATTGGCATTGGTTTGCATTATTAACCTTTAGTTTTGATCTCAGGACGAGATCATTCGCAGCAGACGTAATTGATGCATGACAAGTCCCACTCTGAGATTCAAAAGCCATATAGCATAGCTGATTAGGCGAATTAGTTCTTTTAAAATGAAATCTTATTTTAGGATACATTGTACATTGTTTTAGTTTTAGGATCTAAGTATAATATTACAGACTTACTTGTAAGTTCTTAGTTACTAAGTATAGTTTGTTATTACAATAGGGTCATTAGTGGAAATAAGCCAATTAGGGATTCCCACAAGTTTTCTATGTAAGCCTATGCTCGAGGGTGTTGTCTGACAGATGGTTGAATTTTATGAACTAGTTTTGTTTTGCAACGTGGTTTGCTTCACATTGACATGTTGAAAAGAGTTTAAGAATGTGGTTTGGTTAAGATGTCAACTCATTATGCGAAGTCACAATCCTTTTGTGTTTGACTATGTCTTGTACATAATGGCAACCCACCTCAATGTATTTTGTGCGCTCATGAATATGAATTCCAAACTCACAACATGAGCCATAGCCCAATATATGAATTAATACTAGGGTGAGCAACCAAAGATTATTTCTTGCTTCTCCAGGTCACAGGGTGGTTGCCTAACATGTGCAAAAACCAGATGTGGAACAACAATGTTGGGCATCACCTGCCCAATCGACATCTGCATACCCAGAAATTGTAACACTCTTTTGCTTAGGACGACTGTAGAATAGTCCTCTTTTTGAAGCACTCTTGAGATATGTAGGATTTGTTGAATGCTGCACCACTAAGCTTAAAGTTGCACACTCATATGCTGACTGACTATTCTGAATGCTTAAGTGATGTGAGGTCGAGAAATTGTCATATAAATGAAATTTTTAACTACTCAAAGATACTTTTCTGGATTGGAAAGAGCTCACCTTGATGTGGAGCCTTGTGTCATAGCCCATCAGAGTGGATATCGACTTGGCGTCTGTCATCCCAGTCTCATGAAGTAAGTCCAAGACACAACGTTGTTGGGATACGCTAATCCCTGTGGTGCAGCGATTGACCTCTATGTTGAGAAAGTACCACAAATCATGGTATTGAAAACCCGTCTTGAGGCTTACGCCTTGAGGCGAGGCTTTCCTATTTGGGCCTCAAGGCTTGCACTTCGATGTCCTTAACAAGGCTTATGCGTCAAAATTTCTAAGGCTCATCTGTGTGCCTTGGGGTTCTGAGGCTTAGCTAAGGAGCAAGCCTCAGTTCTAAATGATAATGTCTATGTTACCCACCAAGTTTTTTGTGCTTGAGACAATTGCATACACTTCTATCAAAAGTTATCTATTCTAAGTTGTAACTGATCATCATTCTCTCATCAGTGAGTTTATATAAATTTCACATGTTTGAATTCGAAGCTATAGTTACTTATGATTTATATTATTGATCTTCATTGCAAAATATATTTTGTGCCACATTTTTTATTTATTATGTTAGTGATTTCCAAATCTCATTTTTATCTATCTTGATTTCTACTTATTCCGCATTATGTATGCTATAATTTTCCTCATCAAGATACAAAATTGGACTCTAAAATACATAGCATTGGGATCTCATTATTTGCTTAGATTTTATTTTCTTATTTGGTGGCATCTGTTATCAACATTTCTCTTAGTCCCAATTTCTCCTTGTTAAGTTAGGTTAAAACTTTCTATGTAGTTGTACTTTTTCTTATATACACATTCTTAAGATACACACATATACACAGGTATATACATATAAATATGTATGTGCTATTTATTGATGAACGCCTCATACATGTTTTGAGGCTTACTCATCAAACACCTTGAATCTTACACCTCACTTCATTGAGACAAAATGGCTCATTGCGCCTTGCACAGTTTAAAACCTTGCCGCAAATTTCTAAGATTCTTTGAATCAAAGTGAGCTTGTAAAGATTGCTTTAGGCTGGCGATACCGCTTGTGTCATCACCAATGATCACGATGAAAACCACATATACAACAAGGAGAATGTATCCTTTGGGTTCAGAAGAGAACAATGAGTGCCGCATAGGCCGTAACAACTCCATGAAAACCCAACTTTTCAAGGACCAAAGCTTAGTTAATTGAACTAGACTCTTCATGATTTCTTAATCCGTACAAGGAACGTCAAAGACGATAGACCTTGTGAGAAGACTCCCCCCTCAACAACAAAGGTAGGAGGATGGAAACCACATATAAAACAAGGAGGATGTATCCTTTGGATTCAGAAGAGAACAATGAGTGCCGCATAGGCCGTAGCAACTCCATGAAAACCCAACTTTTCAAGGACCAAAGCTTAGTTAATTGAACCAGACTGTTCGTGATGTCTTAATGCCGTACAAGGAACGTCAAAGACGATAGACCTTGTGAGAAGACTCCCCCCTCAACAACAAAGGTAGGAGGTTGCTGCATGTAGACTTCCTCTAAGAGATTAATATGCAGAAATGCATTTTGGATATCCGGTTGGAATAATGGCCAATCAAGATGGGTCACCAAGGAGATCCATGCGTGGATAGCAACAATCATTGTCACTAGAGAGTATCAAAACAATCCAAGCCAAAGTAAAACCTTTAGCAACCAGCCATGTGTCCAGTCGCTCGATAGTGCCATAGAAACAGTGTTTGACCAAGAATACCCACCGATAGCCAACAATGTTCTTGCCAGGTGGGGGTTCAACTAAGCCACATGTCCCATTGTCCCATAGAGCTTGCATATCATCCATCATAGTAACTTTCCATGCAGGATGTCAGAGAGCATGTGCTGGATGTTAGGCAATAGAGGTGCTATCCAAATGTGGCAAAAACATAAGCAGAAGGAGAGAGTCGAGCTAGGCACCTAGTGCTAGAGATGGGATGCTTTATGGTGCATGAACGTATACCTTTGCGAAGCGCCACTCATAAGTCAAATTGGACTAGAAGAAACATGATGGAAGGACCACTACTTGGGGGTCAACTTCCGTGTGCTGGTGATAGACCTGAGAAAAGAAAATGAGGTGGCGTAGAAGATGGTAGTAGTGAGGATGGAGGAAAGGGATTCGAAAGTGAGACTATCTCATTGATTTTCACCAGAGAAGACGATAAGAGAAGAAAAATACTATCCCCGTGAAAAGCAAAACATATCGATATGTAAATGCCGACTAGATTCAGGATCAAGGCACTTGTACCCCTTTTGAGACTAAGGGTACCCTAGAAAATCTGTTTTAGTTGTTCAGGGGGACAATTTGTCTGTCGTGGGATCAAAACTATGAACTAAGGTGACACAATTAAAAACCCGAGGAGATGAAGAAAAAAATTGTTTATATGGATAGAGAATCGAAAAAGGATTTCTTGAACCGGGGACGATTGACAACACAAGAAACATGTAGTGAGGATAACTTCTGACCAAAGATTCTTAGGAAGATTGGCATGAATGGTAAGTGAGCGTGTAATATCAAGAAGATGATTTTTAAGCTCAACAATAACATTTTGCTTAGGAGAATAAGCGCAGGAGCACTGATGAATGAATCCCATATCATGACAAAAAAAGGAAACAACCTGTTGGGTGTACTCAAAGGCATTGTCATTGTGGAAAAATATTGGAAGTGGAGAATTGAACCGAGATAATTTTATGAAACACGTGAATAAGAAGGAAAACCTCATCATGAGTTTTGAAAAGATACAACTAATTCATACTGAAAATTCTTCCACAAAAGTAAGAAAATATTGGAGCCGTCATACCTTGTTGTCCTGAATGGATAAAAAACATCACTATGTATTTAATAAAAACTTTACAAGATAATTATTGTAGTACAAGCCAAAAAGAGACACAATGGCATTTTTCCAACTAACATGCATCACATAAAATAGAAGAACAAGAAGAAGCAGAAGAATCCAAAATTTTGACTTTGTCTAGTGAAGGATGGTCAAAGCGAAATAACAACTGGAGTGGTGTGACTGCGACAAGGGCACTGGGTGGATAACGTAGGAGGGTGGAAAAGTAATAGAGATCTCCAAAGTACGCTCACTGTCCAATCATTGTCAAATTTTGTCAATCCCATAAGACAAATGACAAAGTCAGAGGGTCCAAAAGTTACAAAAATTTGAGGGAATCAAATTATTTTGCCACATACATAAGATTATAGAGAAAATTAGGAACAAAATGAATAGAAGATGGTTTCAAGGTAAACGAAAGAGGAACAATGCCACATTTGATGAATCTTTTTACTGCCCCATCCGCCAGAGTGAATGGAATGCAGAATAAGAGTCAGAGGAGGTAAGAAGATGTGGCATACCCGACTTGTACTGAGTAGTACCTGAATCCACAATCCAATTGTAGTGGGCAACGAGCATGGAAGTTCTCAGATAACCCTAACAAACTGCTACTAGATAAGCTGATGGTGATGCATTTCAAGGGTTGCCAATGCGTCAATTAGAGGACAACTGTGTTGATGACATTTGAAGAGGAGATTCACCATATTGTTGTGATGCTTGAGCAGATGTGCATATTCCTCATTTGTCAGCAAAACATGAGAAAAATGTTAAGACAAAGGAAGAGTCACATGCAGTGTAGCTGGGCCTTGATAGTTGAAGTAGCAGAAGCTTGGGCAACATGCGCAATGCCCCTTCACCATGTTATTTTGATACTTGAAGCAAACATTCATATTCCTCATTTGTCAGCAATACATGGGAGGAATATCCATATGAAAGAAGAGTCGCATATAGTGTAGTCAGTCCTTGGCCAAGTGAAGTGGCAAGAGCCTAAGCAACATGCATAGTGCCCTTGCTACATCCTCTATTGTAGTGAGCAGGATATTAATGCTTGGAAGGACATATGTCTTTACTGTGGCCAACTTGCCATATAGGTGCACTTTGGATGTGTGCCACGTCCCTGGCTATGACCTCGGGCTGCAACTACGACCGCTTCTTGGGCATCTAAGGCGTTGATGTGGGAGACACGAGTTGAGGGCATCTTAATGCATACACCTGATCCATGGATAGGAGAGTTGCACTGACAAGGAGGAGTTTACAAGCCTCAACATACTAGGGATTAAGACCATTGAGGAAGTGCCCAATAATGAGAGTTTCTCTCTCCTTAGTGACATCAATAGAGGTGGTTGGTGAGAAGAGGTTTAGCTAATTGGCAAGAGCTTTCATAGAGTCGTAGTACTCGGGTAGCATGCGATTATCCTGTTGTTTGGAAAAGATCTTATCCATCGCGTTGTAGAGGCAAAGACAATTGTCCTCATGCATGTAGTGTTGCTTCATCTCATTCGACATGGTCCTGGCCTGCGATGCCACATGTACTTGACGCCGACATCAGGTTCCACACACCCCATAAGTTGACTATTCTCGATACCCAGGCGTCATCAGGTGTTGCTGATGGGTCGTCGTCGATGATGGACTTGAGTTTGCTGCGCGACTCCAGGAAGGTTTGGGCTGTATTCATCCAAAGCAAGAAATTGTCTCCATTCAACTTAAAGGGCGAGACATGAGGCATGCCATTGTAGATGATAGTAGGCAAAATTTTGTTACCAACCATCGTAAATGAAAAGACGACACTAGATACATGCACGATACAAAACATTGTAGTACAAGTGGCACTAGCGGTTATAAATGCACAATAGGAAAAAATAAAAAGGAGAGCTTTACCAGAATGTAAGGCATGATAGGAGGAAGGCAGGAAGCCAATCACATGAATGATGTGCTGTAATGTCTAAACATGTAAGCCTCTAATTTACCATAGAGTACCGAACCATGTGCATGAGGAGAACCACATGGAGAGGAAAAGAAAAGAAAAAGTTAGTGTTTTGACCCCCTTGTTCTTTATTGGATGCTTTAAAAGACTAGCACCTGGGGTCTTTTGTTCCTTTATTTGTTGCTTATGCAGAAACATGTAAGAACAAGAAAGAACAAAGACAAATGATCCGACTTCAGATCATCCTCTGCTATAGTACCTTTGTGACAATATTGTGTCCGCAACAGTACCACTATTATAGTTTGACGCTATATGTCACTGCAATAGTACGACGTTACAAGGCGACACTACAATACCATTACTGCAGTATGGCGTTATAGTACTATTGACGACTAGGGGTTATAAAAGATGCACTTCTCTGATACCATGTGCAAGAAAAAGTAATTCTTGATAGTTTCTGATGAGGTACTATTGACAACTAGGGGTTATAAAAGATGCACTTCTCTGATACCATGTGCAAGAAAAAGTAATTCTTGATAGTTTCTGATGAGGTACTAGCTCTCTAATGCAAGTGTCCAGGGTACATGAGTACACTTAAGTGGGTAAATGGATCCTCATTTAAGTGCACTAATAAGAAACATAGAATGTAAAGACAACGGCCTACCCCCACTTAACCAACAACCACTTATATGGTTTATGTGCATCATATCTGTATAAGTGTTTTTATGTATGTGTATGTGCATGCATATTTGTATCTATATATATGTGAGTTTGTTAGTGTGCACTTGCATGTGTCTATATATGCGTGTGTGCATGTAATATGTATATATATGTGTGTGTGTATTCTATGTATATATATGTATATATGTATGTGTGTGTGCAACTGTCTCAATAGATTTTGAGGCTCGCATCTTCCTCAACGAGACAAAAACATCTCCAAATGCCTCAACCACTTTGAACCTTTCTTGCTCTAGTGGTTCATTTGAAGGTCCGTGTTGCCCAAAATCATCAACGACATCCTTCCTAACGTTCATCTTTGGTACATACTGCCCCTAATTTTATAATTTCTCATACATTGCACTTCTCCCTTTGATCCACACCATGTTTTGATCTTATGAGAAGCTTTCTCATTTACATTTCCTCCATTTCAGTCTATGTGAAAAATGCATCTATGCTAGATACCTATATATGGAAAATGATACGTACATCACCACCTTGCCGCCTTAAACAAGTATAACGTCCACTGAAATCTTCTTTTGTGTAATATTCAGAAAGCTACACAATTTCCTGCGTTAATAAACAAAAAACAAAGTTAGAACATATGTAATTACAAAGTGGCTATTTTTCTAGCATGTAGAGTTTCACAAACTGGTGGCATAGAATAGATACACATCATTCTATGCCAACCGGTTTGTGAAACCATATATGTTAGAAAAATAACTAGTCTGTATTTACAAATGTTCTAACATTGTATTATGATTATCGATGTAGGAAACTTTGTGTAGCTTTCTCAATGTTACACAAAAGAAGATTTCAGTGGACAACTGGACATATGGAATTTAACCTTTTTGTCATTCTCATAAACAATATCACAACCTCTGATCTCCATTTTCTTTTAGACGTTAAACAATGCTGGAGAAGCAAGGAGCATATTAATCCTGGCAAAGTCATTGCATCTAGGAGAATATCAAAAATGCTTGAATTTGGGTTGCTACAATATGTGCAATCCTATAAAGTTGTAATCTTCTATCGAAATTGAGGGTGATATCCGGATACACTTTTTTTTACTAACACACTGATATATGTGAGCACCAATTTGTAAGTTTTTTTTGTATTTTGTATAAAATTACAAAGGAGTTAGTATCTTTAGAACTCAATGAAAATATGTCTAGGAACATATCTAAACTTAAAAGAACGATCCATGTACTGAGCATTGAATGGAGTAGGGTTCAAGTCATAGTTGTTGGTGTTAGTATCACTGTTGACATCGTTGTTCTAGATCTGTGCTTTGCAATATGAACATATTTGTGTTAGGGTATTAGGTATCATACTCTGGAATGTACACCGTTATATGCACTCAAAATATGAGTTGTGAACTTATATATTTTTTGTGGGTGAGCAGATGCCAATATATGCTCTAGAGTAGTAGAGTATATGCCATTATTCGCCACTCAATTAGGGGCTCACAACAGTGAACTTGAGTGCACACCAATATATGTTTGAATTGCATATTAATGTACTGAAAATATGAGTTTTACACTTCTAAGATGGGGCATCCTGGTACTCATTCTTGAGTGTGTATTAGCAGCATAGACCTTTGTATAAAAGGTTTCTTGGTGTAGACTTTCCATGTACCATGTACATGCTTAATATATACTGACAATACTCCTAAGTATATTATTGAACTCCATGATATGTTGTATACATCAAAGATTTCGTTGGACCATATTATAAAGTGTATACCAGTATCATGGTTTAAAATTTCGGTCGAAATTGCAAAATTTCGGTTTCGACCACTACCAGACATCGAAATGGACCGGTCCAAATAGCCGAAATTTTGATTTTTTTTATTGCATAATAATTTTTTAAAAATATCTTAAAAATCCTAAATAAATGTGGGAGACCCCCCTGAGTTAATTCAATCCAAAATATAAGATCTAACATGTTATTACATAAGAATATATGTATGTATACATTGCATCATCAAAATCCTGATCGAAACAGTTTTGTGTATTTTCACTAAAAAATGTAGGAGCCCCCTACCCTATACCAACATATGATATTATTGTATAATTAGGTGTATTTATGTATATAGATCATCATGGTAAAAAATTATGACTAAATTCCTTTATTTGGTCATCGAAAACGTCAAAATTTACATCAAAATTTTGTGTCGAAAAAGCGTAAAATATCGAAATTTCGGTAAATTTCTGTTTCTGGACCAACTGAAACGACATCAAAATCGACATTTTAAACATGGACCAGTATACATTTAAACTGTATTGTGCTATACGACTAATTGTGGTCTATACCACATCCTCTACTGCCATTGTATGACTATTATCAAACCACTCACTGGACGTGTTCTTGGCCACCACTATTAAAATTGCCGCCACCACAATCACCTCCATCCTACCATGTCCACCTACCATAGACCTCGACCAATGTAGTTCTTTTGACAGACACTGGAGTTGGAGGTGGCGATGGAGAAACTGGAGATGCTGACAACATAAATGGTGACAACATTAGTTGTGGCACGGTCATAATGATGACAAAGTGAGTGGATTTCAATCCATAAATCCGTGATTAAAAGGATCTGAAATATTGTGTCAGTTAAGGTATAAAAAGTTCCTGAACCCTAGAATTAAGAATGGCAAATTTTTTATTACGCAGAATAAATCACTTAGAATAACTAAACGGATTCAATTTGTCCAGAAATGTAAAATGGTATGTAGATGAATTTATTCTGTGTTTGGTTTAGCAGTGGAGTTGTTGGGAAGTACTTGGTGGAAGGTTAGGAAGATAAAGGTATTCTAGGGAGGATAAAGTAAATGAAACTAAGGTTCTAGAACCAAGTTGGTGAATTAAGTGCTAAAAACAAAGATGGTTGGTGCTACAGGGAAACCCATCCGAAGGCTCGGAATTATCAGTGTTAAATTGTATAACAAGGCTATGTGATATATTGATAAGAGGAATCCCTCTCCTTATATAGGATAAGGGGGAAGCATACAAACTTTAGACTAAACCCTAATGGGCCAAGACACACTTGGGCCCATATACAAATAGACTCAAATAACTTAGTTATAAATTGACCAGACTCTCTAATACTCCCCCTCAAACTGAAGCTTGGAAGAATCCTAAGTCAACTTGCAAATAGACAGACAGACTAAAGATGAAGAAGTAGAATATAAAGATAAACCAAGCCCTTACAAGAATTTCTTCCCCTCAAAATTACAATAAAACACTCATCCATCAAATACTCCCCCTCAAGTAGATAACCCAAAGAAGGTATGCAAACAACTATCAGGGATCAGCACGGCGGCTGTTTGGTATTGAGGGACACAAATAGAAACTTGGGCTGTTTGGTATCACGATAGAACTAGTGGGGAACTTTGGGTGGTGGCAGGCAGTAGGTGCTAGCACGATTAGGAGGTAGATCTGGTGTTGGCGGCAACTGGACAATTGGGTAAACAACAGGAAAGGGAAAATCAACTTGACTGGGCGCGAGATTGCAGCAGGGGCGGTTGAGCGGCGGTCAATAAAGCTGCTTGGAAGCGGCCCACGGACATGCAGCGGCGGGCGCATGAAGGGAGGAGACAGTAGGGGCCGACAACGCTACGGAGATGGAACAACCCGTGGGCAGCCGACCCACAAGGAAGGAGGGTGGCTTCCGGCCGGCTACATATGTCTCCCTTTTCTCTCTCTCACGTACGACGGCTTAGGGTTGCTGCTCTGATACCATGTTACTGCTCTGATACCATGTTAAATTGTAGAACAAGGCTATGTGATATATTGATAAGAGGAATCCCTCTCCTTATATAGGATAAGGGGGAAGCATACAAACTTTAGACTAAACCCTAATGGGCCAAGACACACTTGGATCCATATACAAATAGACTTAAATAACTTAGTTATAAATTGATCTCTAATAATCAGTTTCAGATCCGCCACTATAGGTATAGGTAGGGATTTGTTCTCCGTTGTGACAACATGTGCCAATACTAAATATAGATGGGCCTAAAGCTAGAGATAGACTGCCAGTTACGTGTCAATATTTTGTTTTCTCTTTATTATGTTAATCTTCATGACAGGTTGTCGGCATGGTTGGTTACTGTAAGTGGCATCACCCTAATTCACATGGAATTATAGTACTCACCTTGAGACCAAAACCCAAGACTACCTGATACATATGCCTATGATACCATGCTATTTGGCAGCCTATAATCTTTTCGTTTGTAAATGTCTTGCTATGATGGAAATATTACGTTTTTGTTGCCTTTCTTTACCAACAAGGCTAGGAAATTGTAACAACTACTGCTTTATCTATGACGCTTATTCGCTTCCTAGGGGCCACATCTCCAATGGCTCACTCTTTGCTAGACTATGAGTAGGTGATGGCCTAACAAGGTAAATGTGTGTGTTTACTGCTTATAGGGTGTCTTTGTAGGTTCTTGAAATGATTATATAGGGAAAAAACTCAATAAGACCACTTTTAGCCTTCTAGGCCTTGTGCTGGTGGTGAAGGGTATAGCCCTCCAGTGTCAAATGGTTCAAGTGTGCTTAAGCTGCAAAAGATCACCCACCCACACACATTTGTTATCTAGTAGGACGGTTTTTGGCTTTTCCACTCCAAATAATAAGAGGCGAGAATGTGTCTATCCCATGGAACAAAATTTCGATCAAAATTTCGTTTTTTTTGCAATCGGACATCGAAACCTACGATCGGACATGCGAAACACACAAATGCAGGGAATGGGACGTAATTTCGCAAAAATTTTGACCCTAGGTGCGAAATTTCAACAAAAATGGTGAAATTTCACAGCAAAAAGCCTAGTTTGGGCCGTAATTTTGTGAAATGGTACAAAAACACAAATTCAATTTTGAGAAATTTGTTCCAAAAGCTGATAATGCTACATCTTGGGTATTTTGGCAATTTTTTTTGAATCTCTTGCTTCGAAAGGCTATCTTTCTTAATTCTAAGGTATGTTTCCCCTATCCCTAGACCATATACATTACCTTCATCAATTTCTACACTCATTTATAGAGATATGGAGAAATACTCCGAAAATAATAAAGTTCTTTCTAGGATCTATGCATAAATGTCCCATGTAACCTAGTTAAATGCTAACACTAGACTTATACAAGTTGTAGTTGGTAAGTTTGGAACTTGTAACTGTAAATTTTAAATTCTAAGCTGTAACTTGAAACTTTTAACGGACTAACTGTCTAGCAAACTTGACATTTCTGTTCATTTGTGCACTCACTCATCAAGACATGTATCCCACCCTAACCTCTAAACATATAAATGTATTATATAGTCTAGTGTGTTTATGTCTCAACATTGTGTTTGCAAAATTTCATAAGTTAATTCCTTCATTTTGCCATCGAAATTATGTCGGAATTGTTCAGCTTCCTTCACTTACAAATGTGGGAGACCCCCCCCCCCCCAACAAAACACATATCCAATATGAAATATTATTGCATATTTGAGTAGATATTGGCGTTTAGATCGTCTTGGTAATTTTTCATGATTTAATTCGCTTATTTGGTCGTTGAAATCGTTAGGGCCGTAAATATCGAAATTTCGTGCGAAATTTCGAAAAATTCTTGTTTCTGGGCCATCGAACACGACATCGAAATCGGACATTTAATTCTACGGTCTATCCTACATGTTTGGTATGAAGACTGTCTATACCCCGTGTCCTATGAAACTCTCTGAACATGTACTGATCGATACCCAAAAGCTGCATATTGCATCAGCCTGACAATTTCTATGCAGAAAATATTGTTGCCACCATAAAAATCTGGTTTTGTCACCTTTTTTATTGTTGTTCCTCCTTTGGGAAACATAAAGAATCTGAAAGATTAGAGTCTTGTGCTGGAATTTTTAAGCTTTTGTGGTGGTTGTATCTCAATCTCTAGTTTGATGCATCATGAGTCCTCTTAAGGAGGAATGCATGACTCATGGCTTAGGAATTCCACTGTTTTACTAGCAACATTATCATTTCTGGCTCTATATAGTGAGTGATCTGAACTTAAAAATAGGCTATAGATAAATACTAATGTGATTCTCATCAGACCTTACTTTAGAAGTTTCTATAAGATTTTGTCCTGTTACATCAATAATGCCTCTATGATTTTGCAGGCTACAAAAAAATTTAATGAAAGTCAATCTCTGGAAAATTATGTCTTTCAATTGAAGAAGATTGTTGGCATGAAAGCTTTAGTTGATGGCATAGCAATTGGTAAAGGGAAGGATGACCTTACAGATACTGCCTTGGACCCTGTGAAAGGAAACCATTCTCATTCCATTCACTCAGAAGTACCAGTTGGAAAAGCTTGTTCATCGCTGTCTTCATCAGACATTGTAAAATTTTTAACAGGAGACTATAGGCTAAGCAAGGCACGTTCAAATGATCTCTTCTGGGAAGCAGTTTGGCCCCGTTTGCTTGACAAAGGCTGGCATTCTGAACAGCCAAAAGAAAAGGGATGCACCAGTTTGAAACATCCTTTGGTATTTCTTGTTCCAGGTGTAAGAAAGTTTTCAAGGAAAAAACTTGTAAGAGGGGAACACTACTTTGATTCTGTAAGTGATGTACTTTGTAAAGTTGCTTCCACTCCAAGTTTACTGGAGCTGGGGGTTGACAAAGCTAGTGGAAGTGGCATCAACGACGACTATGCATTGCAGGAGGGCCCTGATATTGCCAAAAATGGTCCATCAGATTGTCCGCGCTATAGCTATCTCCGCCCATTGATTTTAACTTCTAGTTCTGATTTCTTGAAATTTACAGTTGTAGATACGACTTTGGTTCAAGGAGAGCCACCATTCAAAGTGAGGGAACTTAGGAGTTTACCAGATGACAACGGTTTCTGTCACCTTCCCTCTAGTTCTTCAGCCGAAACAGGGACTGGTAGCCTAAAAGAGCATCAGAGTTCTAGTGAAACCTCAATAAATCACCAAGATAGCACTCAAGTTTCAGAAGATCAGAAATCTGATGAAAACATGGAGCATGTTGGTGGGAAAAGACAGCAACTAGATGCCTCTGGCATTATTCCAAATAGTCTCAAAGCAAAGAGGCCGAAAGTTAGAAAAGCTGCAAATAATATTCTTCCTGATGTGCCCAATAAAAAAAGAATATATAGAAGGGGCAAATTCAGTAAGCAGAAAGTTTTGCCACCTGTAGCAAAACGGGAGTTGAATGTTCGCAGTTATTCAGAGACAGACGATGGACGCCGCTACTCTGGGAAAAACCTTTTGAAAAGTGAAACGGCCGAAACCAACAACGAGAAACCTATTACTGCTGGCGTTACATCAACAGCTAAAGAAGATGCACATCTGTTAACAGAATATTCTTTTATTGATAAAAAATCTTCAAAAGAGAGTATGGAGATCAGTTTCGAAAATAAATGCCTCAATTCTGTCTCTGTGCGGGAGATGGAGATGGATGAAAAACCTCAGGAAAGAACTTTGATTGATCTGAATTTACCACAGTTTCCGCCTGATTTTGACATAAGTGAATGCACTTCCAGCCCAAATAATGTTAACATAAGCGAGTGTTCTCCATTGGAAATGGAGCAGAATCGAAATAATATTCTGGAGGTTGGAGCTTCTGATAAGGTGAATACTAGTGAACAATCTAGTACTCCACGGAGGCAAAGCACGAGAAATCGCCCTCTTACAACACGTGCATTAGAAGCTATGGAATCTGGGTTTCTCAACACAAAAAGAGAAAGGGGACCTAGATCTTCATTTTCTGATGCATACAGGCCCTCACGTCGTGCACGGAAGACTGCTGTAGCATCAGTTTCAAACAGTAGCATGGACAATGGTAATAGTGTTCTCAGGCTTACAAAATCACCAGTTAGGGAAAAAGATGATGACTGCACTAGTTACTCAAATGAAAGCTCACTGCCAACCAGGTCATTTTTTGACGAAGAGGGTAAGGGATATGGTTTTGATTTTTTTAATATACATTAATACTTCCTATAACCCAAGGTTTTCGCCGTTGTTGTTTCGTCGACTATCCAGCAAGCTTTTTCATGCTCTAAGGTCCACCATCCGAGGAAAATTACATTCTTTGTTACAATCTCTGGATGGATAAGGAGGGCACTGAGTGGGGAAGCCTTTCTTGTAGTGGTTGTTATGTTCTATGAGGCCTTCATGCTTGTTCAGTTTAAAATAGTTTCCCAGTGATGTTTAACAAAATATCTTTCAAACAAGCGTGAAGAGTATTGCGAGCACTTCATACTGAACAGCTTTAAGGTGTGTGGATTCACCTTTATTTATGACGTTCTGATGCTTGACGCTCAAATTAGAATGGCCAGTCATAGATTCTCAGTTTTGTTATCCTCAGGATGAGGAATTCCATACTTGTACATCCAGAGTTCTCATACAATCACTTTTTCCAGCGAGAAATTGTTAGCTTTATCTCATAGAAAACTTGTCAGCAAAACTGTCGAGCAATATCACTATAGAGTGGGTTTGCACCATCGCCAATTATGTTCTCTTACTGTTAGACTTCCACATTGATAAGCTTACTTAAAAATTGCTTCATGTACTTAGAAGTCATAAATTTTGTATATATACATATGTACTCAATCAGTGTGATTGTACAGCATTGGAGGTAAAACTGTCTATGCAACGCGAAGCATCTACTACAGAGTTTTCTGCCATTTCAGAATATCATATTGTTAATGATCATGCTTGAATTATTTTTATATGGTACTCATTCCTGCAAGAAATTAGCTTTCTCGGCCCTTTTCAAGATTCTTGTGAATCTTATATATACAGCCCCCTTATAAATAAGATGAGGTGACGTGTGTGCTTTTAGTAGCTGCCAGCTTGGGTGCTTACGTCTGCAAAAATTTTCAAGTATTTGTTTGTTGACGCTACTAGCTATAGAAAAGTAGTGACTTCGTGGGGAGGTCGTTTTTCATTATTATCTCATCTAAATTGGTTTGGAAGCATTTTCTCATGGTTATTATCTCATGTGCGAAGTTGTTTTCTTTCTGAGCTGATTGACTATGTTGTAATTTTTTTTTATATAACCCTGTAAATAAGAAGAGTTGACGTGTGTGCTTTTGGTAGCTGCCAGTTTAAGTGCTTGCTTCCATGAATTTCTTAAAGTGTTTGTTCATTGAAGCTACTTGCTATGGAAAAGCAATGACTTGGTTGGGAAGTATTTTTTCATTATTATCTCATTTAAATTGGTTTTGAAGCATTTTATCATGGTAATTATCTCATATGCAAAGTTGCTTTCTTTATGAGCTGATTGGCTACATTGTAATTATTTCTTACATAATTTATAAGAGGGGGTGACGTGTGTGCTTTTGTTAGCTGCCAGCTTGGGTGCTTATATTCATGAATTTTTTCAAGTATTTGTTCCTTGAGGCTACATGCTATGGAGAAGCAGTGACTTGGTTGGGAAGTCCTTTTTCATTAATATCTCATCTAAATTGGTTTCAAAGCATTTTCTCACGGTTCATCTTTACAGTGAAATTGCTGCAAAAGGATAATTGCTACAGTATGTCTTTGGAAACAATATTGTGCTAGGACGGAAAAGCCATTGATTGTATGGCTTTGGCGTTGAAGTTTAATGTTTATTGTCCATGTATAATCTTCTGTCTACTCACTAAAGTATTGTTTTTGATGAGGAATCTGCTTACTAGAATCTCTGTACCTGACTGATATAAAAAGCAATGAGCTTGGTTCATAAAGCCTACAATCTGAACTCCCCTTTTAATAGCCTTCTCGTATATGATGTGATTGGACATCACGAAAGTATTGTAATCGTAACTTCTGTACAGTCTACTTCAGAATTCTCAAGACATCACTCCCAAAACCGCTGTGAGCTATATGCGGGTAGCACCATCCTGCAGAATTAATGAAGCTGACATCCATAACAGTAGCACTTTTCCGGATAGACATTCTCGTCTATGATGTGATGCAATCTTAAGAGCTGAACTATTCGTATAGTGTACCTCAGGGATTTCAGAGTTGCAATCTCAACCGTGGAAAACTATCCGACGTGATATGTTCATGTCGCAATGTGTTTTTGACTTACACTCTTTCGTTCTCATTTTAGCCTTAACAATGATGGGTTTGGTGGTGGCCCTTCTATGTGGTTAAAACGTCCATGTTGATAGTCTTGTGTTGCTCGCCAAAGTATATACCAAATATATGGGTCATCACATTATAATTGCTAGATCCATGCTATGAATTAAGCCTAATAGCAGCAGCCTCTGAAAGGTAAATAACTTACTATGTGTACTATGGTAATTGTTAGTCCCAGATCGTCTATATCTAAGTTGGTGTCAACTTTCATATACTGGAAGATAGAAGGTGCACTTATGTTCATAATAATTGGAGGAGGGACATGTATGGCCATGTTAGCCTTGCTTTTGAAATTTTTCTTAGGTCTTAAGTGTCATTTTTGCACTGCAAAACAATCCAACTGACCTTTTTGTTTATGTATATGTATTTGATTGAAGTGTGTCTTGTATACGTTGCATTTCAATCATATCTGATTGAATGACACTTAACATCTATCTGGTTAAATCCAAATTTGATATGGCTGGGTATGTTGGTATTATGTTGAGTACATGGTTTGATGTCCTCATTCATGAGAAATATCTATCCAGTTAGATATAAAAGTCAGACATGCATTTCAGAATGACTATATGCTAAAAAACAAACCCTATTTCGTTGAACATTATTGGCCCCCACTCTAATAATCAACTTAAATGTAATTTTTTGGGATCTTCAAGTGATAATAAATTATCCCAAAACATCATTCAAACTAAAATCAAGAGATAATATAGAGGTACATAGATCTATCGTTTTCACAACTAAAGAAAAATCAATTGTTTATTAGAATTGAATAAAGAGGGAAACCCTAATTTTCCCAAATGGTATAAAGAGTCTCATCCACCCCAACACTACAATTACGAAGATTATCTAGTTGCATGGGAGAAGGTTCATGTAACTAAAATAAAGTGACAATGGAGAATGGATAACTACCATTTAGAAACAATTCAAATCAATATCCACATATGTTTTAAATATGGAAAGAGGTATACCAAGTATTATTTACAATCCTTCTAGAAAAGCTTTAGTCGTCGTTCCATAAAAGCATATATGATTGCATTAAGGTACTTCTACATTCCTTCAATAAAACACCCACAACTATTCCAAAGATCATGGTAAATAACTTCTATACATACACTACCATACTTGGAGTTGACCTAGCTGTGAAGTCACTTAGGTCTTTTATCATGTTGAGGAATGGATGACCAAACTTTTGGACCTAAAAAGTTATTCAACCCTTAATTACCCAATGTTTAAGTTAGTACATAATACATAAGAATTAATAATCACAATTTCATCTTCAATCCTATCAATTAGAGCATATGTGACCCAATGTAGTCATCAAGCATAAAAATTGGTTAGTTATGGGCGATGTACTTAGCAATAAAGAAAGAATAACATAAACAATCAAGTACAATAATAACAATCAACATATATGACTATCTTCTTTTCTATTTTAGTTCTAGTGTATAAACTACTTGGCCTGTACCTAGACAAGTGAAGCCGCCATGGTGATATCTCCAATAATCTTGATATTCTTAGACCCCTCACTAAATGTGGCTTGGATGTAGGTAGTCTTAGGGTGCTCATCATTTGGTGATTGATGCCATCATACCCTGAGTAATAACTTACATCTCATAACTCAATTTGACTACTAGTGCTTGTAGTTGGGATGGAGGTGCTGCCACTTCATCTTTATTATTCGATGTATAATATACTCCTATTGGTGCTTCTACTCTTAATATGCTAGGTGGATGATGGAGTACATTCCAATTTTCAACTCATCCTTGTGGATCTACAATACTTCCACTAGAATCATGAACTTGTTCTCATACATTCTTCTCTACCGTGCATCATTTTCTCCACAAAAGATATAAGAGCTATGGTTTGTGGCAAAGAAGAATATACAATATGTCCAAAGTTCATTTACTAGTATAAACCTAAGATCCAATACCATCTTTAGGTGTCATTCCCAATAATGAACTTAAAAATGATTACTAGGGCTGGGCCCAAGGTGATAAGATACTATATAACTAAAATCATGTGACGACTAAAAACTTAGCATTAGAGACAATCAAAATCAACATTAAAACATGTTTTAAATTTTGCATGAGATATTATTTATTAATTCCAATTCTTCTACTAAAGTATTTGACTAGTATCTAGAAGCATATACAAGAGTGCATATATACACATATATGTTCCTTTAAGAAAACACATACAACTATCTCAAAGACTCCAGTACATGATCTTATACACACACACTACCAAATAGAGAGTTTGTCTAGATATGAAGTTACTCGGGTCTTCTATCGGGTTTAGGAGTGAATGACTCATTTTCTGGACCCAAAAAGTTATTCAATCATTAATTAACCATTGTAGAGTAACAAGATAAAACATAAGAAGAAGTGGTTAGAAGTCCATCTCTAATTCTATTAATTAGAGAATAAATGGTCCCACACAGTCATCAAGCATGATTACTATTCAATTTTTGCAACATACTTGTAAGTAAAGGGAGTATAGAATAAACACAAACGTATAATAATAACAATCAATTTACACGACTATTATTTTTTTTTATTTTTTATTGCCTTGAAACTAGTTGTCTGGTACCTAACCAGATAGAAGCTGCTACATCATGCTCATTTACATGAATAACTATCTATGCTTTAGGGTTTATCCAACCATCCTACGGAAACTAACTTAGCCCATGTCCTCCAAAGGACTAAGTAGGAGTCTACAACATGTCTATTTC
The DNA here is from genome assembly GCA_963693085.1 of Alisma plantago-aquatica. Taxonomy (NCBI): domain Eukaryota; kingdom Viridiplantae; phylum Streptophyta; class Magnoliopsida; order Alismatales; family Alismataceae; genus Alisma; species Alisma plantago-aquatica. The sequence continues at coordinate 422,984,337 of OY856410.1, read as the reverse complement.
TCCTCCAACACCTTGGTACAAGGTTGGGTGTACCTCATATCATATCTCATATTACATTACATATCATAAACCATTCATTTAACATTTCCAATGATTTTGGGTCTCTACCTTCTAATCCTTGCTTTCTCATTTCACACAAAGAGGGTTGGGGCTCCCCCGCCTATATGCTAACCTAAATTTTCTAAGATCAATCCACAATAATCTAGTCTAGGTTTTACTTTTATGGATCTAGTCACTATAAAGAAACCCATTTTCCCTTCCTATATTTGGGCATTCGAGTAGGGTCATGCAATTAGGAATCTAGCTAAAGGGGATCAGGAATCTGACTCATTTTGTAGAGTTTATATCATATAATTTCATGACATTTATCATGTGAGTAACCATTGACAATTTATTTTGTGTTTATTGAACTACCAAAATCATCCTAATAAATTAACCTAAATGTAACTCAATATCAAGGAAGCAAACATCCCAATAAACATTTATTTGTGCTTCTTTCCTATAATATATACTTAGGTACCACATTCATGCACAAATCAATCTCATCCCATCCATATTGTAGATTCTATACAATTTCAAATGGTTTTCTTGAATTTAGGGAAATATTTCTTGCATGCAAGGGAGATAAACATGTGAGCAAAGGATAAATTGACTTACTTTCATCAATCTTGATTTATTTATATTAGTAAAAACTAGAACAAGAACAATCCCTAAAATTATATCTTAAAATCTCTGTTATATCTAGATTACCAATTTCAACTATTTAGGTAGACTAGAAGGTGACTTTTAGGCAAGTAGCATCCAGCCTATTCATGATCCAATTCTTACTATGGAAAGACAAGAAGAAGGTGCAAAAAGAACAACCATGGAACTTCGATACAGTGATGCTTGTAGTAAGGGAGATTCAGGCTCATTAGAAAACCACATAAGTCATTTTAACACATGCATGGTTTGGGTGTGGTCACACAACCTTTCCTCAGGTTACATGTCATAGGAAGTGATTTCCTGGAAGGTGGGAGAGATAGTAGCTAATAAATAATCTAAACTAGGATAGGACCTTTTGCTGAGCATAAATTAGGGTTGAAATCAAACAAATAAAACAAGTCCAACAAATTTGCGACAAGGAAGGGTGACTAGGAGCGACCAAGTTCAAATACAAGCACCTCCAACTTATGCGAGATCATTGAACACACAAACAAGGACGAGAATCATGTGGAAGATGACCCACATTAGAACCAAATTTGGGGGCCATGGGTGAAGGCGTCACTAAATAAGAGATGGGTTCTATCACTGAGGATCTCTTTGGCAGGGGAAACACAAAGTGTGAAATAACCTCTTCATGCAAACTAGTAGGACATAATGAAGAGAAAAGAAAATATGAATAGAAGGAAGGGAAGAAGCAACCAAGCTAGGTAGATGGGTGAATGCATGAAGATACCACTTTGAAAGAAACAAAGAAGCAAACTCAATAAGCACACGGTAGGAGAAGGGCAATTGGGAAACAAAGGAAATGGTGGAAGCCCCTACACAACAAGGACAAGAAAGGGAAGAAGTGGCATGCCATGACTTTGTGGGTCCATACGTTGCTTTATTCCTGAGTAAGAAGCAGACTGACAATGAAAACAAAAAGTAAAAGTGCAAGAAGAATCCATGCCATATAATTGAGCCAAAAGAGGACGAGGAAAACTTATCAAAGACACCTCCATCTGATAGCTACTCACCGACAACACAAATAAAAAAATAAATAGTGTTGCTGATAAACAACTTTATAGAGTGTTCGACAGGGGAAATGGTTTGATCATGGCATGTTATAAGAAGAGATGGGAAAGAAGAACACAGACTACTCATGTGATGATGTCACTCAACTGATTCACAAGGTGAATAAGAAGATGGAGGCAATTTTGCCTCCCAAGGTGTTTGTAGGAGATAATGATTGGATCAGAAGGGTGATAGTGGGAAGGAAGGTGTGGAAGATGATCATGATTAAAGGTAAAGATGACATGAACAATAGAAGTGAGGCATGTTGGAAGATGGATGATGACTAGGGAGTAACAAGAACATGAAGGAAGGGAGTAAAATGAAGGAGATGGAGGTGTCTGAAATCAATGGTGAGAAGAAACTAAGGAACAATATGTATGGATCATGGTTTGAGAAAAAATGGTGGACGATGGTAATGGCCAAGGCTACGAAGGGCCGTGAAAATACCTGTCTAGAGTGGCCACAGAATGGCACCCCTAGGACAATTAATTGTCTCTAGTGTAGATTTTAGAGAGAGCTAGTAGACCTAGTTTTTATGGTAATCATATCATGGATCAAAGAAAAAGAGGGATTAAATTGATGGTGTGGGTTTAAGAATGGATTTGAGGTGAGTAGTGAGGGGATTTTAGGAGGTCTGGGTTATGGTGGGAGGGGGTGAGGCTATGGTGAAATCCTATTTGGATCACCACATATATGCAAAGGTGGGATGAACATACTAGGTTGCAAAGTTTACTTTTATGGGATTTATGGGTGGGTGACAATAACCGATAGAAAAGAAACTTGGGATATGATGAAGACCATTTGTTTCTTTTTCATGCACCCATAGTATATAAGGGGAATTTTATTGAATCATTAATGATTCTGAGAAGAGAGGGTGTCAACCCATAATCAAATAGCATACACTAAATCTAGATACACAATAGAGAGATTCTGGTTGCAAGACATGGGTTGATGGAGGAACCTTTTTACGTGGCAAAGAGGCAAGAAGAAGAGAAACCACATCAAAGAGAGGCTAGATAGATTTCTTACATATCAAAATTGGTGCAACATCTTCCAACTCCAAAGAGCACGCCACATTCCAATCTAGAATTCATACTATGTGTAGATAATGATATATTATGACAAAGGCAATAGGTACAAGAACATGAAAGAAGATTTAAATTTTATACTATGTGGCTCTCATATAAAAATTGTGAGGTTATCACTAAAAATGCATGAAAAGAAATGAGGGTCCAGGATATACATGACTGCATTGAGTTCTGTGGGGAAAGACTGACAACATGGGCCCTGAACAAATTTTGAAATACAAAAAATGGCTAAAAGAAGCATAGGAAAATTTTGTAAGATGGTTAAAGTGGATGTCCAGATGGTACTTTGCTTAAATACCATGCTGAGAACTCTATAGGAACCCAAGAGCTATTGGAACTCAATAAAAGCTACTAGCATGTCAGGGCAAGAAAGAACACGTTGTGGGATGGGGGAAAACTGCCAAATAGATATCCAAATAAGACAACATGATACTAATGTAAGCCGTGCAACAATGCAGTTCAGTGGAACATGGATAAAAGGCTATACAACATATTATTACGTTCTTCTTCAAAGACCTATTATGTACCCATAACATGGATCTAATTTTGCCACATATCAAAAAGGTGGTGAATGGGTAGGATGTGGAGGGGCTGAATAAACTAACATAGAAGAAGGAAGTGTAGACGGCTCTTGATTAGATGCACTTGATTTAATCTTTGAGTCCGAAGGCACGATGGCTATTTTATACCATTGGTTCTGATTACAAAAGTGATATTTTATAATTCATAGGGGAGTGATTGTGAGGTAACAAAAGGTTGGGTACTATTAATTAAAAAACATTATCCTAATTCCTAAAACAAAACCATCATAGATGATTTTTTTTGAAATTTTCCCCAATCAATCAGTACAATGTGTCCTACAAGATCATAAAAAAAGTCAGGAAAACTAGAGTAAAACCTCTTTTTGCATAAAATGACTTCTAAGCACCAGAGTGCCTTTGTGGAAGGAAGGTTAATCATATATAAATTTTTGATTTTTTATGAGCTATTCCACATGATGACATACAATAAAAAAGGAAAAAAGGGCATTATGGATCTGAAGATGGATATCGGTAAAAAATCTAGTAGAGTGGAATGAAGCTTTTTGGATAGAGTCATAAAGAAGACGTGCATAACCCACACGTGGTTGCCAAAAGTCAATAAATGTCTCTCTACCATATCTCACTCTTTCATCATCAATGATGTTAAGAGGGAGTCTATTAAGCCTACAAGAAGCCTACACCAATGTCTTCTTGAAGTGGCACATGACAGAAGGATTCATGCGGAAAAAGCCTACACACATGTATCAGTTGTATCCCACCATCTTTTAACTCATCATGTTTCTAAGGGTGACACCAGAAGAATGCGTAGGAAAAGAGAGACTCATTGGGAAATATGGGAAAGCTTAAAAAAACATTAACTATAGGAAATAGGTGATTGCTTTCATCAAGAACATTTTTGCAAAGAGACACCTTGAGATCATGAACTGAATTCACCTAGAAGAGGTGGACAAAAATGCTAAATACATGGGGTTCCCATGGTGATTGGAAGGTCATATAGGATGCTGAAGATGTTGGATTTAGGATGGGCTCCAGAGTGGGGGTGAATAGAGAAAAATGCACTTAAATAAAATTCATTAGACCTTCAAGATATTTCTAAGATAATATGGCAAGTATGAACTTTTAGTGCAACTAAAACATACATAACAAGGGAGAGATATTGAACAAGCACCAAATAACACAAGTATTTATAGTGTTCCAACCTCCAAACTAGGAGATGTACATCCACTCCCTACAGAGGTCAACCTCTAGGATTTTCAATATGTTTTACTTCTTATATTCCATTATAATAGCTACAATGTAAGACCTTCCTTTTTTGGATGAAAGATACCCAACCTTCCCTTTAAGGAGAAGGGAGCCAATAACCTACCAAAGGACTTACCTATCCAAGACCAAGAGTCTTCAAACTTACCAAGGAGTTACCCACTTTTGCAATGAGTCTTCCGCCTTCACCAAAGACTTACCCACACTTGCAACAAGTCTTCTGCCTCGAAGGAATTACCCACTCTTCTTGAATATTCCGCCTTTGACTTCACCTTCGATGAGGAGAAGCTTTCACCAAGGGACTTCTTCCCTTCTTCTTCACCTTTCTTAGCCAATAGAGAGAACCTCCATCTTCATCATAAAAAGAGAGATCAGGAGGTGGAGGAAGTGAGAGCCTCACAAGATATACATGTATGACTGACTCTCTTATAAATCTCCTACTCACTATAATGGGATGAAACTCAAGGGATCTTATTTGTAGTTGGGGATGCCTACTAGTTAGTAGGAACATCTAAGAATGAATTCTAGTTGTTTGGGGTGTTGCAACGGATCTATTTTTGATATTTGCAACACTCTAATGGCTAGAAATACTTTTTTTGCACACTCCATAAAGTGCAGTCGATGGAGTTTACTTTTGGGAAACTCAATCGATTTCGCTATGCAAAAAATAAAATTTGAAGTATCGGTCAAGTTTATCCTGGATGAAACTCGGCCGATGGCTTAAATTTGGTTTGTCTGTGCAGGGTTCCGTTTGAGTTTATCTTGGGGTAAACTCGACTGAACCTGGACATTGCCAAGACCCATCCTAGGCATCAGTCAAGTTTCTGAGAGGGAAACTCAGTCGAATAGATTGTCTGTGATGCATTTTTTAAAATGTCATTAAAGTGATTAAACGTTCGATTAAAGTACTCCTAATTTTTTTATAAGCTTAATGTCATACAATCATTACAAGTGATTTACAAAATGATTCTAGTGGATTTGAAGCCTTTTTTACAAAAACACACTGCATCGATTTTGACTTATGTTTCTTGAAGTTGGGATGCATATGTTAGGGCATTTGGAGTGTGTCTATACCTAATATGAAATTACTCAAGTAGAAGCATTATACACAAATAAGTGGAATGGTTAGTCATCATCAAAACAAAGGTTTAGTCACTTAGACTTTGAGTCAACATTCTCCACCTTTTTGAAGATGACAAACCATTCCATAAATGCATTGAAAGCATGTGAGTAAAATCATACATTTGGAGAAACCTAAGGGTTTCAAATGGAATTGAGTTCATATGCTCCCCCTCAATTGATGCCCATGGAGTTCTCATACTCCCTCTCAACTGATGTCGTTTCTCCTGCATGGTTAGCTTTCATAACATTTATAGAAACTACATCTTCTACTCATATATGTTCTACATATATGTCTTCTCCCCTTTACATCTCCCCTTACATAAGACAAGTCTTCTCCCCCTTTGTCATTTAAAAAATGTGAGGGGGGTTGAAATACACAACTTGTTAGTCAAAGGAGATACCAACTGTTATAAAGGAGAGTAGATGAGCAAAAACTAAGGGTTTGTCCAAGCAACATATATAAGGCAAAGCAAACATGCATTAGAACAACTCAATATGTAATTCTAGCATATAATCAAGGTAAGTCTATGCAAGCAAGTAACTCAAGATAGTAGATATGCAAGTCAGCGAGCAAGCTTGAGTATGAAACATGATACAAGCATAGCATATATTATAATACCACTTGATAAAAAAGATGAACAAGGCTAGAACTACATGCATATGAACTACTAGTAGGGTCTAGGTCATAGCAAAGAGATTCACAAGTTAAAGAAAAAGTTATGAGTAGATGTAGAGATATATCCAAACAAAAAGATATGCAATTTCAAAAACATGAAATGATAAAGCTCACATGCAAATATGCATCATTACCAAAAGATGCTTACCACTAATAATCTAAAGGTTGTATAAAAAATAAGTATACAACTAGATAGATATATCAAGTTAGAAAACAGTGAAAGCAATTTTAGACGCAACCAAGAGATTCAAAGAGATTATCATCAAAACAAGCATACCAACTCAAGACAAGTAATTTCAAGATATAGAGATACCAATTGTAATTAAGAAAGATAGAGATGTATGTAAGATATATAATTTAAAACATGGACATATGCATATATAAAGGTACTAAGGGAAGTGCCATAAATAAGACTATTGGTTGAGAAAGTCTATTTGAGATTGAAATTCCATCCAAAAAGCCAATGTATATTATTCTGTGCACAATGTTGTCGGTCGAGTTTTTGGGTTGAACTTCTCAACCGACAACAACTATTGGCAACACCTGTTGGTGCTTGTCGATTGAGTTTCTTTCAGGATAAGCTCGACCAACAACTGCTACTGTCAAAAAGTACATATATTTTAGAAAAACATATCTAGAGGCATGGTAAGAATATAGCCCATATCCAAACATGTATAAGAAAATTAGTAATGCACTATGAAAGCATCAGAAATAATTTTTGAGAAAGAAAGTGATGAGAATTACAATTTACCACTTTTGACTAAAGAATCATATGTATAGTGCATATTAACTTTGCAAAAGCACACTTTGATTGGATATGAGCAAGAATAACATCACCTCTGTTCTTACCATTTTTGTTCACCCCATACATATCTCACTTTTCTTCTTTTATGTGGATTGAGAAGCCAATTTTCTTATAAATAGCTCATGTCAATCAAATTGCACTTGACCTACAAGAAGAAAGATGAAATGGTCCCCAATCATAGTTTTGGGTGTGGAGGGATTAGCCTAGTAACCCAAGTCCTATTGATCTTGGGTGTGTTACTAAAAGGGAAATATGTGGAATATGACCAATTATATTTCAATGATTACATGATCTCCTAGCCTTGGAACTAGAGGATTCTTCATTGAAAATTGAAGGTCCTTTACCTTTGTTGTTCCTTTGGCTACTATCAAGTTCAATATCATCTCTACCCATTTGTTAGGTAGTATGATCTTGGATTGGATTAATATTCTTGTTATCATCTAGGAATATTTGCATAGAAAATTTCAAACTATTATTATTATGCATAAGAGAAGTTATAGTAATAGACAATTGATTGATATCATCTCCAACACGCAAAATATCAATTTCTAAGAAAAGAGATTGGGTCATATAAGAATCTTTTTCAATATGAAGAGAAGTAACATTATTCTCTCTACTAGTAGAACTAGAACAAGATTTAAGAACATTGATTTTAGCAAGCAAGGAAGCATTTTCATTTTCAAGCAAAGCAATCTTAGAAAGATAAACAATATTTTCAGATTCCATTCGTTTCAAAACAAAGTCTTTATCCTCATTTTTAGCATTAAGAACATCAATATCAAGCATGAGAGAATTCACAATAGTACTATGCTCATCATTAGAACTAGGCATAAGAGGTTGAGCTTCTAGAAATCTAATCTTATCAAGAAAATTAGCTTTTTCAAGTTTAAGAGAGTCTGCTTGACTAAGATAAGCATTACTTTCATCTAGCAAACAAATAGTAGCATGTTCAAGATCATCTTTTTCTACATGTAAAATATCAACAATTCTAGCAAGCTTTTTCTTTTTCTTTTTAGAAGACTTAAGAGAGGCATGAGTAGCATGAATAATTGCAATTAAAGATTCTTTATCTAAAGAGTTTAGATTTATCTCATTTTAGCCTTCACTTTTGAGGCAATGAGAGAAAAATGGCATTCTCCATCTTCACTAGAGCTTGAGCTAGATCCTTCACTAGATTCTTCACTTGAGCTTGAGTTGGAGGAGTCACTAGAGATTTTGTTCCATTTCTTGTTGTTCTTGTACTTCTATTCTCTTCTCTTGTGAGATGGGTCTTTTTGCCAAATTTGTTAGTGTGATAATATACCAAGTCATCCCCCCAAGCAACATAACCATGAGGTTGTGACATGTATAATATATCCTATAAATTGCCATATAGAAAGGCGTTCTTGACATCCAATTGATGTAATTGCCATCCTTGATCAATAGCAATTCAAATAAGAATATAGTTGAAGTTAAGATAAGCAATATGAGAAAAGGTTCACAAGTATTCACCCCAAGTTTCTATGTGTGATGGAGTGGATTTTTGGAATCCTAAATGTCCAATGAAATGAGAGAATTCATGAAAGTTGAGTTATCTTGAGGGTTCCAAGCTCATGATAAAGTAGGTTGGTTGATTGATGTTAATATTATGATTTAGATCCTCGACTTTATGCCTTTTTGAGGAATTTAATTGAATGGTCAAATAAGTGAGTGTTTGCACTAGAGATGTATGGGATATAGCTTGGATGATAGTAAAGGTATGGTTAAAGTTTGGTGGCAATCAAAGTTTTCTAGATGGAGTTATTTAGGATTGAAATAGACTAAATGAATAGTTTTCGACATATTTAGGATCAATATTTCAAATTAAAGACATAGGCTCTGATCAATGTTGTGTCACGCTCCCTGTTAGAAGGATTTAGCCACGGATTCACCAAAGCGGATGCTCCATCTCAGTCGTCGATGAGGAACCAACGACTGTGATTTCGTCTTCTATCTAGCAGCAGTTACGATCAGCCTTGGGGAAGGGCTCTCCCACGATGCCCAACACCCTCATCGTGGAGTGAGGAGGTATGATAATAGAACGGTTGATTTCATCTCATTTTGATGAGTACCAGAACCCCTCATTTGAGGCTAAAAGGTAAGAGGCCAGAGAGAATAGAAAAGAACTTCACCCCGCTTCTCCATTATGCTGTATAGACTAGATGGGGGAGCACACGAGAAGGAAATAGAGCATGAAAGAGGCTATGTGATGGGGCTTTGATGGATAGAACAAGTATGGAGGCTTGAGGAGAAGATTCCTCATGGAAAGAGGACCCAAGATGGTAGCTGTACCAGGCACCGAGCTCACCCACACCAAGGAAGAAGATGACGTCGGCGGCGCCTACGGAGTGCAGACCACCGCAGATCAAGGTCTTGGATGAGTTTGCAGCACACCTTCAAAGCTAATGGAGCTCTCAGATCGATGCAAGGAGGAGCAGAGGCGATTTTCCCCTTTGCTCCGCCGCAACCAAAGGTGGCGGCGGCGCTCCCACCTAGCTGGAGAACCAGAGGCCGTAGGGCACTTTTGTGTAGCCGCGGAGGGAGGTTGCTCGAAGTTGATCATGATGGCGGCATGAAGAGCCGACGAGGAGCACTCGATCCCAAGCCCTTTCTCGCCGAAGCTCTCCCCTTGCGGCGGTGCCCTGTTTCACAGAGGAAACAGGGGACTGTGAGGCTCACGAGAATGGGAAAAAGGGAGCCGAGCCGACCGGGAAAACGGACCCTCTGGTCTGCAGATCTCGTCCTAGACCCGGACTGGGTCCCAGCCAAGAGAGGAAAGGATGCGCCAGCCCATATGGTCACGTGTCAGCGGCCGATTGGCCTAAAAAGTTAATTTCTTCAAATAATGTGTAGATCTTCCAAAATTCGTAGAAAATAGCTCGAATGTCTGAAAAATACAAATAAGGTACCTAAATTCTCATAATAATGAGTAGAACATATTAGAATGATAATATCATTCTTTTGAAACTGAAATCTCAGTGATATCATGTAAGATGTGTAATGCTTAGTTCTTGAGTAATAAATATCAAGTGATGGCCTGAAATTATGAGAAAATACCACTAAGTCACAAATCATATCTTTAGTCCATATGATGTTAGTAATCATGATGTTGATACACGAAATCTTGTAATTTACTCTATATGTCTATTTACGGCTAATAACCCTAAATAAAATGTAATAAATACATACATGCTCTATAAATGATGAAATTTATAGAGAAAGCTCATATCAGTATATTGAACCTAAGTTTTAATTATGAGATCATAATGATGAACAAAATCCATGTTATACGATGACGTTTGCTCTTAATGTGATATAAACCCTAATCTAGGTTAATGATGTAACCTAGGGTTAATATGTGCACAAAAAGGATATGGAACCTAACATTCAGATGATGAACTTTGATAATGAGATGTAATCTGGAAAATGACATCAATGAGATAATTATAAGACAAGAATACAAGTAATGGTACACATATCCAAATGAGTAAGAAAATCCTAATATGAACACGATTAGGGTTAAGATGAGATGTAAGATGATGAGAACCTGACGATAGTATATGATCTTGTCTTGATCAGGTTTGATCAAGGATATAGTTGACCTGATGAATATGTGTTTCGAATGATCTATCTCTTTGGAAGGTACGCCATTACCTCTTACTTGGCTTATTATACAATATGCTTGTGTTATATGTGTAGTAAAATACTTGGCATATGATATTGGATGAAATGATTGTTCTTGTATGATATGTTGCATGATTTTCCATGACTACTGCTATGAACACATCAAACATGATATATATGTTCCATTATATTGGAAGCACTAACTCTTTGGCAGTGTGCTTGGAAGTGACCTAACTCTTTGGTAGTGGTCACATTGTACATATGACCTAACTCTTTGGTAGTGGTCAGACCTAACTCTTTGGTAGTGGTCACAGTGTACATATGATCCAACTCTTTGGTAGTGATCATAAAGGCCTTGAGATATAATGGAAAAAAGCTTAAAATATGTGTTCTCTTTTGTTAATGAATATCTTTGTGCAAGTATACGCTTTTCTTATATTTCTTTATAACTGTCAAGTATTAGTTTTATCTTATTGCCAAGATATGATGAGAGGTATAGAAAAGACACGTAGGCGTACTCAGTACAATATTCTTGAAATATTGTGCTGACATGTACCGCATGTAATCTTTTGTTTAGGTTGTGGTTATGCTCTTGAAGATCCAGGATAGTTGAGAGTTGTGTGGCGAGCTGATGTACAGGTGGACCTGTTGTCTTAAGATCCTGTAGTTTAGTGGTAGTACATGTATATGTATAGTTTGCTGTTCAATATGTATATCAAATGTTGTAATAATTCATGTTGTAATTATATGTTGAATGGTGAACATGTGTGTATGGTTCTATTATTGTTCATGTACATGTGCTACTGATTGTTTCCTTCTGACGCCCTTGATTTTCTTCTTCTTAGCCTAATGTGGGGTGTTTAAATTGGGATTCTCGCTGAGGTGAGGGTTTCAATTTGGACGTCACACATCAGATTAAGTTTAAGAAAATTCAGGGACGTCACACTATGTGTATCCTTTAACAACAAGTCTAACCTTTAGTCATTCAAATGTCCCATGGGGCAAATATTTGATAGTAAAAACCCAACGAAAACCAACAAGATCACTACATGTAGGGAGATCAACAAGGTCCCATATCCCACCGGATTGAAGTGCATACATATCCTCATCTATGGAGTGTTTCCACCTAAAGTGTAGTAGTTCCACTTGAGAATTTTTTAGGATATAAATTATAGATAAATCAATAACAAACTGAGCCTTGGAAGACATCTGATGAGATACAAAAAAATTAGTGGGAAATACAATATTTGCTACCAGTTTGTCACCCCTTCCATAATACAATAAGAATGTCAAGAATCAAAAGTTATGGTGGAATTAGTAGTATTACCATTTACTTGAGGTGGATCATCAGTCTTAAAAGATTCTAAAGTAGGTGATACCTTAGGTAGAGTAGTAGACACAATAGGATCAATAACAGGCATGGTAGGAAGTGGAACCTGTCAACTAGGTTCAAAAAAGGAAGATGTATCTTAAAAAAAGTGACATCCGCACTGACATATAAGTGAGATGCAACATGAAAAAAATAATTATACCCCTTTTGTGCACAAGAGTAAACAAGGAAACCAAAAAGGAAAGAACAAGGTGATAGTTTATCACTCACAAGTTGGTGATTATGAACAAAACATGGGAAACCAAAAACTTTTGATGGTAAAGCAAAGATTGGTTCATGGTGGTTGAGATGTTGATAAGGAATTTATTTTTAACAAAAGAAGGAAAGCAATTGATGAGGTAATTTTATAAAAGAATGGAATATGTCAATAAAACTTAGTGAATTTATTTTTAATTAGGAGAGTGTGAGCTATATCAAGGAGATGCCTACTTTTCCTTTCAAAAGAGCCATTTTGTTGTTGGATTTAGGGACAACAAGTTTGGTGTATAATCCCCTTTAAGATAAACATATTTTGAAAACCATGTTACACATATTCAAAGTCTTATAAGTAAGGATGACCTTAGGATTAGTAGAAAAATTTAATCTTATTTCATTTAGGAATTTAGAGAAAGCATCTAAAACTTCAAAACGATCCTTCAACAAATAGATCCACGTTGCACGGAACCAATCATCAAAACAGGTTACAAATATTGCACACCAATATAATTACTAATATAACATGGTTACCAAACATCAAAGTGAAACAAACTTGGGCTTCTATTGTTACAACAAGGAGGAAACACTATCCAATACTATTTTCAAGCTGACAAGACTAACATCAAAAATATGAAGAAAACAAACTTTCCTAGAATACTTCCCCTCAACAACATAACCTAGAGGTTGTGACATATAGATACTCTCCTAAAAATCACCATATAGAAAGGTGCTCATGACCACCCATTGATGTAAGTGTCATCCTTGACTAATAATAATAAAATTAAGAATATGGATGGAGCTAAGACGAGCTATAGGAGAAAATGTTTCAAAGTAAGCAACCCCAGATTCCTATGTGTATCTCATAGCAACAAGTCTGGCCTTTAGACGTTCAATTGTTCCATCAAGAAATATTTTATAGTAAAAGCCCTATGACAACCAACATTATTACTACTTGTAGGGAGATCAATAAGGTCCCATGTCCCATGGTATTGAAGTGCATCCATCTCCTCGTCCATGGCTTGTTCCCACCCAGAGGGTAATAGTGCCTCCTAAAGATTATTTGGGACAGAAATTGCAGATAAAGTAGTGGTAAATTGAGCCACAGAAGAATAACGTTGAGCTATAGAAACATGTTGTGAAATATAATATATGGTACCAGATCTTCGCCCCTTCCATAATGCAATAGGGATTCCAAAACTACAAGTTGTAATGGAATCCACAACATTACCATTGCCTTGAGGTGGATTAGAAGATGCCAAAGTAGGAGATACCTCAAGTAGAGTAGCAGACACAGTAGGATCAAGAATAGGCACAGTAAGAAGTGGTAACTATTGATTTGGTAATAAAAACTTTAGTTTATAAGAAGAAGGTTGACCAAGACTCAGGTCCATATATGAAGAGAGCTAGACTGGGCTACAAGTATAGTAGTATGAGAGGTTGATGAAGTTTGCAAGTAGTACAAACCAACTCCTCCTTAATGCCCCCCACTAATTATCTTATTTGTCTTGATATCCTACATGGAGACAATGTAAGGAAAGGAGTTTAGAGTGTATTTTAAAGTTCTTAGTAATTTTATTAATAGACATCAAGTTTTTCAAGAATTTGGGAAGAAACAAAATTGATTAATGAAGATTATTGTTCACATTTCCTCCCCCAATGACTAGAGAAGTGGATCCATTATGCTAGATGCAAACATTATGACATGTAGATCTCTAGGTATGTAAAAAGATTATTATTACCAGTCCTATACACTATTGCATCCAAATCAATAACCCAATCATCTTTTGATGAAGAGGAAGAAGCTTGAAGACATAAGGAGTCACCTTAATGTTGGATAATATTTGCTTGAGGTGTAACATTAGTAGAACAAACAAACCTGATAAAATTGTCAAGGTTAGAAGAACTCCTTGTTACCATCTGATGATTGGTTCCACTAGTGACAGATGTAGATTCTAGACCAACATCAGTAGTTGACACCCAAATGACCCATTTTGGTTTCCATGCTTTGTCAAGAATTAGTCTTCATTGTTATTAGTACACTTGCAAACATTATATTATCTAGATTATAAAGAATAGGAACCTTCCCATTATTGTTGAAGATTTACCTCAACCATGACTAGGAATATCACACCTCATCCAACAATGACAAGGACTATAGGCTCATTAATAGTAGTAGTAAAAGACACAAAGCCAGATAGTCAGAGATAGACATCATCTAGCAGTGGGAAGGGTTCAAATAAATGAAATTTGTTGGTGAAAATCTTCGTAATTGGGAGGTAGAGATGACAAAACTGACATAGTTGTACCTCCTTTTGTTTCCTTTGCATTTTGAATAAGATCATATGATAAGGGGTGATGAGGTTTGAGTTCACTCCAAATCCCCATAAAGTTTTTTAAATGTAAAGTGAAGGATGAGTTATCTTCAAGTTTTAGACAATACAAACTTTTATACAATTCAAATACTCAGGAGGTATTTCCTTTTCTAGAGTAGACTTGAGCAATGTGGTTTTGTTCTTTCTTGGTTGTGTCAGTGAAGAGTAGATAAGAAGAAATATGTGATTCATGCATATTCAGAACCATAGAGAGATCCAGAGAGTCATGTTCAACCCAGTTCTTATTGCCTACATTCTTCTTGTCGCATGTCACTTTTGTTGCTTTCTTTTTGTCATACATCCCTTCTTTCGATGAAGTTGGACTGACTACCTGCTCTAGCATTTTTTGAAGAATGTTCACATATTACCTTTGCTATAGTATAAATACTTGTGATGCATTTTATTTGCTAGAGTAAACTTGAGTGATGTGATCCCATGCTTAATTGGTTGTGTCAGTGAAGAGTAGATTAATAGAGATATGTGATTTATAGCTATTTAGAATGCAAGAGAGAAGTAGAGAGTCATGTTAATCCCATTTCTTAGTATTCCTTCTTTTTGTCTGATGTCACTTCTTTTGCTTTCTTTTTGTCAGATATCTCATCTTTAGATGGAGGTGGATCAATTGGATGCTCCATCATTTTCAAAGAATGTGCATAGATTTGAAAGGAGTGTGCCCATATCAAATAATCAACCATTAAACTTCACAAAAGATACGTAGTTAGACTGTGTCTTGGGGACCTCAGTAGAAGAAGAAGATGGAAGGCACAATACACCAATATACAGTATGATGGAGAAGCAAAGCTAAAAGAGCAATATGTAGAGAAAAGTCAGCAACATGCCGTGGCAAGATATTGACAGGCTGTATCAATTGGAGCAGTAGTATATTAGGAAGTTAGCAACACATCATCTTAGGATTAACAAGTTGTGTTAAGTATCAAAGAGGATTCAGTTTGACAGATGACAATGACACGCCATGTCAAAATAGTGACACACCATGTGAGGTAGCATAATAGTCGATTAAGGCAAAAAGAAATGACCCATATTAGGTGGTGAACCCTATGGTTTACCAAGTGGAAGAGGGATGTGTTGGATAGATCCAATAATATCAAAAAATAAGTAGGCAAAGATCTATAATAGGGGGTCATAGATGACCACAAAAATAATGTCATATGGCTTTCCAAAAAAATCACTCTTCAGGGCATAAGATCATTTGAAAGCCACAAGCAATGCCCTTATAACCTCTTGTTGGAAAAGAGGATATGACTAGAAAGAAGACTAGGTCTCCATAGGTGTGAGAAGTAGTAGTGAACACCTGAGGAGATGACGAACAAGGATGTGAGAAGAGATGACATTGGCAGCTTGGAATGGAGGGGCTCCCAAGATGGCTATCTGTTCTGCTTTGATACCATGTCAACGTTGGTATGCATGCCCAGAGAGACAATCATATGATGATTTTGATGGCATATCCTGAAAATGATTTGATTAATATTAAGGCAATCTTCCAATTTTTTTTTCCAGTTATGAGATAATGATAAAACACAATGAATGTCTAAAGAATGACATTACTCAATGGCGTATGAGTTTGGGTTGATAACCTGAACAATGAGATCATATGAATGTTATGAGTATGTACATCATTGTTATGTCCCTAGTCAGATCTTGTTGTGGAAGGATGATAGACATCAATAACACATAAGACTAGAATGTGTGTTGGCCGATCACAGAGTCTCATTAGCCATGATCCACAATGTTAAACCAAACACATAGATTCTTGTTGACGAATAACATATTAAATAGACCCACCTTGAGAATGACCCATGGAAACCATAGTTGGTAGTCATAAGGATCTCTCATAGTGAGGGTGGTGACTCTGGTTCATAGACCTGAAATTACTGCACTCATCACATATCATTCAATGTACTTTAACATCATCCACCATGACTTTGAATAAGGGTTACCAAAAAGGTGGTTCTTGGGTATATTGTGACTCATGGGGATGACTGTGAGTGATGTAGATGGGTTTTTCCCTCCTATAGGAGTCTAATATCCTAGCCACTTGATAAATGAGACTTAGAAAAGCATGTGCATGTGCATATGAATCAATATAGATATTAAGGTCACATATATCCTAGACAGTCTGCTCTGGTTCAAGGAACATGGATTGAACGTTGAGAGAATGAAGATTCCATGCCTCAAGTTCAATTTGGATATCAGTGATAAAGGAATTATACAATCACTACAACACCTATCACAGATTGTAGGTTGAAGTTGTTCTCCAACTTTACATATTACTTGGGTAGTAATGATGTGTTGCTAGATACCACTCATTGCTTTTGATGTCATAAGTTAGTTATGGACATTCATTGCCAATGTAAACCTATTGGGTCACACACATAGGATATACTTGGAATGGGAGTTCATTCATGAGTATACTTTAAATTTGATTACGAAAGAGTTAGGCATTCAATATAAACAACATTGGTTAAATATTGATTGACTAGACTCTGAATCGATTGGTTCAAGCACTGAGCTGATCGTTTTAGAGTGTTAGGTCAATTGAATCAACTTTGGCAATTTGGACCATGAACCGACAGGTTCAGGAAGTGAACAGATCAACTCAGATACATGAACTGGCTGGTTTAGGTTGTGAACCGACTGTTTGGATTGATCAATTTAATTGCATCAAGGATTAGTGTTGACAACATGTTGATAACTAATTGAATATTAATTGCCAATACAATTGTAACTTGGAAATAGGATGAAATGACTAATTAAAGGGTTGAACTGAGCAGTTCACATGCCAACTGACTGGTTCACCCATGAACTGATCATTTTTCCACTCACATGATGCAAAAATTCTAGAAATGCCGACCCCTTCCACTCCCGCTCAGACTGGGAACCCTGACTCTAGCCCTCCTATAAATATAGGGGTACTAGGGGCTTGTCTGAAACATCAATTAGCTCTAATAATTGTTGTCTTCAATTGTTGTGGTAATCAAGATAACCTGAGCAAATCTTACCCGATAAAGGGAGGGATAGCAAGGGAGACCAATTATGGGAGAGCAAGTTGGTGATAGTACACCAATGAGAAGGGACAACTCCTTCTTGTCTGTACTTCTAGAATGATAGGAGTTCCTGCTGGTCTGTGTAGATTAATATAGAGGCAAGGTGGCTTTTCATGCCACTTAGGAGGACAAAGTCAACCTCTATTCGTAGTGATCAACTAGGAGCTGCTGCTGACGCTGTATAAGTGTGACTTGCAGAAAGGAGCATACGACTGCAATTTGATATAGTTGCTGGACTTGCTCCAGGACTAGGTATGACCTCGCAAACCATCCTTCCCATTATATAGTTATTGACACAATTATCTTCTATTGGGGAACATGGCAAATTAAATTTTCATTTCCACTACATATTTGTTGCCATATTTCCCAATAGTGGTATCAGAGCCACATCAATTTACTATGATTTGGGATTTGATCGATATGATTGGATTTTGGTTTTCATTATTTATTTATTTCATACTATGTGAATACTTAAAATGAATAATGTGCATATCCGTTTAAATATGACATACGATCCCAAGTTTATATATATATATATATATATATATATATATACACACATATATATATATACATATATATATATATATACATATATATATATACATATACATATATATATATATATATATACACACACACATATATATATATATACATATACATATATACATATATATACACACACACACATATATATATATATGTATGTATATATGTATATATATGTGTATGTATATATGTATATATATATATATATATATATATATATATATATATATATATATACATACACACACAAACATATACATATATACATACATATATACATATATATACACATATATACATCTATATAAATATATGCATATATATATATATATATAGTTAGGCTAGAATACACTCGAGTGTACATATCACACGAATACACTCAAGTGCGTTTGCTTATCAAAACTATTTTTTGAAAAATGTAAACCATTGATCTTCACTGTCATACTATAACTAGGCTACATATAATTTTGAGCCCATTTGGATGAGTGTAAGTCACTCATCCGAGGGCAACAAAATTGACGCACGAAACTAATTTGAAATGCATAATTTTGCAGTCTTTATAACATGACCTATAAATGTCCAAATGTGCTCAAATTTTGTATATGAGCTATTCGCAAGATGTTTAAGAAGATAAATGTATTATATTTTGAAAAAAATATTGCATCATGAAAAACTACTTGAGCGTATTCTAGCCTAACTCTCTCTCTCTCTGTCTATATATAAATAAATAAATAAATATATATATATATACATATATATATACATACATATATATATACATATACATATATATATACATACATATATATATATATATATATATATATATATATATATATATATATATATATATATATATATATATATATATATATATATATATATATATATATATATATATATATATATATATATATATATATATATAGGGCCCATCTTTATTGCCCGCGCGGTTAGCTACCCGCCCACCCTTCCGACCACTTTTTTTCAAATTTGTTTTTCGCAATTGTAGAGGACTATTTTGTCTAGCTCTCCAAAAAAATTTAGCCAAAAATAATATCATTTGCCCCTCCAAAATCAAAATACCCATCCTTATATATATCTACTGTATATTTTGTACAAAGTTACTCTTTTATTCGTGTAGTTACTTTATGTTCACCATAGTTACTTTTTTGACAACAGAGTTACTTTTTTTGGCTAGGAGAGTTACTTTTTTGGCTTCCGGGTAGCGAAAATCCAGGCTACCCGTGCGGACAACAAATGAACGCCATATATATATATATATATATATATATATATATATATATATATATATATGACATATATGCAATTTTTATGTGTCGCCCTAAAATTGGTTTTGATGGTGGATTTATAGCATGACTATGGCCAATAATACTAGTAATTTGTGCATGCTGTTTGTGGTTCTTTGTTCCTATTAACATCTCAGTTAGCATATCAAGCCTCATATTTCAATTCAAATGTTAAAGTATTCTTCTCTCCTTCCTATGCTCTGTTGGTAAGTATGCCAAGAGAGCCAATCATATGATGATTGTGATGACATATCTTATAAATTATTTGATTAATAATAAAGGTAATCCTCCAATTTATCACATTTCATTCAGTTATGAGATAATGATGAAACACAACAAATGTAAAAAATGACATAACTTGATGAATTATGTCTTCATGTTGATGACCTAAACAATGATATCGTACAAATGTCAAGAGTCTGTAAATTCTTATTATGTCCCTAGTTGGATGTTGTTGTGGAAGGCTGATAGACAATAATGACACACAAGACTAGAGAGTGTGTTGGTTGATGATAGAATTTCATTAGTCATTATATGTGATATCAAACCAAACACATACATACTTATTAGAGAACAATGTATCAGACAAACCCACCTTGAGAATGACACATGGAAACCATAATTAGTAGTCAGAGTCATCTCTCATAGTGATGATGGTGATTATGGCTCTTAGACCTGAAGTCACTACACTCATCACATGTCTTTCGATGTACTTTGACATTGAATAAGATGATGACCTTGAATAAGAGTTTCAATAAAGATGATGATTGGGTGGATTGTGATACATGGGGATGACTGTGAGTGATGTAGATGGGATTTTTCCCTCCTACAAGAGTTTGATATCCAGGCCAAATGATAAGAGGGACTGAGAAAAGCATGCACAAACACATGTTAATCAATATATGCTATTGAAGTGACATATATCTCAGACAATATGCTCTAGTTCTAGGAGCATGGATTGAACATTGAGAGGATGACAATTCCATGCCTCAAGTTCAATCTGAATATCAGTGACAAAGGAATTAGACAATCACTATAACACCAATCACATATTGTAGGTGGAAGTTGTTCTCCAACTTTCCAAATTATTTGGGTAGAAATGATGTGTTGCTAGATTTTTCTCATTGCTTGTGATATCATAAATCAGTTATGGACATTCATAGCCAATGATCACACACATAGGATACACTTGGAATAGGAGTTTGTTCATGAATATAGTTTAAACTTGAATACTAAAGAGTTAGGTATTGAACTTAAACAACATTTGTTGAATGTTGACTGTCTGAACTGTGAACCAAGAAGTTCAAGTGTTGAAATGATCTTTTCAGTGTGTCAGGTCAGTTGAATCAATATTGGCAATATAGTCCACAAACTAACTAGTTCAAGAAGTGAACTGATCGGCTCAGGTCAATGAACCGACCTGCTCAGGTTATGAATCGATTGGTTGGTGGATCAATTTGATTGATTCAAGGTTTAGTGCTGATGTCTTGTTGTGCATTAAATCAGATATTAATTGCCAATATAATTGTGATTGGGAAACATGATGAAATGACCAGTTGAAGGGTTCAACCAGTTGATTCACATGCCAACCTTTCAGTTTACCTATGAACCGACCATTTCTCCACTCACAAGATGCTAAAATTTGTGAAATCCCATGCCCTTCAACTCCCGCATAGATGACCCTGACCCTCCTATCAACAGAGGGGTATTGGGGGCTTCTCAAACATATCAATTAGCTCTAACAATTTTTGTCATCTTTGGTTGTAGTAGCCAAGAGAACCAGATTAAGTCCTACCTGATAAAGGGATTGATATTAAGGGAGAACAATTGTGGGATAGGAAGTGGGTGATAGTATAACAACTAGAAGGGACAACTCCTTCTTATCTATTCTTCTAGTAGGATAGGAGTTTCTAGCGGTCCATGTGGACTACTAGAGAGGCGAGTAGGTTGTTGCCTATCACTAGGAGGACAAGGTCAAGTTGTTGTCCCTGGTCATCAACTAGGAGCTACTGTAGACACTGTCCGAGTGTGACTTGAAGAAAGACACATACTACATCGAGGGAATTGTCATTGGACTTGCTCCAGGACTAGGTATTACCTCAAAACCATCATTTCCATTACATAGTTATTGACGTGATTGTCTCTTAAAGGAGAATATGCCAGATAAATTTTTGTTTCCTCTACCTCTCGTGCTGCCATTTTTCCCTACAGTGGTATCAGAACCTTGCTAATATACTATGTTATGAGATTTAATCGATATGATTGGATTTTGGTTTTCACCTTTTATTTATTTCATACGATGTGAATTTTTAAATTGATTAATGTGCATATCTGATTAAATACCACTTACGATCCCAAACTAATATATATATGTATGTATATATATGTATATATAATATTACATATATGTAATTTACACGTGTCGCCCTAGGATTGGTTTTGATGGTGGATGTGTAGCATGGTTATGGACAATAACCTTGATATCTGTGTGTGGTTGTGTGGTTTATTTATTTCTATTTATATCTCAATTTGCATACCAATCCTCTACCTTCTTTCTTCTAACATGTAAAAGTATTATTATTTAGTTCTTATGCTCCCCTCAAATGTCACATGAGATTTCTTAATTACCATGTAATAAGTTTAATAGCTTAGGATAGTTTACTTTCTTGTCACAATGAAGAAGACGTTCAATGCCAAATGAACCGACCATCTCGAAGATGAGCCGAACGACTGGAGGATCGAGGAGGATCAACATAGGAGTTGAACCAATCTTCTAGTGGCCGAACTGATTAACTGGAGATGTCCATAAGATGTTGGATTGAATACTAAATGACCGGGTCTGACAGACCAACCAACCAAGAGGCGAGCCAACCAGTTCAAGGGTTGAACCGATCAACCTAGATTGGTTCAAGCACAAATCTTCACCAATAACATGTTGCTGCATGCGATGTATACCTTAAGTGGTAGTAATTCCTTATAATTCCTAGGAGTTAGAATAGTATGGCCATAACCATCGCTTATGTATAATTTGCATGTTTTTGTATGTGGGATATAGCATGTATGTGGTACATACTATAGTATGTGGTGATTAGATATATACATACATACATACATATATACATACATACATACAATACAACATATCGACACGCGCGTCGTCTCCTTGAGTTCCGTCTGGGCGATTCCCCAGCGACTCCTAACCGTAGGGCATGACGCCCACGTTGGCAGCCACTCCGGCCGCCAGCTTCCACCCCCACCTTACCCGCACACCCACAACCAACCCACTATCCACCCACCACCGACCAGACAAAGGAAAAGAGAGCGTGACTGTTCCGGACACTAACGGGACATGGAGCACTGACGGGCAGGAGAACAACACGAAGACAACTGCATCAGGAGCGCCGGTATTAGCAGGAGGAAGGAAAGAATGGAAAAAGGTCCTAAAAGAACCCTCTCCGCGGCAGGCAGTGGAGGACAACTTCCCGACACCCAGACAGACGGAAGGTGAAGTCCACGTCGACCTCGAAGAGGATGAATTTGAGAAAATTAAAAATGTATGGGAATACGCTGTCATGGCATACATCGTCGGCAAGCGGCCCTTCTACCCACATTTCCTTGCTTGGATAAAGAGGACGTGGTCCCCGAAAGGAGCCTTCGACCTGATCTCGAAAGAGTCCGGCGTGTTTCTGATTCGATTCTCAAACGCGGCGGACCGACAAACAGTGCTCAACATGGGACCGAGGTGGTTTGACGGCCAATTGGTGGTGGCCAAGAGCTATCGTTTTGGGGATGAGTTGCGGTGTGATGCCTTCACAACGATACCCACATGGATCACACTAGGTTCAATCGGACGCTCATGGACTCGGCGGGCGGCCGGGACGATTGCGGCTGGGGCGGGGAGAGTTCTGCATATCGAAGAACGGTCCTTGGTGACTGACGAAGCCAGGGTCTTGATTGAACTCAATGCTGAGGAAGACATGACGGAGTAGGTCTGGCTCAATGTCCGTGGATGGGAGGCTATACCTATTCGGATCATCTATGACTACAAGCCGCCAAAATGCATCTGCTGCAAGGCGTTCGGCCACCCAAACGACGCCTGTAAGGAGGGGAAGGAGGCTCCCAAGCTGGTGCACAAGATGACTGGGATGAACTCCAAGAAATGGGTGGAGAAGCCTAGCAAGATGATGGAAGTCGAGACCATCGCTGCCAAGGAGTCATCCTTAGGAGCCGAAGCGTCGTCTGCTGCTAGAGTTGAGAAGCCTACTGTAGGTGCGGAGAAGAATAGAACTGATAGTGAAGACATACAGAACAAGCTAATAGCTGGGCACGATGTGAATGGTCTGCCTTCGACCAACAAGGAGAAAGGGGAGTGCACTAAGCAAATAGCAGAGATTTCAAAATCTGCTGCTGTTGTTAACGCACCAGAAGAAGAGCCCCATGATATAGAGCAAAAATAAGAAGGGGAGTTTACCCCTGCATCAAGGAGGAGAAGTCATAGTGGGATCCCAAAGACACAAGGCGTCAGTTCCATTTTGGAGGCCACCAATAGATTTGAAGCACTCAACGAGTCGGATACAGAAGAACCTGAACAGGTGGAACCAAAGAAGAAGAAAGAAGGCAACAAGAAGAAGGAGCAGCCCAGGCGTACTCAGGCAAACAAAAACATTTAATATGTCCATTGTTATGTGGAACATAAAAGGGGGGTGCGATAGGAATAAAAAGAAAGAAATCCGAGAGTGGATTGGTGCTAGTGGATGCTCTATTGTAGCGTTGGTAGAAACCAAGATTAGAGAAAACAACAAACCTAGTATTGGCTATTTGTTTCCACAAGGATGGGAACATATATCCAACATTCAATGTTCTGAATTGGCTAGAGTGTGTGTGGCGTGGAAGCCCGATGCATGGCAGATGACGGTGAGAATGATGACTGATCAACACATCACACTAGATTGTTTGAATGCAGCTGGCCTACACATGTCCTTGACTACAGTCTATGCCCATAATGATGCAAAAAGTAGGGAGGCTCTTTGGCATGATCTGGTTCTGCTGTCTACACAGAAGACGACACCGTGGATGGTGATTGGTGACTTCAACAACGTCAGACTGCAGGGTGAGAAGATTGGGGGCAGACTTGCACTACGTGCTGTGATTGATGCCTTTAACATGGCTATTGACAAAGCAGAGCTGATAGAACTTCCCATGACATGCGGTGACCTCTTTACGTGGAATAATGAACAAGACCCAAAGGACAGGATAGCTAGCAAACTGGATTGAGCTCTGGTTAATGAAGAATGGTTGAAATTTTTTCCTAATGTATAGGTGAAAGCCGGAGGATCTGAGCTTAGTGATCATGCTCCTCTTCTTGTGCACATCATAGAGAAAAAACAAAAGAGAAGACCTTTCAGATTTCTGAACTATTGGGCTGACTGGAAGGGATTTGATGAAATTCTGAAAGAGGTATGGGGTACACACATCCACGGGAATCCTATGTTTGTCTTTGCAAAAAAGTTGTCTCTGCTGAAAACTACACTGAAAAAGTGGGCAAAGGAAAAGGTAAACATTCCTAATTTGATTACGTCTACAAAGAGGGAGTGTAGTGAAGTTAGAAAACTGTTGTTGACTGATCCACTCAATAAGGTGTTGATAGAGAAGGATTGTGAATTAAGAATGATGCTGGCTGATTTAAAGAAAGCTGAGGAGAAATTCTACTGGAAAATAAGTAGAGAGAAATGGTTGAAGGCTGGTGACAGAAACACCAAGCTCTATCACATAGCAGTTAGAAGAAGGGAGGCCGCTAATATCATATGTGAGCTGATTGACAAAGACGGGCAGGTGGTTAATAAACAGGAAGACATTGAGGACCAAGCCGTTCAGTTCTATAGTGAGCTCTACAATAAAGACTTTGAAAACTCAATTGAGGAGGAAGACATAGAAGGGAAATTCAAGCTTTCTAGTACCCATAACAATATTCTTAATAGGGAGGTCACCGAGCAAGAAGTTAAAGATGCACTATGGAGCATTGGATGCAACAAATCTCCCGGGTCAGATGGTTTCAATGCTTTCTTCTATAGGACGGCTTGGGATACCATTAAAGAAGATCTACTGAGGTATGTGAGATGGTTTCTTGATGGTGGTAATATGGTTAGACAAGTCAATCATGCTTTCTTGATCCTCATCCCAAAGAAGAAGGTTACGGAATCTCTTGCGGATTTCAGACCTATTGCTTGCTGCTCTATCCAATATAAAATTATTGCAAAAATCCTAGCAACAAGGTTGAAAATGGTTCTCCCCTTTCTGATTTCTGAAAGCCAAGGAGCTTTCATCACTGGTAGGAGCATTAGTGATTGTGCCCTCCTTGCCGATGAATTCCTAGCTGATTACAATGTGATGAGAGGGAGTAGAAAGGCTTGTCTAAAGCTTGATATCTCGAAGGCGTATGACAGCGTGAGATGGGAAAAACTATGGTGGATCATGCAAAAGATGGGATTCTCTGATAAATGGATACATTGGATGCAACAATGTGTAGGAACTACTAGCTTCTCGGTGCTCGTCAATGGTACATCGGCTGGTATGTTTAAAGGCATCAATAGGCTACGGCAAGGCGACCCCCTTTTCTCCACTCCTCTTCACCATTATCATGGAATACTTCACAAGGAAGTTGAAAGATGTGGAAGACTCAAAAATAATCAAAGCATATACGGTCCATGGGATGAAGGTAATGAGCCATCTTATCTTTGCAGATGATGTCTTACTTTTTCTGGAGGCCAAAGTTGATATGTTAAAAGAGTTGAATATTTTTTTGGGAAAGTTCGGTGAGCAAACGGGGTTGCGGATTAATGATAATAAAACTCAACTATATCTCTCAAAGAACTATCACCAATTGGAAGCCAGACTACAAGTAGCCATTGGTGTGGAGTTAGGTAAGTTCCCGACTAAATACTTGGGCTTTCCTCTTGCCGGGGGCAATCTACAGGTCAAAGATTTTGTTGAATGCATTGACAAGTTGGATGAGATGATAGCCAGATGGCCAACACAGAAGACATCCATGGCGGGCCGCACTACCCTCATTAGATCAGCTATTGAGGGACTTCTTATTTTCTGGGTGCAACATGGCGAGATTTCGGGTGCTGTGCTTGACAGGATGGAGATGAAAATCTCAAACTTCATCTGGGCAGGTGAGTACCATCCCATGCGCTATTCTAGACTGGCGCTACCTAAAGATGAGGGAGGCTTGCAACTAAAAACTCCAAGAGACATTGCTAGATGGGGGACCCTAAAGAGAATTATCTTGTACCAGACTGGCGGTTTTGTTTGGGGGAGATGGATGAGGGATAGATACCCACATGGACTGGATTTATAGCCCCGCACCAGAGAAGGTATTTCACATACCATTCATATGATGAGGGGTATTTGGCCGCAGGTCAAGCACCTTTTCTGTCTAAAGCCCGATGGACAATGGTATATGCTTAATCCAAAGATGGATCTGTGGGAGATTACCAGGACAAGGGCTGCAAAAGATGGCACTATGGCACATATATGGGATGGAAAGCAAATTCCTAAATGGTCTACATGTGTGTTTAAAATTCTGCATGGTGCTCTAGCGACGTTGGACAAAGTTCATGAATGGAATCACAATACTGCTGTCACCTATTACCTATGCAAGGAAAGTGACGAATCCCATAGTCATTTATTCGGTTGCTGCACTTTTACGAAGAATGTATGGGAGATCATTTGCAAAGAATTCATGCTGAATATAGAGCTGAACGGAGACTTAAAAAAGACGGTCAAACGATGCGCCAATGAGGAGAAGAAGTTGATTCTTTTTGCTGCCTTGTGCTTCTATGTTTGGAATGAAAGAAACACCTAGAAGCATGGTGGAGTAGTTAGTAGTGTGATATCTATTGCTGCAAAAATTTGTAAAAATATTAAATAGAGATTATGTGTAAGCTAGTCAGGTGAGTTGCTCACATACACGTTGTATAGCGAGCATATGGCTATATGTAACTCTTGACCCTCCTACAGTTGTAGGGGGGAAGTCGGAATATATTTACCTGATTCCGATACATACATACATACATACATACATACATACATATATATATATATATATATATATATATATATATATATAATCCCTCAATCAAATATATTAAGTCTAAGATGCTTCCCATTAACAACACACACAAAATGCTTGATCGATTATGTGTGGGCACGCCAAGTGTGGTACACTATCCATCTCGTAGAAGTGTGATGGTAGATATGTGGGTCTGCCAAGTGGGGTGCATTTCTACCATGTTGGCTCTTGGGTCAGGCTTAACTAGGTGTCCTTAATGAGACTAAGCACCTAGAAGCATGCATATGACTATGGAAAAGAGTTGCACATATCATCTATCTGAGAATTGCAAAAGATGCCTACATTAATGATTGATTATGGACGCTGACATTGCCTGGTAATAACTCAATTGCTTTGGATCTTGGCCCATTAGAAGTGTGTGCATTGTAATGTTCCAAATTGATAAATGAGGGTTATCAATTTGAACAAAATAATGAGAGTGATAATTAATTAAAGTTCAAATTAAATATCATCAATTTTTAATCAATCAAATCAAATAAAAAATGTTATGAAAAATTGCAAATTTCTCTTATAGAATCAAATCGAAACAAACAAAATATTTTCTCTATGATTGGTCCTTGAGAAGGATGAGTTAAATGGGAACAATTTCTACAATTGGTTTAGGACACTAATAATTATTCTCACACAGGAGCGCAATCTCTATGTCTTGGAGACACTAGAGCCAGAGGCTTGCTCCAACTGCACCTAAGGATGTCATGGATGCTTACAAGAAGCATATTGAAGATGCCATTGATGTCAAATTCCTAATGTTGTGCTCCAAGAATTATGAGTTGTAGAGACAACATGAGAACATAGATTTCATTGAGATGGTAACACATCTTAAGATCATGTTCCAAGATCAGGCAAGACAGGAGAGATATGATGTCTCTAAGGCATTGTTTAAATATAACATGGAATAAGGAGATCCAGTAGGTCCTCATGTGCTCAATCGCGTTGGGTATGTGGAGATCCTTTCTAGAGTGGGATTTCCCTTGGGTCAAAAGTTGGCCATTGCTATGATTTTGCAGTCACTACCATAGTCATACAGTTAGATTGTCTTGAAGTACAACATGAATGACTTTGATAAGTTGTTGATAGAGTTACTTGGCATGTTGAGAATAGTTGAGTCACAAATGAAGAAAGAAAATACCAAGTCTTTGATATTGATCAACAAATCAAAGGGAAAATCTAAAGGAAAAGGCAAAGATAAGACAACTTCTGAAGTTGGCCATAAGGCTAAGTCTTCAACACTCAAAGAAAAAGGAGGGGTGAACAAGGGGGGCCAATTGTCACCACTGTCACCAGGCGAGACACTGGAAAAGGAAATGCCCTCTCTACCTAGAGGAACTAAAGAAGAAGAGGAGGGGATAGAGATTTCCACTTTAGGTATATACGTTACGAAATAAAATTTATATACTTCTTCTTTCTTGGGTATATGATACCGGATGTAGATATCACATATGTTCAAATATACAAGATCTGAAAAGAAGTAAGCCTCTATGAAAGGGCACAGTTGGGCTGTTCATTACAAATGGAGCAGAAATTTCTGTTACAATAGTAAGAGCTTTTAGTTTATCTCATCCCACATGGCATGTAATAGAGTTAATGAACTGCTATTTCATTTATTCCATTAACAAAATTTTTTTACTTATTGCATCTTATGTCGACAAGGATGATTATGAATAAAGAATGGTTAATGCTCTAGTTCCAAAGATGTGATCTTGTATGACACTACCCCAAATGTCTTATGATTTTTGTTTGTAGGACCTAAAGATATATGTTTACAAACATGAATCACTTAAAGTGTTCAAGGAAATCATAAATGAAGTACATAACAACCTTGGAAAAAGTACTAAGAGAGTTTGATATCATCAATGTTGAAATATTTTAACCATGAGTTGGAGGACCTTCTGGATAGACCGTGATAGTATACCACAATGAACTTCACCTACTACATTATGATGTATAAAAAAAAGGAGTCACGCCCTGATGAATCGTGGTGTGATTATCAATGAATCAAACCTACTCTTCTAATTTACTTTTGGGCACATGCTTAACACTATGATGTATCGTCTAAAATGGTTTAAAAGACACAATATGAGATATGATATGGTAAAGGTCCCAATATGTATTTTTTAAGGTTATGATTAAAACTTATACAAGATAATAGTTTCTTGAAAAGCTTTATGCTCAAATTAGATAAATGTTAATTTATTAAAATACCACTTTCATCCCAATGCAACAACAAAATGTTTGTTACCAGGTTGACTGAATTCCTTGAGAGGAATTTAATTCTAAAGGAATCAGTGGGAGTAAAGTAGAACTCAAGAAGTTTGAGATCAATAAGAAAAATATAAGGAGGTACAATGGGAACAAAGATAATCATAAGTTATTATGGAATATCTGGTTCCTTATGTAACACAAGACTCATAGTTCTAGTAGAACACGCCATGAGGTTAAAATATTATGATATCTTATAACTCAGAAAGTCGATGAGTTGGTCATATGGTGATGAGCCAAGAACCTATCTAGAGGCTAATGAGGGACTAGAGTATGAGAAATAGCTTGAGGCCATTATATCCAAATCGGAGTCCATGTAAACCACTGAGGTATGACCTTGGTGGTACCACCTAATGGGGTAAAACCCATACAGCGCAGTTGGGTCTTCTAAAGAAAGACCAACATGGATGGCCTAAAAGAGTAGATTGGTTGCAAATGTTTTCAAACATGTTGAAAATGTTGAACATGATGAAATCCCTTTGCCAATTTGATGGAGCCCCCACTTACGTGGAGTTGCGTGCACCACTAAAAATCTTAGAGATAGTAATTCTCTAAGTTTAGCCTTGCGTATGCTATAATAAGATCTCCACCCACGTATGCTAAGATACATGGAAGTCTTATCGTAGTATAGTTAAGGGTCGAATCCACGAGACAACGGTCTTGTTAAGAGTTTAACAAGATGGAAAACGTAATAATCCTACTTATCCACTTAAGAGTTGATATTTAGATCAAAGAGTTGGTTTGATGATTAAACTAAAGTGCAGAGAAAGTAAATAACAAAAAAAATAAACTTAAGGTTGTAAATGATAATTAGAAACCACTAGGATATGATCGAGTTTCACCACCACTATGCATGGATCAAATCATTCATCATAATAACATGGCTTGCAAAGAAAAGGGTCTAAATAGTTAGTATCTTTGTAGACTTATCTTCCTTTCAGATAACTAACTACGATAAACGTGGAAGCGTTGTAATGCCAACCATCCCCAAACTAATGGTCACTTACTTTGCATCACTCCCCTTGTAAAGTGTGTTCCTCAACATGTCAAGGTTGTACTTTCATACGTCAAATGATTCCATTTCATAGTATGAAAGTACAACGATGGAGGTGAGTTTACCCCACTCCTTGAGAAATGCTCCTAGATACCAAACCAAACGTATGGTGACTACATACATCTAGAACCAACAAGCAGTCGATATTTGAATCTAGAAGTACAAACATAGACAATTTGCACTAACAAATAATAGATAACACAAGTTGGTGATCAAGCAACTAGCATTTATTAAATGATTGATGTTGAACTGAAAAGATAGTATTTTTCTATTGCAAACCCATGAATTACAATGTATGAAATGAAAACATGGGTAGCGGGGCTACTCCCTGCACTCTAGTGTATGGGACTACTCGCTCATGGCAAGAACAAAGAAGGAGGAGGGAAGAGAGAAAGAAAGCATCATCTCCACATAATAGGGAGGAAGGTCGACCCCTTGGAGTAGAGAGCAACTATCTTCACACCACTTGGTTGACTTGATAAAGACTTCTTCACTTCCCACCTTCTATGACGATGAGAGAGAAAGAAACTTGAGGATGAAGTGTGGATCTTGGACCGGCAGCCTTGGAGCGGAGGATGGAAGATGAAACAGCTCTGGAATGGTTGGGGCAACATTTGGGCATCTAAGAATTCGATGTCCAAATGAGGACCCTTGTGGTCCTATTTATAGGCTTGGATGGGGTGCTCACATTTTTGCTGTGAGTTTGCTCCAAGCGGTTTGGAGCAAACAGTCTCAGAGACCGTTTGGTGACCAAACGATCTTGGAGACCGTTTGACATCCAAACGGTCTTACTTTAAACTTTATGCGGTTATGGCTTGATCAATCTTGAGTCTCTGTCCAAATGGCCTTGAAGACTGGTTGATGTCCAAACAGTCTTGGCTTCTGAACGGTTTCAGGGCCCTGATCGGTCATGGAAACTGTTTGGACTCTTTCGGTTTGGAGACCGTTTGAGTCCTCACGGGTTGGAGACCATTTGCGTTCATTTGGTCTTGGGACCATTTGGCTTCATGCGGTCTCAGGACTGTTTGGCTTCATGCGGTCTCGGGACTGTTTGGCTTCATGCGGTCTCGGGACTGTTTGGCTTTTACACGGTCTCGGGACCATTTCGCTTTTATTTGGTCTCATGACTGGTTGGTCTTCATGTGGTCTCGGGACCGTTTGGCTTCATGCAGTCTCGGGACCGTTTGTCTTCCATTTGGTCTTGAGACCGTTTGGCATTCACGCGGTCTCAGGACCGGTTGGTCTTCATACAGTCTTAGGACCGATTGGTCTTCATATGGTCTTGGGACTATATGGCTTCCTTTCGGTCTTGGGACCGTTTGGAATTTTAGTAAGTTTTTTTTGTGTTTTTTTGTAAGAAGAAAAGGAGAAAAGTTAGTCTAATGGTATATTCACAATAGAGTGGAAAGTTAAAGATTTTATCTAATTTATCTAAGAAAGAGTATGGAAAACTGAGAAAAACTAGTAAGATAACACCACAAAAACTTAGAGTCTAGCTTGTCCTTAAGCGAGATAGATCTAAGGCACGTAGTGGCGAGGCGATTTTGTTTAGTGAAGATTTCTATACTCTTGCTTCAATTCTAAACTAGAGATCTCCTAGAGTTTTATCGGGGCTTCCTCTTGCACTAACTCTTTCAGGTATCGAGAGTTGCATGGATCTCATGTTTCTTCCGTATCATGTAACTCGCATTGGGACCACCTTTTCCTTTATCGCATTCTATGTATGTCTTCGACTCTAAGTAGTTTTATACTTCTTTGAAATTCCTACCAGAGGCAAAGATATGTATGAGGGTTGGCTAAAGTCTGCTGTGTAACTCCCCTTTTAAGCGGGGGAGGGTTTATCTAAATTTTTGGGATCTCACTATCGGGCATGACACATCTGCCTTTGTGAGGGCAACTAAATGTATCGGTCGGGCGAGTCCTTTATCAGCTTTTTCATATAGTTGGAGACCTTAGGATCTCACTACCGAGCACAACACATCTGCCTTTCTGAGGGTAGCTGAATGTACCGGCCGAGCGAGACCTTTATTGGTTCTTTGTATAAGTCCTTATGCATGGCACAACTCTCATGTTTTTATTCAACACTCAAGCTTTTATTCATATGCTTATAGGTTTAGAAATTGGGTATTTGGGATTTTATTTGGGCTGCCAAGCCTCTTTTGGAAAAGAAGAAAACTATTTCTTAGGGTTTCCTGACATGCACTTATTACGGTTTCATACTTGGTGGTCCACTTGTGAGGTTCCTTGATTTGGATTTCACCTGGTTCCCTCCCGTCCTTGAGAGTGTTTAGCTTGTTTCGGCCAAGATGTTAACCTGTGAAGAGTCTGATGTAGAATTTAAGCACAAGCATAGGAATCATGTATGAAAGTGATTTATTAATTCACCATTACATGCCTAAATGCTACTTATGTAGTTGCTTTTGAGGACCACTTTGTATCTAATTTAGCTAGGGGTGACTTTTTTTTTAAGCGAAAGTTGTTTTATATGCAAGAGTTATTCTATCAAAGAAATTGCTAAAAAATCTAAATGTCAAAGGAAAGAAAAAAAATGTACAGAAGAACAGAGGTGAAAGAAAGAGTAGAGAGAAAAGGGTTTAAATATGATACCTCACCCTTTCCCAGTGTACCCCCCTAACTTATCACTCACTCTATCCTCAGGGTGTCAAAGTGATAGGTTGAGAATTACATGGGCAAGGGTATTAAGGTTATGTTAATCCCTTGTTTGCTCCATGCAATCGTAGGATATTAGATATGAATTTTCCACATAAAGCGTGGTAATCCACATCCTTCATGTCCTCCACTTGTTTTCTAAGAATAGTGATGGTATACATCCAGTAGAGGATGTGGAAACTGCAATCATTTGATTCTCTGATCTACTGGGGACATCTGTGGCTGATGGCTAGGCGATGGAAATGTTGTTTGTCATACGCCTTTGTGTGTTTTCCCAGGAGATCATGTAGTCATTCAACACAATACTTATCCACTTCCTCCGTCGGTGTTGCTATTACATCATATTGTCTTTGGTTTGGATAAAACTGGCTGTCGGAACTATTGTAAATGATTGTAGTTCCCTCATGCAAATTTGTTGCCAGTATCATCCAATGCTCAGAGTGAAGAAAAGGAAACATAATGAACTTCGGAGTCATGTTTTGAAGATATGAGATAAGGTCCTCCGTGGTTCCGAAGTTCTTGGATCCAAGTAAATCGTTCTTCATGTATGCCGACGCCATATAAACCATAGGTAGGTCCCGTGCTAGAAGAAACTGGTAGGCAGTCATCAAGCTCACGAATAAAGAACCTTTGGTTTGTATGGTTTCATGAAGAGTATCTGCCATTATTAGGATGTTTTCGTGCATGAAGACAAGCTCATCTTTCTCTGCGTAAAGCCTAGACATGATGAGTCTGAGTTCATTATCAGGAAGTTTTTTGCATGCGGTAAGGTCAAATTTTGGAAACGTTGGTTCTATGGAAGATAGGGGTACCATTGGTTGAGATGATCTGTTGATGGTGACCCCTATTATCAAATTGATGTACCCCTAACCATCCACCATATCAAAGGTATAAGGGTCCCATTGGCGTTGTTTTGGGGCCTTGGCGGTCTGTTGTTGCTTTTTCTCCAATTCCTTTAGGATTGTTCTGTATGCACGCTTTTGCGGACGTTGGATAACGGAGAAAAGGTATCAAGGTACATCGTTTGGCGCCATTGCTGGGTCCCTAAAGAACCATCTGTCACAGATAAGCTCCATGTCGTAACATCCTCATAGGGAGTGTATATCTTCTATGGCTAGCTCGGTGAAGGGGATTTGTCTATTGAGCGCTTCTATGAATCGTATTGTACAGAAGGTGCAATCCCCTGAACCAACTAAAGTTTGGACTGTTGGGTTGATGATTTGGAACCAGGGTTGGTTCCAACCATGTCGCAGAGATGGACAAGCATCCCATATTAATTTGATAAGCCGGAAAGGTATGCATCGTGCTTCCCCGACTTCCAATCCAGCAAAATTTATTTGTCTGACCTTTAGTTCACTGGAATAGAAGTTGTACACCTTAGCATTGTGGGCCGCGGTGTCAACAATCATGAGCAGCCAGTGGTCGGAAACTCTGAAGGGCACGAAAATGTAGCGTGCCTTTCATGCAAGGCCAATTCGCAGCTGCTCAATGGACTTTTCCCGGAATTCCTTATGTAATAAGCTTGAGGATAGAGCAGGTGAAGTGTTGAAGATAGGATACAACCTTTTTGGGCTCCAGAATTCCTCAATAGCGTCGGCAAGGAAGACACAGAAGATATCCATCTTCACCGTTGATTGTGGTCGAAGGATGATACAGAAGTATTCTCGTGTCAACTTGCACTTTGTCTTTGTATTGTTGTAGATGATGTCCCCCCATTTTTGGCATCATCTATGATAGTGTTCAGGATGAAGATGTCCTGAACATCTAATGTAGAGATGGCCGTCATGTCCAAGTCATGCATTTTGTGAGGTAGTGGTGGTGGTGGGGGGGGGAAGATCTTGTGGTGGAGGAATTGAAGTCTGCTCATTGTCATCTAGAAAAAGTGGCAGATCTTCATCTTTATCGAAGTCAGAATCAGAGTCGAGTCTATCATTTGTGTCTAAAATCACTCTGTCAGATTCTTCCTATTCTAGGGGGAAGGCGCAGGTTGCTCCAGTGCAGAGTATTGGTGAATCCTAGTATGCATTGTTGGAACTCAGCAAAAGCTGCGTCTTTGGTAGTGTCCCCTAAGGATCCCATGGCCGAAAAGTTAAAGAACTGGCCCCTATATGACATTGTTACATTGTCATTATAGTCGGGGGACTTGGGATCTTTGTTTTCACCCTCTTGGTGGTCTTTATCATTTCTTTTCTTTGCGAGTTCTGTCCCTCGGCTGGTGCCCTCCCCAGCGTTGCCTGGGTCATCAGGTTGATCGTCTGTGGAAGAGCTGTCGTCGTTGGAGTTAGCCGAGGAGTCAGAATCCTCATCGTCATCTTCACTATCATCTCCGTCTTCATCCGCTGCCTTATCCATTGTTTTCTTGGTTGATGTTTTCTTGCACTACCAATGAATGGCTTGTATTTCTTCGAGTGCCACTTGTACATGCTCGTGGGTTTCAAGTAGTGCGTCATGGCTCTCTTTGAGATCCGTATATCTTGCCTCGACAGAGAGGAGTTGTGCTGATAGATCGGTTACTTGTGCACGTAGTTGACTGGGTTCATCGTTAGAGTGCTGCTCCTGGCGGAGGTTGAGCTGTGAAAGGTTGTTGTTGATGTCGTCCAAGCGCGTGCTAAAGGCAGTTTGTTGCTGCTGAAGCTCACGATGGGTCTCAGGCAAAGGTTGAGTTTGCTGAGAGACCATGTCGACTTACTGGGCTAACGCTTCTTGCTGGCCTCATCTCGAGTACCAACGTAGGCAGGTTTTGTAGGCGGTCGTCGATGCTGTTGACTTGTTGGGCCGCTACATCCTACCGTTGTTGAATGCTAGAGAGGATGCCTGGTAAGGCGTTGTTCTGTTCATCAATCTTGGAGACCTGTGTAGCAATTCCCTACACACAAGAAAAAATTTATTGTAATATGTTAGAGGGGTCGGTGAGGAGGTTTCAAATAGCGTCAAATTGCCATCTGAATTCCTCACCGACTTGTGAAAAGGGGACCCCAGAGATGGATGGGTGAGATGGCTGGGGTCGGGGTGGAAGGGTGGTTGTGCCTTGCGAAAGAGACACTATTGATGGACTCGCGAATTGCGTGGTGACTGTGGATGGAGTCACTAACGATATCAGGGTGGTGGATGGGAATGGTGGTGACATCCCAACTGAAAAGGGAGAAGCTTGGAATACTGAGGTTTAAGTGAAGGTGGAAGTGAAGGTGATATCGGGCGTTGAGGTGGAGAATGGAATGCCCGAAGAGAAGATTGGTGAAGCGTAAGATGTGGGTGAAGTTGTGGATGTGGAGGAAGGGATAGTGGTGGGTATGGTTGTGGAAAACGGTGGAAGAGTGGGATACGGGAGTGTGGTGGTGGTTGTGGAGGGAAACCCAACATCCAGATCGAAGATGAATGGTTCTGGTATTGGATCCACAACATTCTCTGCACTGTGCGGGGGTTCTGCCTCTGGGTTGATATTCGATGTGGGAGTCCCCAATTGCTGTTGTTTTTGTGCACGTAGTTTAGATGC
Organism: Alisma plantago-aquatica; assembly: GCA_963693085.1. NCBI lineage: Eukaryota > Viridiplantae > Streptophyta > Magnoliopsida > Alismatales > Alismataceae > Alisma > Alisma plantago-aquatica. The sequence goes on along the minus strand of OY856410.1, from coordinate 422,946,950 downwards.
CCGCGTGACTGGAATTTTCTTTGGCCTTGTTGCTGGGGCATTGACGCTGTGCTCTGTCTTCCCTGCCTTTGCTTGTTTCTCTTTTACTATGTATGAGGCTATGAGGTTGTCAAGGTCTTCTTCAATGAAGAGAAGCTTTTCTTTGTCATAGTCAGCCAATTCTGGAAGAGGTAGTAGAGTTCTGGATGCTTTGACGATTGGGCAGAAAATATAATGAAGCTTGGCATCCTTCTCCTTTATGATGTATGAGTTTCTCAGACTCTTATCATTGGTTAAAATGTCACCCTTTATTATTGTGCACTTGGGAAGTAGTCTGTCCATCTTAAGATATTTTAGAATGGATGTAATATGCCCACCCATATAGATTTCTTTCCCGAGGGCATAAGCTGTGTGCTTGTGAATCAGTTGCCGACCTATGTTGACTGGCTGTCCTGTGAGAATGGACCATAGGATAAAGAGATATGAGATAATGACATTCCCACTCTATGTCCTGGGGAAGAGGGCGCCAATAATGATTTTATGCAGTGTGCGCACCAGGCCAGAATGTATGTTAGAGGCCTAGCAAGTCTTTGCCTCGTAGGTTGGAATCCCCGTTAAGGACTTCCACAAGGTGTGCCTATTGAACTGGGAGTTGTCCAGGCCTATAGATGTAGCCTTCTTCAGTTGATCCTGGTTGTCAATGAAGATCTTATTCAGCATGTTCTCAGTTAAGACAACCTTGTTTCCAAAAAGGGAGGTGACCAGCCTGCAGTCACCACCGTCTTTCCATTTATCCTTTGCGTCCACAGTTTCTTTGTTGAGGTATGTGAAGAACTCTATCGTGGGCTCAACATAAGAGGTTTCCGTGACAAAACAGAGTTTTGAGAGATTCACGTTGTCAAGCAAGGTGACGACTCTGTCATAAATCCCCATTCTCTTCAGTATGTTTGAGCAGACATACTTTGTTGGGCCCAATGCTTTGTCACCAGTCGGGAGGTTTTGGGTCCAAAACGGTCTTACGACCGTTTGGGCACAAACAGTTTTAAGACATACTTTTTTTTCACGACCGTTTGGGTCCAAACGGTTTCACTCCAGACAGTTTCACGACTGTTTGGGTCCAAGCGGTTTCAAGACCGTTTGGGTCGAAACCATCAGGAAGATGAAGCGACAGGGGCGACAATCAGCGGAAAGAAAAAATGGTGAAAACGGAATAAAACAGTGAAAATGGCGTCGGCGACAGAGGCGATGGTGGTAGAGATAGTGGCGGGAAAGGTAAAGGCTGCATTTGTGGTTGGAAGACGCTAACAACGATGATGATGGAGATGGTCGCGATGGTCTACCTTGCTGTCTGAGTGCAGTGGTGGGAATGTCGGAGGAAGGCGCGTGACGAAATGGTGGAGTAGCTTCATTGGATGCGCACAGAGATGACAGAGGTGATTTCAGAATGGAATAGTGAGGGAGGGGGGTGTGGGCGGGTCGTGCGGGAGCAGAGAACTGAGGGAATGGAACAGGGCTTTCACGTGAGAGAGAAAATTCGAGAAACCAAAGCCAATAGTTTGTCTTGGAATTTTGTCACCTGGGGTATAATATTTCTTCAATCTATGGCCATTAACAATTCTCTCCCCTCCATTGTCATCAATAATGATTATTGCTCCAGTTGGGTAGATGTGCTTGATGGTTAATGGCCCAGACCACTTTGTGTGAAGTTTTCTGGGGAACATCTTAAGTCTGGAGTTGAAAAGAAGGACTTTATTTCTGACGATGATATCTTTACTTTTGAGATGTCCATCGTGCCACATCTTAGTTTGTTCCTTGTAGATCCTGGCGCTTTGGTAGGAAGTCATTCGTAGTTCCTCAAGTTCTTGTAATTGTAGTTGTCTATACTCACCGACGCTTTTGAAGTCGAAATTCAATTGTTTGATGGCCCACCAAGCTTTATGTTCCAGTTCAATTGGAAGATGACATGACTTTCCATATACCAAATGAAACAAAGTCATTCCTATTGGTGTTTTATAAGTAGTGCGGTATGCCCAAAGAGTATCAAGGAGCTTGGTAGACCAGTCTGTGCGATGTCTGTTGACTGTCTTTTCTAAAATGGCTTTTAGATGTCTATTTGAAACTTCGACTTGGCCACTTGTCTGTGGATGGTAAGGTGCGGCGACCTTATGTTTAACTCCATATTTTCTTAGGAGAGCTTCTAAAATTCATTTTAAGAAATGAGATCCTCCATATGATATGATTGTTCGAGGGACTACGAATCTGGGGAAGATAATACCCTTAAACATCTTGATAACTGGTTTGGAGTCGCAAGAAACAGTGGGTATGTGAGACATCCCGAGATTTTCTAAAACTTAATCTGATGTGTGACGTTCAAATTGAAACCCTCACCTCAGTGAGAACCCCAATTTAAACACCACACACTAGGCTAAGAAGAAGAAAATCAAGGGAGTCAGAAGGAAACAATAGTAGCACATGCACATGAACAATAAACAAACCATACAACATATGTTCACCATTCAACATATAATTACAACATGAATTGTTACAACATTTGATATTACATATTGAACAGAAAACTTATACATATACATGTACTACCACTAAACAACAAGATCTTAAGACAACTGGTCCACCTGTACATCAGCTCGCCACACAAATCTTAACTATCCTGGATCTTCAAGAGCATAACCATAACCTAAACAAAAGATTACATGCGGTACACGTCAGCACAATATTCAAGAATATTGTACTGAGTATGCCTACGTGTCTTTTATATACCTCTCATCATATATTGGCAATAAGATAAAACTAATACTTGGCAGTAACAAAAGAATATAACAAAAGCATATACTTGCACAAAGATATTTCATCAACAAAAGAGAACACATATTTTAAGCATATTTTCCATTATATCATCCATGCATTTACTACCTGAGAGTTGAATGCATAAGGCCTTTATGATATACTACCAAAGAGTTGGATCATTTCACAATGTGATCTACTACCAAAGAGTTGGATCACTTCCAAGTACTTTACTACCAAAGAGTTGAAGTACTTGTTTTCCAACACTTTACTACCAAAGAGTTGAAGTGCTTAGATATAATGGAACATATATATTATGTTTCATGTGTTCATAGAAATAAGTATGGAAAATCATGCAACATATCATACAAGAAAAATCATTTCATCCAATATCATATGCCAAGTATTTTACTACACATATAACATGAGCATATTGTATAATAAGCCAAATAAGAGGTAATGGCATACCTTGATCAAGACATCCTAATCATCACATATATTCCTGATGTCAACTACGTCTTGGTCAAACCCTGATTAAGATATGATCATATATGTCATGCATTAGATTCCCATCATCTTAACCCTAATTATGTCCATATTAAGGTTTGTTGATCTCATTAAGATATTCTCATGATTACTTGTATTCCTTCCTTATATTTATCTTACTGATGTCATATTCCTAATTATAGTTAATCAACTAGATATACTCATGTGTCACATTATTATGTGAACATATTTAACATTATGTCACTTTCATTAACCATCTTAGGGTTACATCATATGTATTAAGGGTGCTCTTCAAATAACATGAATTTCATGCATAAATCTGATCTCAGGTCTACATATTATATTCTAGTTATAGATATGAGGGTATTTTGTGAATTTGAACATTTATTGATCAAGCATGTATTTATTACATTTTATTTAGGGTTATTAGCCCTAATTAGCCATTCTCAGCAAATTACATGATTTCGTACATCAACATGACCATAACTGATATCATATGCATTCTAAACATGATTATGGACTTAGTGACATTTTTCATAATTTTATGTCATCATTTAATATTTATTACTCAAGAACTAAGCATTACACTTCTTACATGATATCACAAGATTAATGCTTCAAAATCCCGATATTATCATTCTAATGCGTTCTACTCATTTTTCTGAGAATTTTGGTACCTTGTTTGTATTTTTCTGATAAACGGTCTATTTTCTATGATTTATACAAGATCGGAGTGTTTTCTGGATATATACCTTTTTGTGGCCAATCCGACATCTCCACATGGCCATGTGGGTTGCGCAACTCCAACTTTTCTTTGCTTGGGGTAGGCGGGCTGGTTGTTGGATCCGTGGATTCAAGATCCGCTTGCCTGAGTCAGGGATCTCTCTCTTTCGCTTCTCGCGATCCAGCGATGCGCCTGCCCTATTTCACGAGTGCGCCGCCACACGACTCGGCTCCAGTGAACAATAGGTAGATGTGCACTTCTCCTCAAGACAAGCTTGTGCTTCTATGAGATTCTTCCTTCCTCCCTCAACACCGCCAGCTGTGTGGGCTCGCTGCTGGTGACTCCTCCTGGTAGATCGAGGAGCTAGCTGCCGCCTTCTTCCATAGCGCCAGTGAAGTAGAGGCATGGTGCCTCCATGCCACCAAACCTCCGCCTAAAGTCCCCCCTCTAGCACCACCAAGCCTCCCTGAACTCCACTGAAGCTCCAAAAGCAAAAAGGGAACCCCAATGTGGTGCTCCCGAACTCGATCTCCATCTTGGGAAAACTGTAGCTCGACAACGAACAAAACCACCATCGAGGTCCATGAGAATGACTATGTTGGACTCCCCTAACCGCGGCCTTGCTTCTCGACTCCTCACCTTCTTCGAGACTCTCTCTTCTTCCTTTACTTGCTTCTTTCTCCAATTTCCCCTCTAACTCCTTTCCTTTCCTTAAGCCACCACCTGCAAACCGTGATGGAGAGACAGGCAGGAGCAGAAGGTGGTGCTCTTCCGTTAGGTGACATCGTATCCTAAATGAGGGGTCAAAAGAAAGCTTAGGCCAGTGCAGAGCCAACTGCTGGGCCAAACCTCCCTCTCATCCCACGATCAGCGAGCACCATGAAGTCGTGGTCCCTACTTGCGGTCAAGGAAGTAACCACAAGGTTAGGGACAACACAAGGACCCTTGATCTGGAATCCAAAGGCTTGAGTCAGTCTTCCAGATGAGCCTATCCGCGACTCACTTAAGTCAGCACTCCCAGCCACTAGATCAGATATGGACGGCCAAGATTCAGCCACACAGGCCCAGCCCAGACCAAGGGGCGTGTGACACTTATTATAATCAACAACTTAGGCCAAACAACACCAATAAAGCACATTATTTCACCAATTTCAAACCTTAATAACTTCATCTAGGAACATCCCACTGCCACCAAAATTTATCCGTAGCTTCCTCACCTCTCAAGGTACATTCTAATCCAATTTTTTGACAAAACACAGCTATTGGACCATTCAATTAAATTCCTCAAAAGTCATAAAGTTAAGGATCTTTAATCATGATATTAACATCCATCAACAAACCTATTTGTCAAGAGCTTGGAACCCTCCATCTATCTCAACCTTATGGTTTCACTTAAGTCATTGGACATTTTAAGATTCCAAAAGCCCACTCCATCACATCGTACACACCTTAAAAGATATTTCATCCTAGAAATTAATCCAGAAAACCCACTTTGTCACATCATATACATCTTAAAAGAAATTTCGTCCTCGAAAGTAAACCATACTCATACTTCCAGGGAAAACCTTATATTGCCTTCATCCACATGTAGAAAACCACTCTATGTGCAACATATCCACAAAGGTTACCTAGAGCCATGTTTGCAAAGCACTATTAGGGGGTTTACAACCATCTTGGGTACACAAACACTCCATTCGAGGTTTAGAAACTTGGTTATGTCATTACATATCTCATATATTAGGGTTGCATCTTTATATTAACCCATGCATTGGGCTTATCATATCATATTACCATGTACTGAAGGAGTTAACTAAAGTTAGCCCATTATATCAAGGTGCATCACCATTTGATTGTGCTAAATATCAAACTATACTTTTGTTGGTATTAAGCACTAAGATTAACACATCATGTAACATGCTTCATTCGTATGATCTTATTTCATTGTTCATATTAAATTGCAATCATTTACTAGTGATTTCATCACCAAATTAATCAACAATATCACATTATAATCATTATTCATGTATATGGTTAACCATTTATACATTGATATCTATTAAACCATCTCTAGGTTTTCATCTTATCATGTCTATATTACACATCTCGAGATTAGATCACATCCTTACATATATTATATCATGGTTGTGCTAACCAACTTATACAAGTGGCTTATCAAACATATATCAAAACTTCATCTAGTCCAACTGAGGTTCCTCTAACCCATACCACGAAGGTAGTGTCATGCTCAATTTCTCTGAGCTAACTCATTTATGTGAGTGTCTCATAACGCAACTTTATCTTCACTCCTTGATTTAGGGTTTCAAATTACCTCATTGGCACTCGTTAATAGCTTCATTATCTATAGCCACATAAGAACAAACCAAAACATGCTACAACATACTCTTCATAGGTATCTACCCATGAAACATGCTTACCCAAAACTCTCTTATATACACCACTAGAATCCTATGTGGGAAACCACCAACCCGAGCATGAGGCTTCATAGAAACTAACATAGCTACCTCCTCCAGGGTCTTGGGCTCTCTCCCTCACCCAGATGGAAGGCACTCATATTCTTATTCACACATGCACATATAACCAGAGCCTCTTTGTCTCTAGGTTTTGGTCCTCCCAAGGACATCTAGGGTTCAACAAAACTATAGGAATCATGCATTAAGCAACACAACTCATTCACTCAGGAGTAGTCTAGTTTAGGACATATCATAACACATATTTCTCATAATTCTCATATCTTGGAGTTTAGGTTCTCTAACCTTCTCCCAATGGGTCTCACTCTCTCTGGAGTTAACCCCAAAACTGGTCCTAACACTAGAGGTACTCCTTTGTAAAAGAGATTGGGGTTCATGCTGACTCACAACCCTGTCTTAACTTAAGACATCTTATCTCATAAAAGCCTAGTTACTTGCATCATCAAAGCTTATCTCAAATCCTTAAAATTTAACTTAAGTCCTAAAAAACAAACATGAATCATCATAACCATCTTGTATCATCTATATAAGACTTACATCATATAAACAAAACTTATTTCATCTATTCCATCTATCATATATATTCCAATAAGGCTCTAGACATCTAATCTAGAACTACTCTCTCTTCTATACTAATGCCATTCACTTTCACTTAGGTTGCATGATCACCTCCTACTCGTACATGTGTGGGGACACATTTTTGTAATACATATACATAATAAAATATTATATAGTTTTTCTCCGATAAAACAAGCATCAGAGAAAACTATCGAGGTTCGATCCGTTTGGAATAAAAAACCAAATCCTGAAAATGAGTGTCCCACACATAGTAGAGAGTACAATGTCATGAAAACTAGTGAAAAGGGTGAGAACAAGGGGTAGATTAGTGTAGCTACGCTAGAAAATGTGCGCAATATGTCTAGGGTTTCTCTTCCCTTGATGCACGTCATTTCCAAGTAGTGCAACATCCCATACTGCTGCACCACAAGGAAAGAACGACATCTAATGACTTGCTACTCGACAAGCACCAGTCTAGACCTAGTTCTCGGACATCTAGGTGCTAACCTAGAGGCTAGGTCAGATCTAGTCTCTAAAAGATGACTAATCTAACCCTAAAGATTATTAAGTTCATGATTATTTGGTTTTGAGTTGCATAATGAGAAAATGCCAGGCTTTGCTATTGTTCATGCTCTGATACCACCTGAGACATCCGCAGATTTTCTAAAACTTAATCTGATGTGTGACATTCAAATTGAAACCCTCACCTCAGTGATAACCCCAATTTAAACACCACACACTAGGCTAAGAAGAAGAAAATCAAGGGAGTCAGAAGGAAACAATAGTAGCACATGCACATGAACAATAAACAAACCATACAACATATGTTCACCATTCAACATATAATTACAACATGAATTGTTACAACATTTGATATTACATATTGAACAGAAAACTTATACATATACATGTACTACCACTAAACTACAGGATCTTAAAACAACAAGTCCACCTGTACATCAGTTCGCCACACAACTCTTAACTATCCTGGATCTTCAAGAGCATAACCACTACCTAAACAAAAGATTACATGCGGTACACGTCAACACAATATTCAAGAATATTGTACTGAGTACGCCTACGTGTCTTTTATATACCTCTCATCATATATTGGCAATAAGATAAAACTAATACTTGGCAGTAACAAAAGAATATAACAAAAGCAAGCATATTTTCCATTATATCATCCATGCATTTACTACCTGAGAGTTGAATGCATAAGGCCTTTATGATCTACTACCAAAGAGTTGGATCATTTGACAATGTGATCTACTACCAAAGAGTTGGATCACTTCCAAGTACTTTACTACCAAAGAGTTGAAGTACTTATTTTCCAGCACTTTACTACCAAAGAGTTGAAGTGCTTAGATATAATGGAATAGATATATTATGTTTCATGTGTTCATAGCAATAAGTATGGAAAATCATGCAACATATCATACAAGAACAATCATTTCATCCAATATCATATGCCAAGTATTTTACTACACATATAACACGAGCATATTGTATAATAAGCCAAGTAAGAGGTAATGGCGTACCTTGATCAAGACATCCTAATCATCACATATATTCCTGATGTCAACTAAATCTTGGTCAAATCCTGATTAAGATAAGATCATATATGTCATGCATTAGATTATCATCATCTTAATCCTAATTATGTCCATATTAGGGTTTGCTTATCTCATTAAGATATTCTCATGATTACTTGTATTCATACCTTATATTTATCTTACTGATGTCATATTCCTGATTATAGTTAATCAACTAGATATACTCATGTGTCACATTATTATGTGAACATATTTAACATTATGTCACTTTCATTAACCATCTTAGGGTTACATCATATGTATTAAGGGTGCTCTTCATATAACATGAATTTCGTGCATAAAACTGATCTCAGGTCTACATATTATATTCTAGTTATAGATATGAGGGTATTCTTTGAATTTGAACATTTATTGATCAAGCATGTATTTATTACATTTTATTTAGGGTTATTAGCCCTAATTAGCCATTCTCAGCAAATTACATGATTTCGTACATCAACATGACCATAACTGATATCATATGCATTCTAAACATGATTATGGACTTAGTGACATTTTTCATAATTTTATGTCATCATTTAATATTTATTACTCAAGAACTAAGCATTACACTTCTTACATGAAATCACTAAGATTAATGCTTCAAAAGCTTGATATTATCATTCTAATGCGTTCTACTCATTTTTTTGAGAATTTTGGTACCTTGTTTGTATTTTTCTGATAAACGGTCTATTTTCTATGATTTATACAAGATCAGAGTGTTTTCTGGATATATACCTTTTTGTGGCCAATCCGACGTCGCCACATGGCCATGTGGGTTGCGCAACTCCAGCTTTTCTTTGCTTGGGGTAGGCAGGCTGGTTGTTGGATCTGTGGATTCAAGATACGCTTGCCCGAGTCAGGCATCTCTCTCTTTCGCTTCTCACGATCCAGCAATGCGCCTGCCCTGTTTCACGAGCGCGCCACCGCACGGCTCAGCTCCGGTGAACAATAGGCATATGTGCACTTATCCTCAAGACAAGCTTGAGTTTCTATGAGATTTGTCCTTCCTCCCTCGACACCGCCAGCCATGTGGGCTCGCTGCTGGTGACTCCTCCTGGCAGATCGAGGAGCTAGCCGCCGCCTTCTTCCATAGCGCCGGCGAAGTAGAGGCATAATGCCTCCATGCCACCAAACCTCCGCCTAAAGTCCCCCATCTAGCACTGCAAAGCCACCCTGAACTCCACTGAAGCTCCAAAAGCAAAAAGGGAACCCCACTGTGGTGCTCCCAAACTCGATCTCCATCTTGGGAAAATTGCAGCTCGGCAATGAACAAAACCACCATATAGGTCCACGAGAACAACTATGTTGGACTCCCCTAACCGTGGCCTTGATTCTCGACTCCTCACCTTCTTTCGGACTCTCTCTTCTGCCTCTACTTCCTTCTTCCTCCAATTTCCCCTCTAACTCCTTTCCTTTCCTTAAGACACCACCTGCAAACCGTGATGAAGAGACAGGCAGGAGCAGAAGGTGGTGCTCGTCCATTGGGTGACATCGTATCCTAAATGAGGGGTCAAAAGAAAGCTTAAGCCAGTGCGGAGCCAACTGCTGGGCCAAACCTCCCTCTCATCCCACGATCAGCGAGCACCATGAAGTCATGGTCCCTGCTTGCGGTCAATGAAGTAACCGCAAGGTTAGGGACAACACAAGGACCCTTGATCTCGAATCCAAAGGCTTGAGTCAGTCTTCCAGATGAGCCTATCCGTGGCTCACTTAAGTCAGCACTCCCAGCCACTAGATCAGATATGGACGGCTAAGATTCAGCCACACAGGCCCAACCCAGACCAAGGGGCGTGTGACACTTATTATAATCAACAACTTAGGCCAAACAACACCAATAAAGCACATTATTTCACCAATTTCAAACCTTAATAACTTCATCTAGGAACATCCCACTGCCACCAAAATTTAGCCGTAGCTTCCTCACCTCTCAAGGTACATTCTAATCCAATTTTGTGATAAAACCCAGCTATTGGAAGATTCAATTAAATTCCTCAAAAGTCATAAAGTTAAGGATCTTTAATCATGATATTAACATCCATCAACAAACCTATTTGTCAAGAGCTTGGAACCCTCCATCTATCTCAACCTTATGGTTTCACTTAAGTCATTAGACATTTTAAGATTCCAAAAGTCCACTCCATCACATCCTACACACCTTAAAAGATATTTCATCCTCGAAATTAATCCAGAAAACCCACTTTGTCACAGTATGGCCTCTACCCATGTTGAAACGTAATCCACATCGACCAGTATATAGGAGAATCCATAAGATGGTGGAAATGTGCCCATGTAATATACTCCCCATACATCAAAAATTTCAATTTCTTGCCACAGAGTAAGAGGCATTTCATTCCATTTAGATATACCACCGGAAAGCTGATATTTATTGCAAGATCGTACAAAATCATGGGCGTCCCTTGCTATCGTTGGCCAAAAGAAACCTGATTGTAGAACTTTGAGGGCGGTCTTCTTTGAACTCATATGCCCCCCAGTGGGGCCAGAATGACAATGTTCTAGAACTGGGATATTTTCTTCTTCTAGTAGGCAACGACGAAATAGTCCGTCTGCGCACAAGCGAAAAAGGTATGGTTCATCCCAAAAATACTATTTGGCGTCATGAAGAAATTTATTTCTGTCGTGGTAGGAAGCAGAAGGGTGGATAATTCCTGTAGCCAGGTAGTTTACTATATCGACATACCAAGGAAATTTGGTAGTGACTTTCATGAGTTGGTCGTCGGGTAAAGAGTCTCGAATAAGTATATTGTCATCATCCCGAGGCTCGATGTGACTTAAGTGAGCTGCAACAACATTTTCTACCCCACTTTTATCTTTTATTTCCAAATCAAATTCCTGTAGCATCAACACCCAATGAACGAGTCTGGGTTTTGCATCTTGTTTTTGAATTAGGTATTTAATTGTTGAATGGTCGGTGTATACTATGACTTTTGATCCGATTAGATAAGAGCAAAATTTCTCAAAGGTGTTAACGACAACCAGGAATTCTTTTTCAGTAGTTGTATAATTCTTTTGGGCCTCATCTAGCGTCTTTGATGCATAGTATATCACATAGGGATTCTTGTCTATTCTTTTCCCTAGCACCTCTCCTATAGAGTAGTCACTTGCATCACACATTATCTCAAACGGTTGTGACCAATCGGGTTCTCTCAGAATGGGTGCAGAGATTAGAGCATTTTTTAAGGTCATGAAGCTATTTAAGCATTCTTGATCAAAATTGAAATCTGCATCTTTTGTCAACAAATAGGGCATGGGCTGTGCTATTTTGAAGAAATCTTTAATAAACCTTCGATAAAATACAGTGTGGCCCAGAAATGCTCGCACTCCTCTAATGTCTTTAGGCGGTGATAGTTTTGAAATGACATCAATCTTTTCCTTATCCACTTCAATTCCTCTTTCACTCACTCGGTGCCCAAGGACAACACCTTCTGTCACCATAAAGTGACATTTCTCCCAATTTAGGATCAAGTTTATTTCCTCGCATCTTTGTAAAACTTTCCCGAGGTTAAGTAGACAGTTATCAAAAGAATTTCCGTAGACTGAAAAATCATCCATAAATATTTCCATGATTGACTCAGTTAATCCTACGAATATTGCAGACATGCACCTTTGGAAGGTTGCGGGTGTGTTACATAGCCCGAAGGGCATCCTTCTGAAGGCGTAAGTTCCAAAGGGGCAAGTGAAGGTTGTCTTTTCTTGGTCTTCTGGGTGTATTGAGATTTGATAGAACCTAGAATAACCGTCAAGGTAGAAAAAGAATTTTTGGCGGGCCAAACGTTCAAGGACTTCATCAAGAAAAGGTAGAGGGAAGTGATCTTTTCTTGTTGCTTTGTTCAGCTTCCTGTAATTGATACACATCCTCCATCAAGTGACAATCCTTGTGGGTACTAGCTCGTTTTTATCATTCAGAACAACAGTAGTCCCCCCTTTTTTAGGGACCACTTGGACCGGGCTAACCCATTGAGAATCAGAAATGGAATATATGATACCATCTTTTAGGAGTTTAAGGACCTCAAGGTGAACCACTTCTTTGAGATTCAGGTTTATTTTCCTCTGATGTTCCCTTGATGGTTTAAACTCTTCTACCATGGGTAGTCTATGCATCCACAAAGCTAGATTTATTCCTGTTAGGTCAATCATTTTATACTCGATAGCTTTATTGTGTTTTGCTTAGCTCAGTGAGAACTCTTTCTTCCTGATCATCTATTAAGGTAGATCTGATTATGACTGGGCACAGTTTTTCTTCATCCAGGAAAACATGTTTGAGTCCTATTGGTAAGGCTTTCATTTCAGGGGCCTTGGGTACTTCTGTAGTTTCCAAAATGGTGACAGATTTCAATTCCTCAAAGGTGGCTGCTGGAGCTTCTTTGGCTTGGTCTAAATATTGCCGACATTGCTGTACTAGTTCGTTGGATGAAAATTCAACTTCTGGATTTGTCAAGACGTTCTCCAGATCATCAGATAGTTTGGCTATTTCTTGCTGTAATTGAGACATTTTTTTTCTATTGCCTCGAGAAGAAAAACTTATTCCTAGATGCTGGGACCTTTTAGGTTGTTAAGGATTCTGAATTGAATGGCTTCCTTTCCTAGTCTTAAGATAATTGTACCCGCTACAATGTCGATAAGTGCTCTGGCTGTGGCAAGGAAAGGTCTGCCGAATATTATTGGATATCTTAGATCTTCCTTTATATCCATAATAACAAAGTCACAAGGGACATAAGAATCCTTTCCTATCCTGACTAGGATATCTTCAATGATCCCCAACGGTGCAGTGATCGTAGAATCAACCAACTGTATTGTCATTGCAGTGGGTAACAATTCGGTAAAACCCAACCTTTTACACATTGAGAAGGGCATAATAGATATGCTAGCTCCCAGATCAGCTAATCCTTTTTTACTAGAGGCATTTCTGATAGAACATTGGATACCAAAGGAACCGAGATCCTTCTGCTTTTTCGGCATTTTGTTAAGAATAATATCAGAAGTTGTCTGAGCTAGTTTAACAGTCTCTTATTCTTTGGTCATACATTTCCTTTATAGAAAGGTCTTCAGGTATTTGGCCCAAGCTGGTATTTTGGAGAGGGCATCAAGGAACATAATATCAATATAAAGTTTCTTCATTGCTTCCTTAAATTTCTGGAATCTAGTATCCAGTTTAGTCCCTCTCAGCCTGCCTGGATATGGTATTTTGGGCTTATATGATGGGACTTTAGGTTCTTTGAAATCTAGTTCCTTTTCCTTCCCCTTCTCGATTTCTACAGTCTTTTTAGTTTCTAGATTCATGCTTGCAATTGGGGTGATTACAGCTATATCTTCACTTTCCTGAATGATTTTTGTGGCTTCAGGGAGGACACGACTAGACCTTGTGGTAATGGATTTCAATTGTTCTTGTCTGGGTTTATCGTGTCTTGGGTTTATCTCTGGTTGACCTATTAAGGTTCTTGTTGGAGGTTTTAATTGGGCTGCAATATGTGCTAACTGTGCTTCGATGACTTTTTGTGGGCTTGCAGGTTGGCTAGCATGGTTTGTTGTGATTGCAACATTTGTCTTATCAATGACAGTTCATCTGTTGGTGGAGGTGGATTATTCTTTTGTGGATTTTTTTGATACTGTTGTGGTTGCTGCTGCTGAGGTGTGAGTAATTGGGGTTATTGAATTTGTGGTTGTTGCAGCTGAGGTTGCTGCAAATGCGGGTGCAATGACAAATGAGTGTATTGGTAATATGCAGAAGGGTTTCTTGGTTGTGTGAATCCTTGCAATCCTCCTATGAAGTTTCCCTGGTTTCGATTATAGTTGTTCTAAAACCTGGAGGCGATCTATTAAAAACTCCTCCTTGGGTCTGGTGCTGTGGGTTGGCAGTCCCTGTAGGATTCCCATACTGAAACCCGGTATGGTTTCTTGGTTGATTCGGGTTATAATAAGCTTGTCCTGGTATGGTGTAAATGGAATTGACTTGTTCCGGTAACAGATCCTCAGGATGTTCAATGATCGATTCATACTACGACTGTGGTGTTTGCATGTCCATCATCACATTGTATAGGAGACCACATGATAATGTGGGATGATCGGATGCATGACATGCCTCACAAGTCCTGGTAGCTGCCTTGACCTGTTGGGGGCTCTTCTTTTCTCCGAGTGTCGTTTCAAGGACTTGTTGCTTGTGAGCTATAGTTTTTAGGGCTTTGGCGATGGCTTTCATTTCCATTGATTCTTCAACTTTACAAACTTTTAGAATTCCCTTGGTGGATGACCTTCCCTAATTGGATTGGTTCTCAGTTCCAAGTGTAACAATCCTCCAAGCATCTTCATAGTTCTTTCACATGAAATTCCCCCCAGATGAGGAATCCAAAATTTTCTTAATGTCATCACTTACTCCTCTATAGAATGTTTCTATCAGCTGATTTTGGGAGATTCCGTGATGCGGGCATTTCCTCAAAAGTTCCTTGAATCTTTCCAACGATTCTGTCAGTGATTCCCCTAGGAGTTGGAAAAAGTGATTAATTTGTCCCCTAATCTCATAAGTCAATGAAGGTGGAAAAAACTTCTCTAGAAACTTTTCTTCCAAGGGATCCCAGGTGGTGATTGGCTCCCCATCTAGTGCGTTATACCAGATCAATGCCCTTCCAGATAAGGTGAAGTGAAAAAGATGTAGCATGATTGCGTCGAAAGGAACTCCGACATGTGATACTAGCCGACAAAGAGACTTGAATCTCTTCAGGTGATCCATGCAGTCATCCCCAACACTTCTAGAGAACAAAATGCCTTGCATGATCTGGATCCATTGCGTGCGGATCTCGAAGTTAGGAACATTAATGAGTGGGGGCCTAACTAGATGATTATCTTTAAAGTTCTTAGGAATGACATAATCCCAAAGTTGTTTGTTTCTCAGCACTATCTGAGCAGCAGTTGTGGCTGCTTCATTCTCAACTTAAATGCGGGCCTATTCTTCAACTCAAACCTCATCTTGAATCTGAGCACATGTGTCGGCAATAAGTTGTGCTCTTTGAGCTGCTATGGCCGCGTTGACTCTTTCCATAACCAAAGTGGCTTGGCACTATTTGTCAGCCATTTGTCTGACTCACTGGTGGTTGATTTGGATGCGTCGGTGGAAGCTTCGTTCTACCTCAGAGTCGTACTCTGGTTCAGGGGAGAATCCGATGTTATGCAAAGGTTGCATACATGTTTTCTACCTGAGTAGAAGAAGAAACACACTTTAGATAATGCAGAGAAATGATGAAATCAAGATGATATGAATTATGGTTAAAGAAAAGTGTAAAACTCTAATCAACTAGAAAGTTAATAAGTAAAATGAAAACGTTTTGTTGTCCCCGACAACGACGCCAATTTTTGATGGAGCCCCCACTTATGTGGAGTTACGTGCACCACTAAAAATCCTAGAGATATTAAGTCTCCAAGTTTAGCCTTGTGTATGCTATAATAAGATCTCTACCCACATATGCTAAGATACGTGGAAGTCTTATCGTAGTATAGTTAAGGGTCGAATCCACAAGACAACGATCTTGTTAAGAGTTTAACAAGATGGAAAACGTAATAATCCTACTTATCCACTTAAGAGTTGATATTTAGATCAAAGAGTTGGTTTGATGATTAAACTAAAGTGCGGAGAAAGTAAATAACAAAAAAAATAAACTTAAGGTTGTAAACGATAATTAGAAACCACTAGGATGTGATTGAGTTTCACCACCACTACGCATGGATCAAATCATTCATCATAATAACATGGCTTGCAAAGAAAAGGGTCTAAATGGTTAGTATCTTTGTAGACTTAGTTTCCTTTCAGATAACAAACTACGAGAAATTGGGAAGCGTTGCAATGCCAGCCATCCCCAAATAAATGGTCACTTACTTTGCATCACTCCCCCCGCAAAGTGTGTTCCTCGACCTGTCAAGGTTGTACTTTCATACGTCAACTGATTCCATTTCATAGTATGAAAGTGCAACAATGGAGGTGAGTTTACCCCACTCCTCGAGAAATGCTCCTAGATACCTAACCAAACGTATGGTGACTACATACATCTAGAACCAACAAGAAATTGATATTCAAATCTAGAAGTACAAACATAGACAATTTGCAAAAACAGATAATAGATAACACAAGTTGGTGATCAAGCAACTAGCATTTATTAAACGATTGATGTTGAACTAAAAAGATAGTATTTTCTATTGCAAACCCATGAATTACAATGTATGAAATGAAAACATGGGTAGCGGGGCTACTCCCCACGCCCTAGTATATGGGACTACTCGCTCATGGAAAGAACAAAGAAGGAGGCGGGAAGAGAGAAAGAAAGCATCATATCCATGTAGGAGGGAGGAAGGTCGACCCCTTGGAGTAGAGAGCAACTATCTTCACACCACTTGGTTGACTTGATGAAGACTTCTTCACTTCCCACCTTCTATGTCGATGATAGAGAAAGCAACTTGAGGATGAAGTGTGGATCTTGGACCGGAAACCTTGGGGCTGAGGATGGAAGATGAAACAACTCTAGAATGGTTGGGGCAGCCTTTGGGCGTCTAAGAATTTGATGTCCAAATGAGGACCCTTGTGGTCCTATTTATAGGCTTGGATGGGGTGCTCACATTTTTGCTATGAGTTTGCTCTAGGCGGTTTGGAGAAAACGGACTTAGAGACCGTTTGACATCCAAATGGTCTTGCTTTAAACTTTATGCGGTACTGGCTTGATCGGTCTTGAGTCTCTATCCAAACGGTCTTGAAATCCAGTTGATGGCCAAACGATCTTTGCTTCTGAACGGTTTTGGGGCCCTGATCGGTCGTGGAAACTGTTTGGACTCTTTCAGTTTGGAGACTGTTTGAGTCCTCATGGTTTGGAGACCATTTGTGTTCATTCGGTCTTGGGATCATTTGGCTTCATGCGGTCTCAGGACCGTTTGTCTTCATGCGGTCTCAGAACCGTTTGGCTTTTACACGGTCTCGTGACCATTTCACTTTTATTCGGTCTCAAGATTGGTTGGTCTTCATGCTGTCTCGGGACTGTTTGGCTTCATGCGGTCTCAGGATTTTTTGTCTTCCATTCGGTCTGGAGACCGTTTGGCTTTCACGCGGTCTCAGGACCGGTTGGTCTTTATATGGTCTTAGGACCGATTGGTCTTCATACGGTCTTGGGACCGTATGGCTTCCTTTCGGTCTTGGGAACATTTGGAGTTTTTGTAAGTTTTTTGTGTGTTTTTCTGTAAGAAGAAAAGGAGAAAAGTTAGTCTAATGGTATATTCACAATAGAGTGGAAAGTTAAAGATTTTATCTAATTTATCTAAGAAAGAGTATGGAAAACTGAGAAAAACTAGTAAGATAACATCACAAAATGGGAGGTTATCACAATTGCCCTGGTTATGTCCATTAGGATCATGCTTACTATTGCAGGTCATCAAGACTATGTGATTTGACATATGGATATTAAAACCACATTCATTAATATGAATATTTGAGAGGATGTGTATGTGACACAGCCTAAAGCTTTTATAACTCCATTAATGTAAATAAAGTTTGTAATCTACAACAGGCCAATCGATGCGATTGAAGCAAGCATCTTATCGATGGAATCTTTGATTTGACAAAATAGTAAAAGAGTTTAATTTGAGTCAAAATAAAGATGAAATCTGATATTATAAAAGATTTAGTGGGAGCATATTTATAGTCTGCATATTGACGGGGAATAACATTCAATACTATAAGTATTGAAACCTGGCATGGAAAGAACCTTTTTTAAGAAGGATTTAAGTGAAGCATCCGATGTAATAGGAATTGATATCTATAGAGATAATTCTGGAAAGCTTCTAGACCTAAGTAAGAGCACATATATTGGCAAGATATTGAAAGGGTTCCACATGAAGGATTCAATGAGAGAGAATCAATCTATGATACATGGAATTAGTATCTCAAGAACCCTATATTCCAATTCATGTGAAGAACATAAAAAACATGATCAAGATTCCATATGCACTAGCAATTGGATCTATCATGTGTGCAATGTAATGTACTCATCCTATCATGTTATATGTATTGGACATGACAAGATAATATTAGTCAAATTGCAATGAAGGTCATTGAAATGCCATAAAGCACATCCATTAGTACTTGAGAAGCACTAAGGACCAATTCCTTGGATATGGCAACAAGGAAGAGTTTGATATAAAGTGTTTCACCAATGCAAGATTCCAAATTAACAATTAATGATTGCAATACAAAATTTTTGTTTGACTATATGACCCAAAACTATGAGTTGGAAGAGTTCCAAACTACAAACCATTATTCTACAATAGAAGTCAAGTACCCTGGTGTTATGAACATAGCAAAGGATACAATATGGATCTAAAATTTCATGCAAATTAACTTGATGGATGTTCCAACCAGTTATGGCACAATATAAATAGTATGACAACAATGGAGCTAATGGTTAGGCAAGGGACGTCAGATAACATACTACGACAATTCCATCTCATACAAAATATCATAAAATAAAGCGATGTGAAGCATGCAATACACTAACTAAAGGCAAATGTTATGAACCCGCTAGAGTAGCACTTGCACAATAGAAACATGATGGACATGTTAATGATCACTAGCAAATAAGATTCATGGGTGATTGGCTCTAAGTGCAAGTGGGAGTCTGTTGGGAAGTATGCCTAGAGAGCCAATCATTTGATGATTGTGATGGCATAGCTTACAAACAATTTGATTAATAACAAAGGCAATCTTTTAATTTATTCAGTTTGGATTAGTTATGAGATAATGATGAAACATAATGAATGTCTAAAGAATGACATTACTCAATGACACATGTGTTCAAGTTGATGGCCTAAATAATGAGATCATACAGATGTCAAGAGTATGTACACTCTCATTATGTCCCTAGAGGAATGTTATTGTGGAAGGATGATAGAAAACAATGACATACAAGACTAGAGTGTGTGTTGGTTGATGATAGAATCTTATCAGTCATGATATGTGATATCAAACCAAACACATAGATACCTATTAGAAAACAATGTATCAGATAGACCCACCTTGAGAGTGACACATGGAAACCATAATTGGTAGTTAGAATAATATCTCACAGTGATGGTGGTGATTTTGGTTCTTAGACCTAAAGTCAGTACACTCATCACATGTCATTCAATGTACTTTGACATCATCCACCATGACCTTGAATAAGGGTTTCCATAAAGATGATGATTGGGTGCATTGTGACACATGGGGATGACTGTTAGTGATCGAAATGGGATTTTCTCCTCCTACAAGAGTTTGATATCTAGGCCACTTGATAAATGAGATTGAAAAAAGCATGAACATGCACATGCACATGTGAATCAATATATGGTATTGAGGTGACATATATCTCAAGAAGTATACTCTAGTTCAAGGAACATGGATTGAACATTGAGAGGATGACAATTCCATGCCTTGAGTTCAATCTAGATATCAATGACAAAGGAAGTAGACAATCACTGTAATACCAATCACAGATTGTAGGCTGTAGTTGTTCTCCAACTTTCAAAATTACTTGAGTAGCAATTATGTGTTTCTAGATACCACTAACTGCTTGTGATGTCATATATCAATTATGGACATTCATTGCCAACATAGCTTGGAACTTATAGGGTCACACACATGAGATACACTTGGAATAGGAGTTCATTTATGAATATAGTTTTAAAGTGATTACTAAAGAGTTAGGTATTCAATTTAAACAACATTGGTTGAATGTTGACTGACTTAACTGTGAACTGAGCAATTCAACTATTGAATGATTGTTTCAGTGTGTCAGGTCAATTGAAAAAATATTGGCAATCTGGTCCATGAACCAACTAGTTCAAGAAGTGAACCGATCAGCTCAGGTCCATGAACTGATTGACTCAGTTTATGAACTGACCTGTTGGAAGATCAATTTGATTGATTCAAGGATTAGTGCTAATGTCATATTGTGCATTAAATTGGATATTAATTGCCAATACAATTGCGATTGGAAACGTGATGAAACAACCACTTCAAGGGTTGAACCGATTGGTTCACATGCCAACCTAATGGTTCATATGTGAACTGACCATTTTTCTTCTTGCAGGATGAAATTTTTTAAAAAATCCCATCCCCTTTGACTCCTGTATAGACTGGGAACCCAGACCCTGACCCACCAACAAATAGAGGGGTATTGGGGGCTTCTCAGACACATAAATTAGCTTTGAAAATTGTTGTATTATCTGGTTGTGGTAATCGAGAGAACCCAAGCAAGTCCTACCCAATAATGGGAGGGACAATATGGGAGAACAATTGTGGGAGAGAAAGTTGGTTCTTGTACACCAACTAGAATGGACAACTCCTTCTTTTCTGTTCTTCTAGAACAACATGAGTTCTTGGTGACATGTGTGGACTACTATAGATGCCAAGAGGATGTTTCCTACCTCTAGGAGGACAATGTCAAACTACTGTCCGTGGTGATCAAACCTGAGATGCTACAGACATTGTCCGGTTGCCACTTGAAGAAAGCCGCATATTGCATTTAGGGAATTGTTACTAGACTTGCTTCAGGATCATGTATTACCTTGAAACCATCCTTCCAGTTACATAGTTATTGACACAATCATCTGTTAAAGGGGAGCATGATAGATAAATTTTAGTTTTTTCTGCCTATCTTGATGCCATATTTCCCTACATACTCCCTGGAATGAAACTCAAGGTTTCCTATTACCATGTGATAAGTTAAATAGGAATAGGTTAGTTTTAATTCTATTATGATGAAGAAGACATCCAGTGCTAGATGAGCCACCCACTTTCAATAGACAAGCTGATCGACTAGAAGACCAAGGAGGACTGATGATAGGAGGAGCTAAACTGATCAATTGGTGGTCCAACCGACCGATTAGAGGATCTAGAAGATGGTGGACTAAAGACCAGATGATAGGGGTGATGACCAGTTGACCGACTAGGAGGCAATCCGATCAGTTCAAGGGTTGAACTGATCAACGTAGACTAGTTCAAGTATAAATATTCATCAACCACATGTTTCTACATGTGATATATACCTTAGGAGGTGGTAATTCCTTGTAGCTCCAAGGAATTACAATAGAATGTCCATAACCATTGCTTACATTTTATTGCATGCTTATGTTTGTTGGATATAGCATGTATATGATATGTACTATAATATGTGGTGGTTGGATATATGTATGTATTTATAAATACAAATCTTGTAGATATATATGACATCAAGTATGCATCGGAAACAAAAAAATTACTCTCATATTCCCCATTGAACCAGTAGATTGTGCTAATAACTATATAATGGAAAGGAAGGTTTCATGGATATACCTGGTCCTAGAGCAAGTCCAGTGGCAATCTCCTCTATCATAGTTGTGTGCCCTTTCCTAAAGTCACACTCAAACCACATCTGCATCAGCTTCCTGGTTAATGAACACGGACAACATGTTGATGTTGTCCCCTGAGCGAGAAAAGTATCCACACATCTAGAGAAGTCCACACAGACCACATAGAACTCTTTTTATTCTACTAGAATATATAGGAAGGGGTTGTCCCTCCCGTTCTTGTACTAGTCACCAACTTTCTCTCCCATAATTGTTCTCCCTTGCTATCCCTCCCTTTATCGAGTAGGACTTGCTTGAGTTCTCTTGGTTACCACAACTAGAGAAGATTTTTTTTTCTAGAGGAAATTGATGTGTCTGAGAAGACCCCAATACCCCTCTATTTATAGGAGGGTTAGGGGTAGGTTCCCAGTCAGTGTGGGATTGGAAGGGACCAAAATCTCACAAAAATGGGCAACCTACGACATGCAAAACGGTCAGTTTGTGAGCGAACTGATGGGTTGGCATGCGATCTGATCGGTTCACCCAGTGAATTATTTTGTTTCATCATGTTTCCCAATCGCATATGGATTGGAAATCCTAATCCAATTAATGCACAACATAACATCTATACTAATCCTTGATGTAATCCAATTGCTCCATGAACTGGGAATTTTGCTTCATGAAATGGTCGTTTGGCGACCATGAACCAATCAGTTCACTTAGTGAATCAGTTGGTTCTCACCCCAACTCATAGAAAATCCAGCCAATGTAATTTCCAATCAACTTGACACTCCAATCGATTGGTTTAACACCTAAAATGGAGTCCAGTCAATTAATTTGTTGCTTGAATTGAATACATAAACACTTTAGCAATCAATTCAATTATCATTCATGATTAAACTCCTCTTCTAGGTGTGTCCTATGTGTGTGATCCTATAGGTTCCAATTTACATTGAAGTGAATGTCCCTAACAAATTATGACATCACAAGCAAAGAAAGGTGCTTAGTCACACATCATTGCTACCAAAGTAAATTGAAAGTTGGAGAACAAGTTCAGCATACAATTTGTGATTGGTGTTATAGTGTTTGTATAGTTTCTTTATCACTGATATCCAAATTGAACTCGAAACATGGAATATTCATCTCTTCAACATTAAATCTCTATTCCTTGAACTAGAGCAGCCTGTCTGAGATATATGCTAGCTCAATATCACATATTGACTCACTTGAGCATGGCCATGCATTTCTCAATCTTTTTTATCAAGTGGACATGATATTATACTCCTATAGGAGGTACAAATCCCATCTAAATCATTCACAATTATTCCCATGTGTCACAATGCACCCAATCATCACCTTTATGGAAACCCTTATGCAGGATGAAGGTGGATAATGTCAAAGTACATCGAACAACATGTGATGAGTGTAGTGACTTTAGGTCTAAGAAACACAATCACCACCAACACTATAAGAGATGATTCTGATTACTAATTATGGTTTCCATGTATCACTCTTATGGTGGGTCTATCCGATACATTGTTCTCTAACATGTATGCATGTTCTTGGTATGATATTACATATCATGGCTGATGAAATTCTGTCATCAACCAACATACACTCTAGTCTTATGTGTTATTGTTGTCTTTTAACCTTCCACAAGAAAATCAGACTAGGGACATAATGAGAATGTATGTACACTTAACATCCGTGTGATCTCATTGTTCAAGTGACACACTTGGAAGACATACATCATCGAGTAATATCATTCTCTAGACATTTATTATGTTACTTCATTATCTCATAACTCAATACAACATAATAAATTGAAAGCTTTCCTTTATTATTAATCAAAATATTTACAAGTTATGCCATTATAATCATTGTTTGATTGACTGTTCGGGAATACATACCAATAGAATCCCACTTGCACATAGTGACAATCACCCATGAATCTTATTCCAAGTGATCTGACATGACCATCATGCTTCTGTTGTGAAAGTGCTTTTGTTAAGGGGTCAACTACATTATTTTTGGTTGGTACTCTACAAATCATCGTATCTCCTCACTGTACGATCTCTCATATGAATGGGAAATGCCTTTGTATATGATTGGAACATTGATGCGATCTGGGTTCCTTAGCTTGTCCAATAGCTCCATTGTAGCCACAATATAGCTCAATTGCATCGTTAATGCTTGGAACTATCCCAAGTTAAGAGATTAACTTTTAGACCCAAACAACCACCTTTTCTAGTTTCGATGTAACAATATACTCAACATCTGTTGTATAATTAGCAACTGTCTCTTGTTTGGAACTCTTCCAAGTCACAACTCCATTGTTGAGGCAAAACACAAATCTAGATTGCGATATGTAATCATCTTTGTCAGTTTGAAACCTTGTATCAGTGTAACCCTTTACTACCAACTCTTCCTCTCTGCCATAGATGAGGAACTGATCCTTAGTTCATCTCAAGTACTTAAGGATGTTCTTCATGGCTATCCAGTGAGCATCACCTGAATCTGACCGATATCTTCTCATCATGCTCAAGGCATATGAGATATTGGGATGGGTACACAACATTGCATACATGATAGATCCAATTGCTGATGCATATGAAATCTTATTCATGAATCTCCTTTCTTTACAAGAACTTCGACTTTGAGCTTTGGATATGGTAATTCCATGACACATTGGTAGGTTTGTTCCCTTTGAGCTCTCCATGCTGAACCTCTTCAACACTTTGTAAATGTATGCGCTCTAACTTAGTCCAAGAAGCCTTCTAGATCTATCTCTATAAATCTTGATCCCCAAGATGTATGATGCTTCTCCAAAGTCTTTCATAAAAATTATATTTCCTAGCCATGTATTTACCTTTTGTAAAGTAGGGATGTCATTCCCCATTAATAATATGTCATCCACATACAATATGAGGAATAAAATCATGCTCTCACTAACCTTCTTGTACACATAAGGTTCATCTTCATTTTGAGAAAAACCAAACTCTTTGACTGTATCGTCAAAACAAAGATTCCAGCTCCAAGATGCTTGCTTCTAGCTTATAGACTTTATTTACATCCTTTGGATTTATAAAACCCTCAGGTTGTGTCATATACACATCCTTAAGAAGATTCCCTTTTAGGAATGTGGTCTTAACATCCATATGCCAAATCTCATAGTCAATATAAGCTACAATACAAAGCATGATCATGATGGACTTAACTATGGCAATCGAAGAAAAGGTTTCATCATAGACAACATGTTGAACTTATATGAAAACCTTTGCAACCAATCTATCCTTATAGGTTTGTACTTTACCATCCATGTTAGTTTTCCTCTTGAAGACCCACTTGCACCCTATTGGTTTTACCCCTTCAGGTGGATCCATGAAGGTCCATACCTTGTTGTTGTACATGGATTTCATCTCAGATCTCATGGCCTCAAGCCATTTCTCAGACTCTGGCCCCTTAGTAGCTTCTAGATATGTTCTTGGTTCATCATCTATGACTGACTCACCACTTCCCTAAGTCATAAGATATCCAAATCTTTTAGGTTCAAGGTGTGTACTACTGGATCTACGAGGATCTTGTATTACTTGAGGATTTGCGATTCCACAACACTTTATTATTCTCTTAGTTCCTCTTATGCATCTATCGGTTCAATGCTTTCTTGTTGGTCTTGAACCTCTTCGAGTACCACTTCCTCCCACTGATTCCTTTGGAAATAAACTCCTTTTCTAGGAATGCAACATATCTAGAAAAAACACTTTGTTGAAAGATAGGGAATAAAATTAATATCCTTTAGTCTCCTTCGGATATCCAAAAAAATAACATTTATCAGATTTAGGGCCTAGATTTTTAGGATTTTTTTTTCTCATATAAGCTTCACATCCCCAAATCCTCATAAAAGACACATTGGGATGCTTCCCATACCATATCTCATATGGTGTATTTTTGAACTGATTTAGATGGTACTCAGTTTAGTGTAAATGGGGAGGTTTTATGAGAATAACCCCAGGAGGTACTTCAATGTTTAGCTAAACTCATCATTGATCACACCATATCTAGCAATTTGGGATTCCTTCTTTCTAATACACCATTATGTTGCGGTGTTCTAGGTAGAATCCACTATGATACTATACAATGGGCTCAGAGAAGGTCCTCAAACTCTTAGCTTAAGTATTCTCCACCTCGATTAGAATAAAGTTCCTTAATACTTTTTCAAGTTGGTTCTGTACTTCATTCATAAACTCCTTGAACATTTCAAGAGTTTTTGACTTATGTTTCATAAAGTAAACATAACCATACATGCTGAAGTCAACATTGAAGGTAATGAAGTACTGATACCCACCTCTTGAAGTTGTTATAAAAGGGCCACATACATCAGTATGTATGAGTCCTAATATATCATGAGCCCTCTCATTGTTACCAATGAAAGGAGTCTTGGTCATCTTTCCCAACAAACAAGATTCACATGTCTCTATTGATTCGAAATCAAAAGAGTCCAGATAACCATCTTTATGGAGTCTAGATATGCAATTCTCATTTATGTGCCCTAGACAAAAATGCCAAATATATGTTTTGTTTGAGTTGTTGAGTTTTAGTCTTTTGGTATTTACATTATAAACTTCTATCTTTAGATCTACCAAATAAAGACCATAAGACATTGGGGCTGTAACGACCCACCCCTCAACATCCCCCATTTAAGGAAGGCTAAGAAGCTGGTGTCGTTATCCCAAAATAGGATAAATTGGTTTTACAAATAATAAAAAATAATTAATAAATTCTATCACAACTAAGCTTAAGGCATGATAAAAAATTTCTTTTCACACACCTTTCAAGAATAGGAGCTTGGAACTTTTTTTTTGGTCGGTCCAAAAAGCGTGTTAATATATTACCAAAACTTTGGGTACAAAAGAGATTGCACCCCCAATACATCCTTGGATGAAGACATCCAAACAAATAGAAAATCAAACTGAAAACAAGCAACACAGTAGCCAATAGCCTAGATAAAGAAGAAAACAGACCCACAATACTAACTCAAGAGATAACAGAGGGGCTGAAACGACTATCCCAACTACACATGCCAACACTGGCAGTAGACTCATCCTCTGAAATTGTGGCAACATGGGTAGCCGAACCATCACTTCAGCACCCAGGAAGTCGTAGGAGTAGTATAGCAGGAGCCTCCATTGCTATCGTCTAGCTCTTCGAGTTTCTGGCAAGCAAAGGAAACCACCAAGGGACCTGGTAATTTCTTTACGCGAGAACCAAAGACCAAGAAACTAATGATGCTGTTTGCACAACAGCACCCCAGATATGGACCTCATAAAAGAACAAGAAGAAAAAGAAAACAAAGGCAGCCATCAAACCACTGACACCAGCCAACAACTGAAGAGGCCAACGACCATACCACCAACACTGATCACAAGCATTATGCCCACCTTCAAAGAGTGACGTCTTTGGCTTCTGGAACTGAATCAAGAGTTGCAGGAGAGCATCAACAGTGCTGGTTGCTAAGGCTCAGTTACTTCTCATTCAAACCAACTATATCTATCACAAGGCGGTGAAGGTCACATGAGGATCCATCAAAACATTGCACTACACACTGGGATCATGTGATTAGTCCACCTACTAGGTCTTCACTGGCATTAACACGCACCCACAGATTTGTGAAGAGCAGGTAGATTTGTAACCCCATTCCTCCAATCAACAACAAAAGGGATCTTTGAATCCAAGAAGGACCGAACAACAACAATGGATCATGAACTATCAGTAGAAGCTTTTTACACAACAATATACCCATACACTGTAGTATATGGAAGAGGCTGCACGCCAACACCTTAGAGGTGTTCCTACATCCGACACTGAATGGAGACAGGAAGAACGATCCTACCCCAGTAGTTCCTTGCTGTAGACTAACCTAGGAGCAATCTCCTTTGAGCAAAAGGTCGAGCACCTTGAGTGTGCTCTACCTCACGAAAACAAGAGCCGGCCACACGGGAGCTCGAAGCCCCTGTTTGCACCTGAGCAATCCATCGAGAAATCAGATGGCGTCCAAGCAGCTGCGTCTGATCAAAGACATACATGAGCGAGAACAAAGCAAGCTCCCCATAACTTGGACAACAGAGCAGCAGGGCCCTACCACCAGAGTCGACCTGCACACACACATCGAGGACCAAGAACCGTGAGGCTGCTTCAGCACAGGAGATGATGCCACGCAGCCTGAAGGCGACTAGACCGCAATCACTCCACCCCAGACCCAGAGCTTGGAGGCGCCAGGGACCAGGCAGGACTAGGTCGCCGAGCTGAGCCACCCATCTCCGAGGAGAGGGCCAGGCACCGTGGTTGAGGGAGGCACATCGCCAAGAAGACAGAAGCAACCTGAAGACGGGCCGCCCCAGACCCGCCACCTCCAAATCCACCAGGGGAGGATCATAGGGAGAGCGCCGCTGAAGCTGGAAACCCCACCAAACGTTGAGGACGGTGCCCCAGATCAGGGGACACAACCCGAGCACAAACCGCGTCTAGGTTGATGAAGATGTTGACCTAGGTGTCGCACATTGCCCATATTTTGATAATGACTTAACCATTCCATTCATATGTATCTAACAAATCTATTTGAGATCATTGCAGATATTAGATACAAGAAAAGAATCACTTTTATCTCCAAAGCTACTCTTCCGGCACATGCAAAACATGTGACTTTTAACCGCTTTGTAATATAGCCCTTAGAGGCTTAGAACATTTTATGTAATCACTCATAATCATGTTTTGCATTGTATCTAAGATGGATAAAATGATTGGGACTCAAAAATCCATCGTTTGTACAGTTTATGAAAATTCCAAAATACCCTTCACAGGGATTTTGTCGGCCGAATTCCAAACTCGGCCGATCCATATATTCTGGAATTTTCTGGGCTGTCGGCCGAGTTTCCAACTCAGCCGACCCCTGTTCGGTCGAGTTTCAATGGTAGGAAACTCGGCCGATCCACTGATCAGTCAAGTCTGAAGGTCGACCGATCGGTCGAGTTTCCCCATGGAAACTCGGCCGACAGTCTATCTCTCAGACTTGTCGCCTAGTGTGTCGGTCGAATTGCCTTTAATGAAACTCGGCCGATCGGACTGTACTGGAATGCAGAAAAAGCAATTCCAACCGTTGGAGGAGTAGGTGGGACTCAAAATAGATCCGTTGCAAGTTGTAAAACGGCTAGTTTGTGCCACTTAACTCTCCCAACCTCAAAGGGACACCCTCAACTATAAATAGGACCTCTTGGACTTCATTCCAAGGTTGCTCATTCACATATGCTTGGTCCTAGCCTTAGTTGAGTGGTTTCTAATCCTTTGAGCCCCTTTCTCTCTCTACCTTCAAAGCAAATTCGTGAGTATGAGTGAGTTAGGATCCCATGTATGAGAGCTATCATTTGTAATCTTGTAAAGCTCTCCTTTCCACTTCTCCCATCTCCATTCTCTATGAAGATTGATTGAAGTTTCTTCTCCGAGTGAAAGAGAAGAAGGTTGCTGTTCTTCCCCAAGTGAAGGAGAAGAAGGCTAGCTGCTCAAGGCCTCCAAGTGAAGGAGGAAGGTGCTAAAGCTCTCCAAGTGAAGGAGAGGTGCAAGGCAAAGCTCAAGCAAGATAGGTAAATCCTGCAAGGCCGAAGACTAGAGCAAGAGTGGGTAATTCCTTTGAAGAAGGTGGAAGACTACTTGCTTGGTGGGTAAGTCCTTGGTGAGGTAGAAGATCTTGGCTTGATATATAAGTCCTTGGATGGTTGGTAGTTGTAGCTTGTAATCTTCTTGTGTGATATATATAAGAGAACCAAGTTACAAATCCTAGAGCCTAACCAACTCTAGGTAGTGGACTGACATTGCTCCTAAGTTTAGGACATGGAACCACTCTAAACCACCTGTCCAAGTGCATGCTTTCCTTGTCTCTTATCCTTGCTTTGTATGCTAGTTTAGGACATCAAATTGCTGTTTTGAATTAAGTTCTGCACTTAATATAATTTGGTGGTCTAATCACTTTTGTGAAGTTTGTGAAGCTCTATTCAACCCCCCCTTCTAGAGCCCATTGATCCAACAAGTGGTATCAGAGCAGGTCTTCTCCAAGCTACTTCAACAAGTAGGAGAAGATGGGCGATTCAGCTCTTGGGTCACTCAATCTTGAAGGAAGCTTCTCCATGAGACCCCCGATCTTCGACGGCACAAACTTCCTATATTGGAAGAGAAGGATGCAATTCTACATCCAAGGCGTGAGCTACGAGATGTGGAAGATAGTCCATCTCAAGTATGAAGAGCCGAAGGGGAACATCACCACGTGGACGGAAGATGAGATGAAGCGTGCTCAACTCAATGCTAAAGCTGTGAGCATCATCTACGCCGCCCTTTCACCATCGGAGTTCAACCGCATCTCTTCTTGGGACACGGCGCATGAGATTTGGCATAAGTTGTGTGTCACCTATGAAGGGACGGAGCAAGTCAAGGAGGCCAAGGTCTATATGCTCGGCGGCCTACTTGAGAACTTCAAGATGGGGAAGAATGAAAGAGTTGCGAACATGTACACAAGGTTGAATGTCATCTTGAACAGTCTTGCAGCCCTTGGGAGTGTCATGGATAGAGGTACCATCAATGCCAAGATCTTGAGATCTCTTCCAAAGAGATGGGAGCCAAAGGTCACTTCAATTGAAGAAGTCTACAAGCTGAGCGAGTTGTCAACTGAGGAGCTAGTTGGTAATCTCCAAGCACATGAACCAAGGCTCGACAAGCAAGAGGAAGAGGAGAAAAGAGAAGAGAAGGAGTCCAAGAAGATGAAGGACACAGCCTTCAAAGCTCAAGTTGAAGAAATGATGCGGCAACAACAACTTTCCATGAAGTCTCCCTGCCCTTCCTCAAGTGAAGATGAAGGTGCAAATGATCATGAAGCCAACTATTCAAAAGGAAGACACTTCAAGGGCAAGCCATCATCCTCAACTCCTAGATGCTACGAGTGTGGTCAAAAGGGCCACTACAAGAATGACTGCCCAAAAGCCAAGAAGGGCTATCATAAGAGCAGCCACAAGAAGGATGACAAATACAAAAGAGAAGCCAAGTACAAGAAGAAGAACAAGAAGGAGAGACGACCCAAAGATGCAGCTCATGCAGCATGGGAGGAGTCTTCTACTTCAAGTTCCTCAAGCTCCGAGGATGGTGAATGTCACCTTGCACTCATGGCTTCTACTAGTGAAGAAGTAATTGAGGTAAGTGAGGTAAGCAAGGTAAGTGATGAAAGTTTACTTGATTTATCTAAGGAAACCCTCATTGAAATGCTTAATGATTGTCAATCATCTTTTGCTAAATGTAAAGCTAAAAGAAAAAGATTAGGAAAGATAGTTGATGATCTCTATGCCAAGATTGACATTCTAGATCAAAATGAGAAATTGCATCTTGATAGCATAGATTCCTTACAAGGGCAATTTCTAGACCTTGAACTTCAATATAATGGAGTAGAGGTTGAGAATGGTACTTATCTTAAAACTATTCAAAATCTTAAGATAGAGAACCAAAATTGCCTAGATGAGCTAGATGTTCTAAAATCTGAAAATGCTAAACTTCTTGCACAAACAAATGATTTATCTTCTAGACCTATCTTGCCTAGAAATGAAGTTGCAAACTTAACTCTTGAAAAAGACTCTCTTCTTACTAAAGCCCTCTGTCTTGAGGCCGACCTTTTGCATGCTAGAGAAGATCTTGCTAGTTTATCTACTACCATTACAAATCTTAGTGATGATAATGCTAAATTAAGATCTACTTTGCAAAGGTTTCTTTCGGGTAAGAAGTCTCTAAATGATGTTCTAGAGCACTCTACCAAACAAGTTGGTACTAGTGGTCTAGGATACAATGCGACTACTCCAAAAGGTAAGAAGAAGAAGAAGGGTAAGAAAAAGAGTGTGGAAACTCCAATTTTCAATGGAGAGTCTTCCAGCTCTAAAAACCCCATGGTATGTATGCATTGCAAATGTGATGATCATTATTCTACCTATTGTCCTTACAAGCCTAAGGGGACCAACCCGAATATGAAATGGGTCCCCAAACTAACCCCGGACCCCAAAGTTTGAGTTGGGTTCCGACATCCTCTTTTCTTGCAGGTCACAAAGAAATGGATTGTTGATAGTGGCTGCTCTAAGCACATGACTGGAGAAATCAGCCATTTCAACAAAATTGTGAAGAAGAAAGGAGGATTGGTAACCTTTGGGGACAACAAAAAGGGTAAGGTTATAGGTGAGGGTGATGTAGGTAATGATTTGTGCATTAAAAATGTTTTGCTTGTTGATGGCCTACATCACAACTTAATTAGTGTTAGCCAATTATGTGATAATGGTTATCTTGTACTCTTTACTTCCTTAGAATGCTTGCTTCTAGATTCCCTGTCCTATAATGTCATATATAAGGGAACTAGAAATGGTAATCTATATGTGATTGTTCTTGATGCTTTAAAGCCCATACTAAATAGATTCTTAGTCGTGGATAAAAACGATCTTTCGCTTTGGCATCGACGTTTGGGTCATGTGAACTTGCATCAAATGAAGAAACTGAACAATAAGGACTTGGTTCGAGGACTTCCCAAATTGGATTTTGAAAAGGATGAGGAATGTCAACCTTGTACTCAAGGGAAACAAACCAAATCCTCCTTCAAATCCAAAGGAGTCATGAGTACCAAGAGAGTTCTAGAGCTTCTTCATATTGATCTCTTCGGACCTATGAGAACACAAACGCTTCGCGGCTCCAAGTATTGTCTTGTTATTGTCGATGATTTTTCTAGATTTACTTGGACTTTCTTTCTCGTTTCTAAAAGTGATACACTCGATGTTTTCTCGAGCTTTTGTAAACGAGTTGAAAACGAAGCTTCTTGTCATGTTGTTTCCATCCGTAGTGATCATGGGGGAGAGTTTGAAAATGATCTTTTTGAATGTTTTTGTGAAAAATTGGGTTATTCGCACAATTTCTCTTCTCCTCGCACACCCCAACAAAATGGAGTTGTTGAGAGGAAGAATAGATCGCTGCAAGAGATGGCTAGAACCATGCTTCTTGAGTATGACACTCCTAAGAAGTTTTGGGCTGAAGCCGTTAGCACCTCATGTTTTGTGCAAAACCGAGTTTTCACTCATCCGACTTTTAAGAAAACCCCCTATGAACTATGGCGTGGTAGGAAGCCGTCAATTGATTTCTTTCATGTGTTTGGATGTCCGTGTTTTGTTTTGAACACCAAGGACTCTCTCAACAAGTTTGATCCGAAATCCTACAAGGCTTTCTTCCTAAGCTATAGCACTACTAGCAGGGCTTTTAGAGTGTTTAACATTGAACTATCTAAAATAGAAGAATCTATAAATGTTAAATTTATTGAAACTAACCCTGGTATTGGCAAGCATTTGGGTTATGATGATGTTGCAGATGAAATCATTCCTATCTTAAAAGAGCTCAACATCAAAGACAAAGGTAAGCAGGTTGAAGAAGAAGAGAAAGAAGAGGAAAGGAAGGATCCCACTCCCCGCTTTGCAAAGAATCACCCCAAGGAGTTAATCATTGGCAACCCGTTTGAAAGAGTGAGGACACGAGCTGCACACAACAAAGAACAAGCAGACAGTGCCTTCATCTCTCAACTGGAGCCAAAGAACATCAAAGAGGCCCTTGGCGATGATGAGTGGATCCTTGCCATGCAAGAAGAGCTTGAGCAGTTCGAGAAGAACCGTGTGTGGACCTTAGTGCCAAGACCAAATGATAGAAAGATCATTGGTACCAAATGGGTTTACCGCAACAAGCTTGATGAGCAAGGAAAAGTGGTAAGGAACAAAGCAAGGTTAGTAGCACAAGGTTACAATCAACAAGAAGGTATTGATTTTGATGAAACCTATGCTCCTGTTGCTAGATTAGAATCTATTCGTATGCTACTTGCCTTTGCTAGTTATAAAAATTTCCTGCTTTATCAAATGGATGTTAAAAGTGCGTTTTTAAATGGTACAATCGAGGAGGAAGTATATGTTGCTCAACCTCCAGGCTTTGAAAATGATAAGTTACCCAATCATGTCTATTTCTTGCAAAAAGCTCTCTACGGACTCAAACAAGCACCTCGGGCTTGGTATGAGAAACTAAAGAACTTTTTGTTAGATAACGGGTATATCATGGGCAAAGTTGATTGTACTTTGTTTCTAAAACACACTTCCACCCATTTTCTCATAATTCAAATATATGTTGATGATATTATATTTGGCGGAACTGACCTTGATCTTTGCAAAGAGTTTAGTTTGCTTATGCAGAGTGAATTTGAGATGAGCATGATGGGTGAGCTGACCTTCTTCCTCGGCTTCCAAATCAAACAAACCAAGGAAGGCAACTTCATCAACCAAGGCAAATACACAACTGAACTACTCAAACGCTTTGGGATGGAGAACATGAAGCCGATGGATACACCCATGTCAAACACTGCCAAACTTGATAAGGATGAAGAAGGTGAGAAGGTAGATGAGAAGCTCTATAGAGGTATGATCGGAAGTTTACTTTACTTAACTGCCTCTAGACCTGATATAATGTTTAGTGTTGGCTTGTGTGCTCGCTTTCAATCAAGCCCTAGGAAATCACATCTTGTTGCTGTCAAGAGGATTTTGAGGTACTTAGCCAAAACTCCAAATTTTGGACTGTGGTACCCTAAGTCAAGGGACTTTACTCTTGTAGCATATAGTGATGCTGACTACGCAGGTTGCTTGATTGATAGAAAGTGCACAAGTGGCACTTGCTTCCTCTTGGGACCATGCTTGGTGTCTTGGTTCTCCAAGAAACAGAGCACAGTGGCATTATCAACTACCGAAGCTGAATACATTGCAGCCGGAAGTTGTTGTGCCCAGGTCCTATGGATGAAGCAAATGCTCCAAGACTTTAACATTCATTTTGATGCTTCTCCTATTTTCTGTGATAACACTAGTGCAATAAATCTTTCTTATAATCCAATATTGCATAGTAGAGCTAAACACATAGAAGTTCACCATCATTTTCTCCGTGATCACATTGTCAAAAAGGATATTTATATCACACATGTGGATACGGAAAATCAGTTGGCCGACATTTTCACTAAACCGCTTGCTAGAGAACAATTTAATTTTATTAGATCAAAATTGCTCATAATCTCTCTTGATGATGTTGACTTGCTCTCTAATTAGTTGGTTACATCTTATGTGTGTTTCTCTTGCTTATAAATGCTTTGATTGCTCAAAATGCTTGTTTTTGATAAAATTTCTCTTGTTTCTATCTCTTCTTCGGGTTTTTCTCACAAATCGGGTTTTAATCGACAAATAGTACCCTATGATGATGGGAATGTGCCTAAATATGCTTAATATACAATCTAGTCCAACCAGAAAAATTGCATTCGGTCATTTGAGGCTAGGGCTAGATTTTAGGTTTTTTCCTCATCAGGGTTTCTGTCGGCCGAGTTTCCAACTCGGCCGATCGGTCGGGTACAGGGCACCTGTGCGCTCTGTCGGCCGAGTTTCCTTTCCTGGAACTCGACCGATCGGCGGCAGGCTGGTTTAATATATATAGGAATCGGCCGACTTGCTCCCTCTCAACTAGAGCAAAGTCGACCGAACCCTAGACGCCCAGCCCTGACCCTTCCTCCCCTGGTGCTCCTCTCTCTCTCTCCGGCCGTTTTCGCCCCCAAATTGACCCGTTCGTTTGTTCTTGCTCCTCTTCGAGTGCCGCCTGCTCTCTCTCTCCACATGGATCGACTCCCTCTCCTCGTTCTCCTCTCCAATGAGGTCCCAACGCCGGAAACGTGCCGTTCCCGCCCCTGCCCCTGCGGTTCCTCTTGCGCCTAGGTATATGTTTTTTGATAATCTTTCTTTTGTTGACAATGCTGCCGTTGCTCGCTACAAAGAGCTCCTTCCTCGCTCTCCCTTTCCTTTTCGAGCTCTTTATCAGCCCCATAGCTTTCACGCCGACCTTTTCGAAGCTTGTCAACTCTTTCGCACACATCATCTTGAAGCTCTTTGTATTGAGGATGCCCATTTTCATAACCTAAAATACAGCTCCAAAGCCGTACGTCAATTCTACGCTAACTTGCGGTGGAATTACGACTCTTTGGTTCCCCCTTCGGACACCTCAATCATTTTGACGTCTATGATTGCCGACCAACCTTTCCATATTACTGAACGCTCGTTCAATCTCTATCTCAATGGCAATGTTGGCACGGCTTCGTGGATTACCGATTACCCTGCTTATCTTGATCTCTTGTATCCCGAGGACGTCTATAGGACCATTGAGGTTGACTTGACTGATATTCATAAGTTTCTCAAGCAACCCGATTTTCCTTATAGAAAGAAGGGCACTCTTCCATCTTCTGCCCTGTCCTCTCCGCGCCGTGTTTTGGCGTTCGTTCTCAGTTGCAATGTCCATCCAAAGAAGAATCGAACGGACATCGCCGAGAATACAGCTATGATGATGTATCTTCTGTTGAACAACCAAGGAGTCAAATGGTCCCGTTACATCCTTCACCATATGACTTGTTTTGACTCGGGAAAGAACACCAAGGGCACGCATCTTCCATATCCTGCCTTAATTTGTGGTCTTTTCCAGCATGCCACTGGAAAATCTCTCTTTTCCGATTTTCTCTACCGCCCTGATCGTAAAGGAGTTTATATCAGTGAGACCACTCTTCAAAAGAGTGTCCCTACCTCTGGTGCATCATCTTCTTCTGCTCCACCTCCACCTCCTTCATCATCTGATGCACCTCCTCCTCCACCCTCCACAGCTGCACCACCTCCTCCTGAGCCATCTTTCTGACCTCCTCCGCAGCCGGCTTTTGCTGACTTCCATGTCTCCAATGAGGCCCTCATGGGGTACCTCATGCATCAGCACGCCTACAACATGCAGGTCCAGCAACATCACCATCAGGATCTGTGCCACATCATGTCTTCCATGTCTTTGACTTGCCCTCAGCCCTACCCCACCTACGAGCCCTACCCCGGTGGTGACTACGCTTCTTTTGCGTATAGTCAGTTTTATCCTCCTCCACCCCCTTCTGCTTCCGCTGATCACTCTGCAGGTGGATACTCTCCTCCGGTTCTGGCGCTCCCAGGTGGCCGTTTGTCTGAGCTTCTGGCCCAATACACTTCTTCTGCTCCCCCTATTGAGGTTGCCTATGAGTTACATGCTCTAGGCATGTCTTGGGCCGAGCAGAGTGCGAGGTGGCCCGGGCGTGCTTTTGGTCCTCCAAACGAGGATATGGCTGACTAGGAGGATGCTGAGACTGACGCTGATGAGGCTACTGCGACGGATGCTGAAGACGAGGATGCGGATGACGATGCCGATGCTGAAGACGAGGCTACACCAGCTGCTGCTCCTCCTTCCGATGATGGAGATGAGGACTACCAGCCCGACGAGGACATGGAGGCTGCCGTTGATGATGTTGACATAGATTAGTGTAGCTTAGAGTTGATGTGTCTAGTTTAGTCTCGGATGACCATGATATATCTTTTTGGACTATGATTGTATTATTTACATTAGGCACATCATCTGAGTTGTACTATTGCTACTCCGTTTGTCCGTGTAGTTTTTGTCTTATGTTTTCTTTTGGAAACACTTTGTATGGCTTATCTTATAGTGTGTTCCATATTTTGATGACTGACAGGTTTTTGCTTTCGTGCTTTATCTTGGTATTTATCTGTCTCTCTATTTTGGTTGATTGAGTGTTTGGAGAAGACCTTGCTTTTATGCTCTTCTACCCCCCCTGCCTTTTTGAGATGACAAAGGGGGAGAAAGACCTCAATCATATTGTTTTTATTGCTCGTATGGTTCTTTTCTTGTCTATAAACTGAAATGCATCTAGACTTGTTTAGAATCATATAATATCTATATATGCTATGGTTGCTTGTGTGTTAACTAACTATGCAGGAACGAGTAAGCATGAATTGAGGGGGAGCATTACAAATTGATCATATTTGCATCCCCTTGCAATTCCCTAAAGAAAAGGTATAATTTTCACATTCTTTTCAATATGTTGAGGAATGGTTTGTCATTGTCAAAAAGGGGGAGAATGTTGACCTAGGTGTCGCACATTGCCCATATTTTGATAATGACTTAACCATTCCATTCATATGTATCTAACAAATCTATTTGAGATCATTGCAGATATTAGATACAAGAAAAGAATCACTTTTATCTCCAAAGCTACTCTTCCGACACATGCAAAACATGTGACTTTTAACCGCTTTGTAATATAGCCCTTAGAGGCTTAGAACATTTTATGTAATCACTCATAATCATGTTTTGCATTGTATCTAAGATGGATAAAATGATTGGGACTCAAAAATCCATCGTTTGTACAGTTTATGAAAATTCCAAAATACCCTTAACAGGGATTTTGTCGGCCGAATCCTATCCCATGTATGTTAGGAAGTGGCAATGTGACATCTCAACTGACTGACTCCCTAAGTTTTCAATTACAAAACATTATTCAACCATACATCAAATGCACATAATTTCATCATTTTTGAACTTCAATATCTTCTTCTAGGAACATACAATTATTATGAAACTTTAGGCGTAGGTTTGCCATAACTCAACATACACCCCATACAATTTTTGTGCCATGAATCAATTTTTAAATCATGCAACTCACACCTCAAAAAGGCACATAATCAACAATATTCCATCATAATATTATCATCATGCAATATCTTAACTTATCTAAAACACATGTATCTCATAATATACCCAAACACAAAACTTTGATTATCTCTTTCGGTATTCAAGAACCTTAAAAGTTCACTCCATCACATCCTACACACCTTAAGAGAATTTTTTTCCTTGAAATTAATCCAAAAGTCAAGTCTATCACATCATATACATCTTCAAAGGAATTTTTCCTCAAAATTAAGCCATACTCTTACTTCGAGGAAAAACAAAAAAGTCTTCATCCATATGTAGAATGAGAAACATATCCAAAAACAAAGCTCCATAATGCTATCCAACCCACTATTAGGAAGTTTTCAAGCATATAGGGTGAACAAACCCTTCATATATGATTTCAACTTAACTTATACATTTATGAAGGAGTTAAATTATAGTTAACCCACTTTATCCATTTAAATCATATCAAGGTGTCACCATTATTATGTTGTGCTATTTTTTTAAAACTATATTCATATATTTATTAAGCACCAACATTAATAGATCATTGATATATATCATTAATATCATCTTGTTTCACTTACACATATTAGTTTGCAACCTTAATTAGTGAATTCATAATGAGATTTACCAACCTTATAGTGTCACCATTAATCATGTATTTGGTTACCATCTTATACGTTAAGATTTGTTAAACCATCTCTAGGTAACCATCATGTCATATCTACTTATATCACATTTCAATATAAGATCACATTTTTTACTTATATTATACCATGGTTGTTCTAAACAAACTTATACAAGTGGCTTGTTAAACATATATCAAAACTTCATCTAGTCCAACTAAGGCTCTCCTGACATGTATCATGAGGGTAGTTCCATGCTCAGTCTCTCTGAGCTAACTCAACTCTATGAGTATCTCATATGCATACACTTTATCTTTCCTCTCTTAGCCTAGGGTTCTCAGATTACCTATGTGGCACTAGTGATACCCTTACAAGCTCTAGCCACATAGGCACAAACCAAAACATGACATGCCTCTCTTTTCATAGGTCTTTACCCATGAGACATGCTTACCCAAAACTCTCTCTGTATATACACCACTAGAGTCCTATAAGGAATCACCAACTCGAGCATGAGGCTTTCATAGAAACTAACACATATTTACCTCTTTTAGGGTCTTGGGACACTATCACCCTCACCCAGATTGTAGGTTCTCATTTTCATGTTCACATGTTCATATATAGACAACCTCTTTCTATCTCTAGGGTTTGGTCCTCTCAAGGACATCTACGATTCAATGAGACTACATGAATCATGCATGACACAACTCAACTCAATCACTCAGGAGTATTCTAGTTTAGAATATATCATATCACATATTTCTCATCATTCTCATATCTTAGAGTTTAGGTTCTCTGACCTTCTCCCAATGGGTCTCACTCTCTCTGGAGTTAACCCTAAAACTGGTCCTAACACTAGAGGTCCTCCTTTGTGAAAGAGTTTGAGGCTCATGATGACTCACAACCTTGTCTCAACTTAGCTTATCTTAACTTAGAAAAGCACACACAATTGCATAATCAAACTTATCTCAAAATCTCAAATCTGAACTTAGGTCCTAAAAAATAAACATATATCATCACAATTCATATTATATCATCTATATAAGGCTCATGTCACCATCTAATCATGTTTCATCTATCACATACTAACAAGGCTTTAGACATCTAATCTAGGACTACTCTCTCTTCTAGACTGATGTCACTCACTTTCACTTAGGTTACATGACCACCTCTTACTCGTACATGTGTGGGGACACAATTTTGTAATACTTACATATATAATAAAGTATTATATAGTTTTTCTCGGATGAAACATGCATCAGAGAAAAGTGTCAAGGTTTGATCTGATTGGAATAAAAAACCAAATCTAGAAAATGAGTGTCCCACACATAGTAGAGAGTATAGTGCCATGAAAACTAGTGAAAAAGGTGAGAACAAAGTGTAGACTAGTCTAGCTACCCTAGACAATAAGCACTATATGTCTAGGATTTCTCTTTCTATGATGTACATCTTTCTAAATACTACAACATCCCATACCGCTACACTATAAGGAAAGAACGACACCTAAGGACTTACTATACAACAAGCACCGATCTAGACCTAGTTCTCAGACATGTAGGTGCTAACCTAGAGGCTAGGTCAGATATAGTCTTTATCAGACAACTAATCTAACCCTAAAGATGATTAAGTTCAAGGTTTTCTTTAGTTTCAAGTTGCATAATGAGAAAATCTCAGGCTTTGCTATTGTTCATGCTCTGATACCACCTGTGACGTCCCTAGATTTTCTAAAATTTAATCTGATGTGTGACATCTAAATTGAGACCTCACCTCAGTGAGCATCCCAATTTAAACACCACACACTAGGATAAGAAGAAGAAATTAGAGGAAGTTAGAAGGAAACAATAATGGCACATGCACATGAACAATAATAAAACCATACAACACATGTTCACCATTCAACATATAATTATAAAATGAATTGTTACAACATTTGATATTACACATTGAACAACAAACTTATGCATATACATTTACTACCACTAAACTACATGATCTTAAGACAACATGTCCACCTGTACATCATCTCACCATGCAACTCACAACTATCTTGGTTCTTCAAGACCATATATCCACATCACCTAAACAAAAGATTACATGTGGTACACGTTAGCACAATATTCAAGAATATTGTACTGAGTATGCCTACGTGTCATTTTATATACCTCTCATTACTAAGCTCGACAATTAGATAAAACTAATACTTGGAAACATTAAACAAATATAAGAGAAAGCATATACTTGCACAAAGATATTCATTAACAAAGGAGAACACATATTTGAAGCTCATTTTCCATTATATATCCATGCATTGACCACCAAAGGTTTTGATGCATTCTATTGACTCTCACGAAACTGAAGATTAAGGCCTTTATGATCGAATACCAAAGAGTTAGATCATATGTACAATGTGACCGATACCAAAGAGTTAAGTCACTTCCAAGCATTGTACTACCAAAGAGTTTAGTGCTTTCATATAGTTGAACAAATATATTATGTTTCATGTGTTCATAGCCATAAGTATGGAAAATCAAGCAAGATATCATACAAGAACAATCATTTCATCCAATATCAAATGCCAAGTGTTTCTTACACATATAGTGCAAGAATATTGTATAATAAGCCAAGTAAGAGGTAATGGCGTACCTTGATCAAGAGATATTCTAATCATCACATATTCCTCATGTCAACTCTAACCTTTTTTCAACCATGATTAAGACCAGATCACATATCACCATTAGGATCTCATCATCTTAACCCAAGTTGCATCCATTTTAGGGTTTAGCGTATTTCATGAGGATGTTTGCTTAATTACTTGTCTTATCTTGTCATCTAGTTCATGAGGATGTTTGCTTAATTACTTGACTTATCTTCTCATCTTTACTTGTATTCTTGTCTTGGAATCATCTTACTGGTCTTATTTTCCAATTATGTTATTGGATAGGGTTTATCATTTGAACATTAGATTCCATTTCATTTTATGCATGTATTAACCCTAGACTATATTTATTAAGCATATTATGGTTTATATCACTTTAAGAGAAACCATAATTGTATACCATGATTTATGTGAATCATTGTGTTCTTAGAATTACTTATACATTTCCAATTACTGATATGAGCTTACTCTGTAAATTCTAGGGTTTCTTGAACACATTTGTAATTATTGCATATTAATTTGGGTTACTAGCCCTAATTAAACATACGGAGAAAATTACTTGATTTCGTGCATCAACATTATAATATTTGACCTCAAGTGGATTATAATTCCCATTTATGAGTTACTGGCACATTCTCATATTTTTAGGCCATCATTTATTAGACATGAAATAATCATTTCACAACTTACATGATATCACTAAGATAAGTGCATCGAAAGCCTGATATTATGCTTTCATGTTATTCTACTCATATTTTTGAACATTTTGGTATATTATTTGTAATTTTCTAATAAGTGGGCTATGTTCTATGAAATATTGAAGATCTAGGTATGTATTGGAATTACTGGGCAATTTACCTTTTTAGGCCAATGCCCTGCCGATACATGGCTTCTGAGGGTTGCGATGCTTCTCACTTGGGCCGACCGATTTGAGTTGGTTCCCCTAGTTTGGATGGGTCTGGTTCACGCTCTATTCTCCTCACGAGTCATGATCACCCAACCGTGATCTCATGCTTTCACGCAAATGAAGAACCGCCGTTGACTAGGAATCTAGCTTTTCCACAACGTCATACTCTGGTGAGAAGGGTGTGCAACTATGGTGTTTCTCATCTTCACCTTCCTCCTTCATTCACCTTGGTGTCTCCAGGTCATATCTTTCAACTTCTTGGTTCTCCAGGTGGGGCTTTAGAGCTTCTCTTCTGCAAGCTTGCCGATCTCTTTCATCGTGATTTGTCTACGCGCTACCACACCACTTTTCTTCCGAGACACGAGCGTCACCATGAGTGGTGGTTTTGGTAAGAAAAGTACTATGTATATGGTCCTCCAAGGCTGACTCACATACCCATCCAGATATGACATCTTGTTCATATTTCCTCAGCTTCCTCGAGTCTAGCGCCTTACCTAACCACCACGTCCCCTAGTAAAACCACCATCACTGGGCACAGAAGTTTCCCATTCATCTTCGTAGACCCTACCTTCTTCATTCATGTACCTTCTATTCCTCTTCAGATTCCTTTAACATCATCCCCCACCTTTAGCCTGCTCAGTGCTATCTGTGAGGCTCTCCTCTGGTGAGAACTAGGTTGGTATCCATGTCCTCCTTCTCCCTTTTCTTGTTGTGCGTAGCTGTTGTGGTGAAGAAAGCAACAACGCTCTCTCTCCCTCTGTTATATACTTAAAACCATAATATGAGAGTTTGTTTTTTAGGAGGAAAGGCTAAGTGCCCACTCATTTTTCTCTATCTGGCCATGACCATGACATGGGATAATAGGTTGGGCTTATCGCCTCTACTACCCTCACAATCTCTAGCCAAACACAAGGTGGGGGATGAAGCCCACCCTTCGGATCCAAAACAAGCACCAAGATCAAATTTAATCATAGTCGATCTGTGCTTTTGAAAGGGAATCCTATCCCATGTATGTTAGGAAGTGGCAACATGACATCTCGATTGATTGACTCCTAAGTTTTCAATTATGAAACATTTTTCCACCATACACCAAATGCACATAATTTCATCATTTTCTAACTTCAATATCTTCTTCTAGGAACATTAAATTATTATGAAACTATAGGCATA
Source organism: Alisma plantago-aquatica (assembly GCA_963693085.1). NCBI lineage: Eukaryota > Viridiplantae > Streptophyta > Magnoliopsida > Alismatales > Alismataceae > Alisma > Alisma plantago-aquatica. The sequence continues at coordinate 422,902,940 of OY856410.1, read as the reverse complement.
GGTTTGTCATCACTCAAGATACACCCTATACAATTTTGGTGCCAAGATTTAATTGTTAAATCATGCAACTCACACCTCAAAAAGGCACATAATCAATAGTATTCCATCATAATATTATCATCACACAATATCTTAACTTATCTAAAACACGTGTATCTCATAATATACCCAAACAAGACTTTGATTATCTATTTAAGTATTCAAGAACCTTAAAAGTTCACTCCATCACATCGGGTACCTCACATAGTGATCTAGATTGGGAAAGTGGAACACATCATGCATCATATTATCCTGAGGGGCTATGGTTAAACAAAAGCAGCTTCACCAATCTATTCCCAAAATCTCAAACGGACCCATGTATTAGGGTCTCAACTTTCCTCTATTCTTAGACATAGCTCGGAGCGGTCAGATTTTTGAAAACACATGTTAACCCACAATGAAGTACAAGACAATCTACTTTGTATCAGCATGCGAATCCCGTCGATCCTGGTATTTCTCAGCCATTGCTCGATCAAAGTGACTTCATCAGCATACACTGTGGTTTCTCTAACCTCCACAAGGTCCTCTCAATGACATCACCCTAGTGAAGCAGTGACAGACACAACCTCCCAAAAGAGTTTCATACATCCTGATAATGACTTTGTTAGCTGTTATAACAAACAAACTCAGCTAGGGGTAGGTACTACTCCCGTGATCCACGCAAATAAGCACATATACTCTCATCAGACCCTCAAAAGTCTGGATCATACTTTCTTGATTGTCCATCAGTCAGGGGGTGATAAGATGTACTAAACTTGAGCCTGGTTCCGAGTTCTTCTTGCACTTACTTCCACATCTTGGAAGTGAACTTAAGGCCATGCTTATGAATATTTGAACTCGAATTACTGTGTAGTCAAACTATCTCTTAAATATATAGCTCAACTAGATCTATCACATTGGTAGTGGTCTCTAAGGCAAGGACATGTACTAACTTGGTAAGGTGATCTACCGTAACCCATATTGTATCATGACCTCTCTCGATCCAGGGGAGACTCATCCCAATGTCTATGGTGATCTACTCTCATTCCACGTGAGAATTTCCAATCCTTTATACCAATCCATTGTGTTACTGGTGTTCAGACTTCACCCTCTGGAAAGTGACATCTGGCCACATATGCCTCTATATCCATCTTCATTCTAGGCATCCAAGATACCACTACAAACCTTAACTATTTGGGGAGAACCAGGGTGTATGGTGTACTTAGAATCATGAGCTTCCTACACGACATGATTCTTCAAGGAAAAATCCTCAGAAACCCTAAAACTCTCTAGTAGTGGATTTCACTACCTACTCTTCCTGAGAGGTGCATCTGAGGTTTCTCTATCAAACCTTTCATCACATCAAGCTTTGGGTTGGCTAACCGGGCAACCACGTGCTCGGTCTATAGGTCTAGTTGTATTTGGATGTTAGCCACATAGTTCTAGTCTTCTAATGGTCGTAGGGTCCATCTGACAACCTCTTCTAGCCCTCTCCACAAGCTAGACAAGACAAATGTACACATGAGTTGTTTCTAGCTGAGAACATCTATTATCACATTAGTCTTCTTTGGGTGATAGGTGATGGTGAGAACATAAACCCTCATATACTCCACTCATCATCTTTGTCTTTGGGTTTAGCTCTGTTTGAGTCAGGAAAAACTTTGAGCTCTTGCATCCATTTTCTTGGTTACCAAACCCAATATTTAAATCATAGAATCCAAACTAATCTAAATAGGTATTTCCTCATATTACCTTTTGTTCATATATGATTTCAAATCATCTATCCAATATACTTTCAAAATGGTGTGGTACTTCCTCCATTCATCATAGAAAGGTTTCAACACAAGTATTTATCTCTCATATCACTTTTATCCTTAGTATGGAATGCATTTTGTCCTGTCTCTCACACCCATAAGAAGATGAAATAAGCATTTGGTTGTAGTCCAAATACTAAGTTTGTCTCGTTCTAGGAGTAGAGATGGTGCATCTCACATCACCACTACACTTTCCAGTCTAAGTTGAAACATACTTCACATGACTTCACACCATGAACATCTTAGTTCTATGTTTACACCCATGAGAAGACTTTTCCCATCACTTTTTGGGTCTTAACATCACTCCTATATACAATCATTAGTCATTTATTCAAGGTCTCTAGGGTGTCAGTACTTTTGGGGTGATCTTACCCTTATGCATCTAGGGAGTGCCTCTAACATTTACCCCTCAGGCCCCATGAACTCATAAAGGTGGCCAACCTCCTAACCAATGGGCCTCAGGAAAAGGTAGTTGTTACCTCCCGACCCTATGGTCTTGTACATTTAGGGAACAGTCAACTCCTACATCCATTAGTCTTATCCCTCCTTGACCTTAGCATTGAATTAGGATTCTATCATAGCTTGTGGCTCCTATGTTGATACTCAAGCACATTTTATTCCTGAATCTTCACCCATCTTCTCTCTGGGCACTCATAGATTACCTTGCATCCCTTCATGGAAAAAATGACGACCTACCTATCTAGGTCTGGCCCCATCCTACTGGTTACCTCCAAGGTAACTTACACTTATGCCCCTTTGAGATGGTCATACATGGGTCTATAGATTCGTACTCTTACTGTGTGCTCTTACAGTTAGCCTCTCAAGCTCTTATAAGTGACCCTTAAGGTTACCTGAAACCTAAATAAGAGTTCTTACTCACTCCTATATCAAGGGTCCTTTCCCAAGACATGAGAAAACTATCACTTGATAGTAAAAAAGGTTACAAAACATTCTTGCATCAAAGGTCTATATCATCATGTATATGCATAGCTCCTATCATACTACCTATGCACATGGCTAGTAAGTAGACAACTTATCAAACCATTTCCAAGTTCCTTGGTATGTCATACTTGTCCATCATTCCTCAAGGTTGGACCAATATCATACACACATATGTCACCAACTTGTGTGAGTGGCTTATCAATCATGTATCTCAGTTCAAGTGGGGTTTCCTTTTATTCCAACATATGGGGGCATTCGTAAAACCCATGAACTCACTCAACCTTGTGAGCATTATGTGCACCATGTACTTCTACTTCTCCTCTTTGGTCTAGGAACCCCACTCACCTCTTATGCATCAATTACCTAAACTGCATGCTCAGCTACTCAAACATGTACCAAACCCATGCATGATATGGCATATACTTCCTAACTTTCTTCCATGGGAACAACCCTTAGACTCCTACACAAGGACAACCAATGGGGTACAAGGCCTCACCACTAGCTACCTTACCTCTTTAGGGTCTTTGGAACTCTCTCTTTCCTACACATAAAATGTAGACACTCATATTATTTGTATATTTGTACAAGAAGCCTCTTTCTCTTTTTAAGGGTTTGGTTCCTCTAAAGGTATCTAAGGTATGACAACCTCTTTTCATCATGCATGAAGAAACTCCACACATCTACTCAGGGTCATCTATTCTAGGCCACATCATAGCAAACCTTCTTGTGATTCCTCATGTCTCAGAATCTAGGTTTCCAACCTTCTTCATCTGGGTCTCACTCTCTCTTGAGCTAACCCTCTAACTGGCCTAAAACTAAAGGTCCCTTCCTTGTAGATGAGGTTAAGGATCCTAAGATACCCATCTATTCTCACCCGACCTATGAAACATTATATCAAATCTTATGTCCGACTGAGATCACCACAAAACTCTTTGTTTATATCTTTCAACATGCCTAGCTCATAAACCAACATGCATTACTGCTCTGGCTTAGGACTAAGACCCATTTCCAGCCTTGATCTCACTCACTTCTATGTAGGTTCATGCCTCTTTCCTGCTCATATATGCTCATTAGGATTCCCATCTGGAGGGGGGTAACATTTGGTCACCACTAACCTTCTGAATTAGGGTGCTATCCCGCTCCCTAAGATGTGTTATCCCTATCAGGCATGACCCACCCAAGGCCAGGTCACCAAAAGGAACTAGGGGTCATGCAACCACACATAGTCTATGTTTCTCATGTGTACTCAAAACCTTTATGTAAATCATGCATGTCTAACCCATGTTTGTGCATGCATGGACAACTAAGTTATCCAACTCATGTGTCCTCTCTTTCTCTATCCATTGCTTAATTTTTTGGGTTGAGAATCATCCTCAGAGAATGCATCAGATCTCTTCATCTCCCTGGAGGCTTCCTCCTACATGGCTATCCCTTTCCTCTTCTTCCTACAAGATGGTATAACCTCATTGTTCTCCAGAGGGAACGACAACACAGGCCATGCAACCTAAGCATGTAACTAATCTCAGTCTAAGTTCATCATTAAAACTTATGTCCATAAAATCTTTCTTACCTGCCTTTTTATTATTTGGTGGAGGATTCCTTAATCCTTAGTACTCTTGACCCTCAAATTCAGGAGGAGGTGGAGAGAGAGAGAAAATCCTAAGAACTTACAGTTGCTCAATGAAAAGGGGTAGGGAAGGGATGAAGACAGATGAGAAGACCTAGAGGTATCGTATTTTGATTCAAATCCTCAGATTTTGGCCAAGTAGTCACACAGATCTTGGAAGTCCTCATAAACTGAATAGAGGGGTGAAGGAAAATCTTGCCATCCCTCAGACTGTGATCCTTTTCTAGACACCTCCATCTTTAGAAAATCATGTACTAACTCCCCTGGGCTCTAAAGAATTTGTAAAATTTAATAATTATTAGAGATTAGATGGAGAATCAGGCTCTGATACAAAATGTAATGACCCCACCCCTCAACAACTCCCGTTTAAGGAAGGATAAGAACCTGGTTCCATTATCCTAAAACAAGATCAACTAGTTTTGCAAATAATAAAAAATAATTACTAAATTCTACCACAACTAAGTTTAATGCAGGATAAATGTTTTCTTTTCACATACCTTTCAAAAATAGGAGCTTGGAACTTTATCCAAAGTAGATTTATATCGATCTAAATCCTCCAATATTTATTTAGCTTTATTCTTCCAATGTCACTTTAAATATTCATCCACTTTCATGTATTCCTAAAATGCCAAAAAACAAAACATCGGTCAGTATAACAAATTATACTGGTTTGTGGGGGAACCAAAAGCTTGCACATATTGTAACAACATATTTGGAACCAAATTATTGCTTATTAGATCAAACTTTATGCCTTAAACATAACTACTCAATCCGAACATATCCTTGCCTCTGTTCTGTCCCTGCAGTGGTCATGGATACCACCTTTCTCATATGGTACATCCCCAAATACCCCTTTTGATCCTACCCTACAGGTAGACCAAGACATAGAGTTGTATAGTCATATGATCCTACCCAAAGGTAGACCAAACATCGACTCAAGATAGCCTGATGATCCTACCCCAAGGGTAGACCAATAACTAGGTCATCCATCTCTCACAAGTACTCAAAGCTACAGAGGAGGACTAAGATCTGAGCTAGTCATGCACATATGTTAATGGTGATAGCCATAGTCACTTTATAGTTGCAAGAATTAAAGTTCATCCAAGTAGGTAATTTCAAGAAACCGGTAAAACCATGAAAATCATCATGAAACTAGAGCGATTATCCATAAGAGTAACCACATACCTGATTGGAAGTCAAAAGAAGAAATATATCCAAATCCAACTAGATTTCCAATCAAGCAAGCCTAACAATCAATCAAGCAACCCTTAATCCTGAAAACATGTATAATACCTAATTGTTACCATCATATCCCAAACCACTCCACATTGACTTAGGACACCTTTTTAAGGTTTCTAAGTCTCATTAGGATCCATTAGGGTTTCTTAGAACTATTTCTCAATCTTTATCCTTTTTAAGTCAACAAACCCTAAAAAAACCTTTCTACTCATAAAAACCCTAATTACTCAAATTATCCACATTAAAGGTCTTTTATTCTCAATATGTCTTAGGTTCATCATATCACTATCTTAATTATTGACTTTTGTACTTAAAACCATTAAATCTCACAATGACTGAAATTAGGGTTTCTAGGCCCATTAATGTACTTTATATTTATGGAACCCTAAAATAGGAAAATTATGTACCAAGATTATTCTTTTAGATTGAATTACACCTTTTTAAATTCATAGGTTAATATTTAACTCAAAGTTTTCAAGGAATATCATTAGATCTAATAATTATAAAAACTTAGGGTTTTTCTTTAACTAATCCATTAAAGATGAAATCTTTATATACTTTTCAAATTTCAAGAAGATTTAGGCTTCAATTCTATTTTTAATGGATTCTTTGCATTTTTTTGATCAATTTTTATATATAGTTTATCTTGATCCGAGTTACCAATAATTACTTATGATTTTTTGAAGATTAATAGATCTCAGCCAATCAAGTGAGGCCACATCGTCTATGTTAGCTGTAGAGCCGGGTTGAGCCAATATGTTCATGCCAACTCGGCTTGACTCACCCACGTGGATGTACCCTTGGGTAAGCAAAAAAAAGAATAAAGAAAAGGATAGATGTGCCCTTCATTACAGAAGGATAGTCGGGGTACGAAGGTATTTTCATCGTGAGCCTTCTTCTACCTTAGCTCGCTCCTTCTCGTGTGAACATGCAGCCAACCCAGTAGTTGACTTCACAATCTAGGTGTTCTCCTCAGTGAGCAAGATGTCCTTCACCTTCGCCCTCCCCGACAAATTCAACATCACCTTTAACTCCTTTAGTGGTGGTCGCAGTCGACTAGACGGTAAAGATGATTTCTAGAGAGGAAGCAGGTTAGGGGTCGATGTGAGGGACGAGGTTAGAAGAGAAATTAGAGATGGAGGGGAGAGTTTAATATCACGTAGAGTCTTGCGAACAACTTTATGATCTCACAGAGGGGTCTTTCGCCCCCTTTATCTTAATAACCCCAAATTTTAAAGGAAAGCCCATTATGCATTAAACTACATGTGTGTAAAGTTTGAGACTCAAATTCAAAAGTATAAGAGAATTTTCTTCATAAGAAAGTTATCACCTAATAAAGCATATTTTATTCATATTTTCTCTCTCTTTCTCTTCTATTTCCTTTATTTTGCTTCCTTTTACCATTAGAAACATGTGGATTTGAAACCTAAACAATAAAGGTCATCCATACCACTTTCAGGATAATTCCACATAACTCTCACCATTATCCTTATTTCTTTTGTCTTTTCTTCCCTTTTTATCACATTGGACTCACTAACTCATTAGGATCCACAAAATTACTCAAAGGAAATATTGCAAAAGAAACTCATTCATTGAACATATATCATAAAATTTTCATATATGTACATTTTATTTGAGGAATTGCATTTCAAAATATAAACCCAAAAATTGGGGTTGTAATAGGGGCATTGCTGTAAAAGATCCCATATTTCGAAACAAAACATTGACCCGTCTTAATATGAAATTCATATGCATCCTTGTCCATACAAGATACAGAAATGATGTTTTTATCTATGGTAGGTACATAATAGCAGTTCACTAACTCTGTTACAAGCCCTCTGGGTAGAGATAAACTATAGGTTTCAACTACAGTGGCAACAAATCTTGCTCCATTTGTGACTCACAGTTCAACCTCACCCTTTCCCAAAGGCCTACTTCTTTTTAGATCCAGCATACTCGAGCATATGTGAGATCCACATCCAGTATCTACTACCCAAGATGAAGAAGTAGATAAATTTATCCTGACAATGTATGTACCTGAAGTGGAGATCAACATATCCATCTTCTTCTTCCTAAATGCCTTCAAGTACAAATGATATATTCCTCTTATACTTTTCTTTCTCCTTTTCCTGAGCGTTGAAGATATGGATTTGAGCTAAGCCTCAAGACTCTTCATGGCCCTAATTTCATCCTTAGACTCAATTCCACTAGATCACCCTCACATATTTGTCCTTGTTCATGCTTGCTTTGACATTTATCAACATCCCAAGCAAATCTGACAGCAGTCTGGCCATATAATTCAAGTGGTAAAACTCAACAAAATGGCTACATGATTCATACAATGATTCCAAAATCTTATCCGTGGCCAACTCTTGGCAAGAGGAGAATCTCAGTTCTTCTAAATATTCAACATGTCCAATCATATTGAGCACATCGGTCTCTACTGAGTATCCCTCTCTCATCTTACACTCTAAGAGAGCCTTTGAGATGTTGTACCTTTCTTACTTTGTGTGCTTATGGTTCATTCTATAAATATGTGTTACCATCTCAAGTATCCCCATGTCTTCACACTGCTCATGCAACTCATAGTTCATGCATCTTAGCATAAGGTGCTTTATATCCAAGGCATCATTGGCATGCTTCCAATAAGCATCCACCTTAGCCCTAGGCATACCAGGAGAGGGTATTTATAGCACGGGTATATCTAGGATGTAGAGCTTGTTCTCTTCATTGAGAACCCTTCTCAAAGACCAAATCTAGTGGTGAAAATTTATCACGTTCAATTTATCCTTCCAGAGGACCAATCACAATGAGGATTTTTTTTTCCATTTGATATTACAAGATTTTTTTTTGCATTTTCTCAAAACCCTTTTGATTTGATTTGATATAACTTGACGAGTATTAAATTAGGTCTTTAATTAATTATCTCTCTAACTATTTTATTTAAATTTATATCCCTCACATATCAATTCAGAAGATTGCAACGAACAACCTTCTAGTGAGCCATGATCTAGAATAATTGAATTATTACCCTTCCAACGCCAACATCCATAATCAATTATTAAGGTAGGCAACTTTTCTCGATTGATTTATATGAAATTCTTGGGTGGATGATATGCAAAACTCTTTTCCTTAGTCATCTACATGCCTCTGGTGCTTAATCTAATTAATGACACTCAATTAAACCTGAGCCAAAATCCAACATGATAATAGTGCACCCCGCTTGGCAGACCCACATTATTACCATCACACTTCCATAAGATAGACGACGTACCACCCTTGGGGTGACCATGCTTATTCGATCAATATTTTCATGTATGTTGCTTATGAAAAGCATCTAAGACTTAATATGTTATTGAGGGAGTTTGTATTTATAAAAATATATATTTTATCTGATCACCATATATACAGTACATTTCATATACACGCTATATCCCACATCAAAAACATACAATAAACATAAACAATGGTTATGGACATTCTATTATAATTCCTTGGAGCCACAAGGAATTACCACAACCTAGGGTCTACATCTCATACAGAAACCTTTTATTGATGAAGATACATTCTTGCCAATCTGGGTTGATTAGTTCAACCCTTGAACCAATCAGCTCTCCTCCTGGATGATCGGTTGGTCATCACATCGATCATCTAGATTTCGATCCACCATCTTTTCGGTCTTCTAGTTGATCAGATGGGCCTCCATTCGACCGGTTCATCTTCTCAGGCAGCTCATCTTCTTCATTATAACAAGAAAGTAAACTATCCTAATATTGCATTGTTATGGAGAAACCTCGAGTTACATTTGAGGGGAGTAAAAGTTGGAGAGAATAATACTTTTACAATTTGGAAGATAAGGTAGAGGCTCCGTATGCAAATTGAGATGAAATAAGAATAAACAAACTACCACCATGCATAGATAATTACGATTATTTGCCATAACCTTACATCACATCCACCATCAAAACTCACTTTTCAGGCGACGCTTGTGAATTACACACACACACACACACACACACACACACACACACACACACATATATATATATATATATATATATATATATATATATATATATATATATATATATATATATATATATATATATATATATATATATATATATATATATATATATATATATATATATATATATATATATATATATATGGACTTTTTTTAATACCCGTGCAGGTAGCCTGGATTTCGCTACCCGGCAGCCAAAAAAGTAAATGTTCTGACCAGATTAGTAATTCTGCTATAAAAAAAGTAACTATGTTGATAAAAAAGTAACTATATGACTAAAAACGTAATCCCGTACAAAATGCACAACAGATATATATGTAACCGTGTTTTGAAATCTGATGTTACAAACGTAACTATCTATGCATGAAACTCAACAGTTTGCAAGGTAAAGTAACCCTCTACATGTCAAAAGTAACCAACTTGAAAAAAAGTAACCAAAATGGGGGGGGGGGTAGTTACTTGCTTGGGCATTAAAGATGGGCCCTATACACACACACACACACAGATATATATATATATATATATATATATATATATATATATATATATATATATATATATATATATATATATATAAATTTGGGATTGTACGCGATATTTGATTGGACATTAATATTCACACCATATGCAGTAAATAAGAAGTAAAACCAAAAAACCAGATCTTATTGATTATCCCAAAATAGAGTAAATTGACATGGCTCTGATACCGCCATAGGGAAATATGGCATCCGATTGGCACCTGGAACAAAAAATTTACTTCCATATTCCCCATTAACCAAAAGATCATGTCAATAACTATATAATGGAAAGGAAGGTTTCGAGGACATACCTAGTCTTGGAGAAAGTTCATCGACAATCTCCTCATCATAGTTGTGCGCCCTTTCCTAAAGTTGCACCCAAACATCGTCTGCGTTGGCCTTCTGGTTGATTGCCACAGACAGTAGGTTGACATTGTCCTCCGAATGAGAAAAGTATCCATGAATCTAGAGAAGTCCACAAGGATCACCTAGAACTCCTATCTCTCTACTAGAACAATCAAGAAGGAGTTGTCCCTCCAGTTGGTATACTAGTCACTAACTTGCTCTCCCACAATTGTTCTCCCTTACTATCCCTCCCTTTATCGAGTAGGAATTTCTCAGGTTCTCTCGGTTACCACAACCAAAGAAGACAAACAATTGTCAGAGGCAATTGATGTGTGAGAAGCCGCCAGTACCTCTCTATTTATAGGAGGGTTAGGACAGGGTTCCAAGTCTGTGGGAGTGGAAGGGACCAGAATCTCACAAACATTTGCAACCTACGATAGGAAAAATGGTCGGTTGGCATGTGAACCAATCAGGACACCTAGTGAACCCAGTCATTTTTTCATGTTTCCCAACTGCATATGTATTATCAATTCTAATCCAATTAAAGCATGACATAATGTCAGCATTAACCCTTGATGCAATCAAATTGCTCCATGAACCGGGCATTTTGCTTCACAAAATGGTCCTTTGGTGACCATGAACTGGTCGATTTACACCCCAACTCATCCAGAATTTAGCCAATGCAATTTCAAATCAACCGGACACTCCAACTGGTGGGTTCATCACCTGAATCAGTTAGTTGGGAGTCCAGTCAGTTAATTTGTTTCTAGAATTGAATACCTAAACACTTTAGCAATCAAATCAATTATAATTCATGATTAAACTCCACTTCTAGGTGTATCCTATGTGTGTGACCCTATAGGTCCCAATTTACGTTGGCAGTGAATGTCCATAAGCAATTATGACATCACAAGCACAGAGCGGTGCCTAGTCACTAATGATTGGTACCCAAGTAAATGGAAAGTTGAAGAAAAACTTCAACCTAAAATATATGATTGGTGATATAGTGTTTATATAGTTCCTTTGTCACTAATATCTAGATTGAACTCGAGGCATGGAATAGTCATCCTCTTCAACACTCAATATCTGTTCCTTGAACTAGAGCAGACTGTTTGAGATATATGTAAGATCAATATCACATATTGACTCACTTGAGATTGGACATGCATTTATTAGTCTCTCTTATCAAGTGGCCAGGATATCATACTCGTGTAGGAGGGACAAATCCCATCTACATCACTAACAGTCATCTCCATGTGTCACAGTGCACCCAATCATCACGTTTATGGAAACCCTTATGCAAGATCATGTTGATGATGTCAAAGTACACTGAACGACATGTGATGATTGTAGTAACTTTATGTCTAATAACCACAATCACCACCAACACTATAAGACATGATTCTGACTACCAATCATGGTTTCCATATATCAATCTTATGATGGGTCTGTCTGATACACTGTTCTCTAACTAGTATCTAAATGTTTCATTTAATATATTATATCATGAGTGATGATATTATGTCATCAACTAAAACACACTCTAGTTTTATGTGTTATTGATGTCTATCAACCTTCCACAATAACATCCGACTAGGAAAATAACAAGATTGTATGTATTCTTAATATCCATATGATCTCATTGTTCAAGTCACGCACTTGAATACATACATCTTCATGTAATATCATTATCTATGCATTTATTATGTTACTTCATTATCTCATAATTGAATAAAACAAAATAAATTGGAAGCTTGCCTTTATTATTAATCAAATCATTTACCAGATATTCCATTAAAATCATCATATGATTGGCTCTCTGGGCATACATACCAAAAAATACCTCAATAGATACTAAGCCTAAGATGCTTTCCATGAGAAGCATACAAGAAAACCTTGATCGAACAAGCATAGGTCACGCCAAAACATGGTGCACCGTCTATCCCGTGGAATTGTGATAGTTGATATGTAGATATGCCAAAGTTGGGTATTTGTTCTATCATGTTGAATTTTTCGTCAAGCTTAACTAGGTGATCTTAATGAGATTAAGTACCTAGAAGCATATGGATGGATTGTGACAAAGAGTTGTGCACACCATCTATCTAAGAGTTGCATTTAGATGCAATAGGAAAAAGTTGTCTACCAAAATAGTCAAGTTGTGGGCGATCAACTAAAGCTGTAACGGCCCCACTTCCTGATAAACCCCAATCAAGGGAGACTAAGAGATCGGAGGTGTTATCCCAAAAATAGGATCAATGGTTTAACAATTTAATAAAAAATAACTATCAAATTCTACTAATACTTAACTGGAAAGTTGGAATAAAAACAAACTTTTGTATACCTTGTAAAAATTAGGATCTAAGGCTTCTATGCGCAGATGAAATGTAACTATCTAATCCTCCTTTGGATTACTTAACCATATCTTCACATATTTTGTTTTACTATTTGTCCTTTTCAGATAATACCTAAAATGCTGACAAATAAAACATCAGTCTGTATATTTCTATACTGGTATGTGGGGACACATGTGATATCAAAAATAAGCTCTAACAACCTAAATATAGCAAATAGTTGATTAAAAATCCAAATTATGTTTTCAATGTAACTTCTCAACCACTTTTACCCAAAACCCTGGATTACCCTCTCTTTGGGACTGCCCTTGCAAGGGACATAAGGCCACCTTCTCCATCCTGAGCTTTGTTCCTGGGGTCACCTCTCGAGGTGCCCAATGGTCTTCCCTACGGGGCTTGAACAACTCAGACCTTCCCTCTGGGGCTTGGTCTTGCATCATACATCAGGGTGGTATGTAGGTTCGACTTTACATATAGTGACTTTATAGAACTGTAGAATTGAACATTCAAATAGTTTAGGTTGCACATCAAGTGAGAAACCTCGTGAAACATTGTGAATCATAAGGCAATTATTCATAAAGTAACCACATACCTGTTCAATAGATTCAACAAGCTAATAGCAAATCCAAGCAAGAAATAGTCCAAGCAAGAAGTTCAATCCACACAAGCAAGAGTCCTATAAAGCACATGTACTCTGTTTACTATCCACTTTATTAAATTCTATCTATTCAACATGAACTCACTTCCTAGGGTTTCCTACTTCCTTTTTAGGGTTTCATTAGGGTTTATCTTTATCATTATCACTACAAACCCTAAAACCACAAAACTAGTTACAAACCCTTAACTAGCTGGTTAAAGTCTTCCTAACATGCTTAGGACCAGCTTAACATCACTTTCCTCAATGAATTTTGAATTAATTCACATAAGCAACCATTAACCCTAAGTTAGGGTTTCTAAGCTATTATGCATCTTCATGTGTACAAAACCCTAAAAAAATCATATTATCATCTTAATTAGATTCAAATCTTCTTCTTATTCTCAACAGGTTACTATATCTCCAAATAACATAAATAAGACATTAAACCCAATTTCCAAACACAATAGGGTTTCTACATAGTTTAATGCATAAACTATTGGGTTTTAGGGGAGGCAGAGAAGGCAGCGGAAACAAAAATTTTCTCCTCCCCGAACCCAAAACAAGGAAACGCGTCAACGTCTATATATTAGGAAAGGGATGGTTTGTGGAATCATACCTTGTCCCGAGGCTTGCTCGGTGACAATACCTCGCGCAATGCGCGGTCTTCAACTCCGGTCTTGGACGGCGTCTGTGCAGCTATTGGTCGCACCGGGACTGACTCCTCCTCCTCCTACCGAACTGTCGAATGACAGTTGTCCTCCTGAGCGGCAGTGTCCTCCCGTCTCTGTAGTAGTCCACACAAACCAACTGGAACTCCACACTCCTTGTCCCACAAGGAAGTGCAAGGAGTCGCACCCTCCTGTTGACGTACTAGTCGCCAACACACTCTCCTGCCTCCAGTTGCAACTGCAGTTGTCCTTCCCTTGCTGCACCTCCCTTTTGCGGGAAGCACTTGCTCGGGCTCTCTCTCGGTTACCAAAACCAGAGAGAGTGACAACTTGCAGAGCAACTGGTTGCATTGAGCTGTTCTTTGAGAAGCCCCCACTACCCCTATATATAGGAGGGTCATGGGATAGGGTTCTCTATCCCGGGCAATACGGGACTAAACACAGGAGTAGAAGGGTTCGAGATTTTCCACAAAAAGCAATCGGTTCGCAACCTGAAATGATCGGTTCATAGATGAACCGATCGGTTCGGCCATTGAGCCGATCGGTTGGACCTGAGCTGACCGTTTGGGGCACTCCAACTGATCGGTTGGTGCCCTGAACTGATCGGTTCATGGTCCTAATCTGGATCAAAAAGACTTTCCTTGTTTCTTTCCCAATTGGTATCGAATACCAATATTATTCCCAATCAAATTGGGCAATTTGAAACCAAAGGAAAATTCTTGCCGACATGACTTTCCCAACTGGTCGGTTGCACCAGTTGAGCCGATCGGTTCAACCCTTGAACCGGTCATTTCAACCTGGTCATGAGCCGATCGGTTGGACACTCCAGCCGACCGGTTCAGCAACCTCAGCCGACCGGTTCAACACTTGAGCCGATCGGTTGGGAGCACAGGTTGGGCAAAATCAGTCAATTGCGATTTCAATCAATCCGATACTCCAATCAATGCGTCCAACACCTTGAACCATATGATATTGAGCCATCAACTGATTGAATGTTTAATTGAACTACTAAACTCCTTTAGTAATCAATCTAAGCGTTGCTTGTGGACAAAACTCCTCTTCCAGGTTAAATCCTATGTGTGTGACCCTGCAGGTCCATTTCACGTTGGCAGTGAGAGTCCATAACATTTATGACTTCACAAGCAAAGAGCGGTGCCTAGTCACACATCATTGCTACCCAAGTGAAAGTAAAAAGTTGGAGAACAACTTTCAATCCTACAATCCGTGAATGGTGTTACAGCGAATGTATAATTCCTTTGTCATTGATATCCCGAATGAACTCGAGGCATGGAACATTCATCTTGTCAACGTTCATTCACTTTCTTGATCTCAGAGTAGATTGAACGAGATATGTATGACATCAATATCACATACTGATTCACACATGCGTGCGCATGCCTATCTCAATCCTACTCATCAAGTGGCCATGGATATCAAACTCCCTCAGGAGGGACAAATCCCATATCTATCACTCACCCCTCAAAAGACCCATGTGTCAAAGCCACCCAATCATCACCTTTATAACAACCCATGTTTCAGGACTGCGTTTAATGATGTCAAAGTGTGCCCAACGACATGTGTTGAGTGTAGTGATTTCAGGTCAAAGAATCACACTCACCACCATCACTGTGAGTACTGACTGTGACTACCATGTCATGGTTCCATGTGTCAAACTCACGGTGGGTCTGTCCGGTACACTTGTTCTCTAACAAGTACCTATGTGTTTGGTTTGATATCTCTATATCATGACTAATGAGATTCTGTCATCAACCAACACCACAATCTAGTCTTGTGTGTCATTGCTATCTATCTACATTCCACAATGACATCCGATTAGGGACATGACAAGAATGTACAAACTCTTAGCATCCATATGATCTCATCGTTCAGGTCCTCAACCTAAAAACATACGTCATTGAGTACTGTCATTCTCTAGACATTCAATCTGTTCTATCACTATCTCATATGATTGAACCAGAAAGAATTGGAAGCTTGCCTTTGATGTTTATCAAATCAATCTTAATGTATCCCACCAATCATCCCATGATTGGCTCTCAGGGCATACATACCAACATAAACATGGTTAGCTTAGAGTACTTTTAGAACTATGATCAGATTCATACCCTAAATCCATTTTTATTAAATTCCTTGAATTCTCCTGATCAATTTTCATATATAATTTGTTGCAATATGAGTTACCAATTAGTTTCTATGAATTTTGCAAAATAACTTACTTGTGGCCAATGGCAGCACACCACGTGTCCTTGGATCTGCCAACCCGGATACCCAAAGAGGCTCCCGTCTTCATTTTCGCAGACAAGTCCTGTACTCTGCATCCTCTGTAAAAATAGGGGATCCCGGAGCATGTCAGGCGGCGATCTCCTCACCCCTCATGATGCCTTCTTTCCCTTCCTTGGACCACCGTGAAGGTACACCAGGGCTTTATCCCTCCCAGACGACTCCATCACCTCTACCGGCTCAACCCGAAGTCTGTGGAACCCTCTCCCACTGTCAAAAGCAGCTGCCTGGACTCAGACCTCAACGCCGCCCACACAGATGTTGATCCAGTCAGCGATCCCTCCAGGCACAGTTCTTTAGGCAAAGCAGGGGTCTTGGGATCCCCCTCAAACTCGCACAGACCATCCTACGTGCAGACATCAGTTGCGAAGAGGGGGCAGAGCCCCTTTTATAGATTGGACTATAGGCCACAACCCATGGAGTCCAACTCCATTGGGGAAATGCAAGTTTCTCTCCCAAATCCACCAAAAGTCAGGGTCTATCAACTCAGAATGGAGTCCTGCTCGCAAAGGGACTGTGCTCGCAGATGCTCATCCATCTATCGGCGAGAAAATCGACCCCAAAATCTTGTTTTCCTATTCTTCTATTTTGTTTCCTGATTGCTGTGTGTGAAAAATAACCACCGTTGGATCCTAGATCAAACGACTCTGAGCCACACGCCAAGAATAAGGATTTCAGATTAATTGGGTAAATGTGACATTAATACTTTATAAGTCTTATCTCCTCACTTTAGGATAATTTGCAAAATCCATAACTCTTAAACCGTATATCCTTTTAATCCCAAATTTTAGGGGAAAGTCTATGTTGACTTAATACACTTGTGTACCAAATTTAATCCCCAAATTCCAAACGAAAAGGATATTATATTCATGTGCAAGTTATCCTTTAATGAAGCTTATTTAATTGGTATTTTCTCTTTCTTCTCCTATTATCTTTGCAACTTGGACTCCTTGGAACCCAAGAAACCCCAAAGATATGAAATCATCTTTGAAGGATAATTCCTAGAAACTCCTTGGAACCCAAGAAATCCCAAAGATATGAAATCCATCTTGAAGGATAATTCCTAGCCTTCTAGATGCTTCTACATCTTTCTTTTCACATTTTTTTTATTTACTTGGGAACCACCCCCAAGGAGGAGCCACTTCGGTGACCCCACCCCGACATTGTAATCCCAAGGGACATGAGTAGTGAGTGGTCCAGTCACCCCCTCCCGCATCTTTTCACATTATCTTAGTTATTCCTTTATTAGTTGATTCCTTTTCCTTTTTATTTCCTTTTTCTAGTTATTGGGCCCAATATCCAACAAGGCCCACGAAATCAAACATGCAAGGCTATTTATAAAAGGAATCCACTTAATTACTTAAATAAAACAAATTACATAATCATACATCGATAGGGGAAATTCCATTTCCAACTAAAAGAACCCAAAAATTGGGGTTGTAACATCCTTCCCCTCTTATAGGAATTTTGCCCTCAAAATTCCACCAAACATACAAACAAATATGATAAGACTTTCTCATGTCCATCATGGCTCCCATGTGACTTCATCCTTTCCATGGTGCTTCCAAAGAACCTCTATCATCTTATATTCTTACATCTGAGTTCTCTCTCACCTTGTCATCACGTATCCTCATAGGTGACTCAAGATATTTCAGCCTTCCAAGAAGCTCTATAAGTGCATGGCTCAGCACATGGTTCGGGTACATCACATAGTGCTCTAGATCGGACTCGTGGAACACATCATACATCATGTTATCCTGAGGGGTAAGGCTGCACATAAGAAACTCCACCAATCCATCTCAAATGGACCCATGTATCGAGGACTCATCTTTCTCATCTATAGCTCAGAGGGGTCAGGTTTTCACATGTTCACCCACAGTGAACTGCATGTCAGTCTACTTCGCATCAGCTCACGACTCACATCGCCCCTGGACTCTCTCAGCCATTGCACGATCAAAGTGACTTCATCTGCATACACTGTGGTCTCTCTGACCTTCACAAGGCCCTCTCACCGACATCATCCTAATGAAGAGGTGACCGACACAGCCTCCCTTATGGAGCTTCTTACATCCCGATACTGGCTATGGTGGCTATCATCACAAGCAAACTCTACTAGGACAAGAACTGCCCCCATGTATTACCCTGAACGAGCACACATGCTCTCATCAGACCCTCTAGTCTGGATCATACTAACTATCAATTAGGGGGGATAAGCTGTGCTAAACTTCAAGCTGGCATCGAGTTCTTCATGTACCTACTTCCACTACATGGAAGTGATCTCGAAGTCATGCTCTAGATATTGATCTCGGATCATGGTGTAGTTGAACTATCCCTCTCTCATATATAGTTCAACCCGATATATCACACTAACATTGCTCTCTCTTGAGCAAGAGATTAGGTCAACTTGGTAAAGTGATCTACCATAACCCATATTGCATCATAACCTCTCTCGGTCCAGGGGAAACCTACCACCATGTCTATGGTGATCTACTCCCATTCCCTCTCGGGGACTCTTCATTATCTGTAGCAACTCATTAGGTTACGAATGTACATCCTTCACCTCCTCACATGCATGGCGAGAATCCACATGCAACTTTATATACTCTTCACCTCAACACTACTACAAACTTATCTGTCTTAGTAGTACCACCGTATATGGTGACCTTATAATCATGGTCTCTTGCATGTTATGATTCCTCAAGGTGACTCCTTAGAAACCCTAAAACACTATAGTCATGGGTTCCATCACCTTCTTTTCTAGAAAGGTGTATCTAAGGTTCTACAACCATCCTTCTATCACATCAAGCTCTAGGCTGGCTAACTAAGCAACCACTACTCGACCAACGGGTCTGGTTGTATCTGGGTGTTAGCCAAACATGTCACGTGAACTTAGAGTTCACCTAACAACCTCTTTCTTACTTCCCTACTATCTAAATAAGATAGATGCGTCTAGACTAAGAGCATCCATTACCACCTTAAATCCTTATGTGCTAGGTAACAATGAAGACATAAACCTTCATATACTCCACTCATCATCCTCATCTCAGATTTAGGTCTAACTGAGTCAAGAAAACTCTGAACTCATCATCTTGGTTATCAAACTCAAACTTATATAACTCATAAATTCCATAGTGCTCATGATAAGAACATCCTCACAATGACTTAGTTCTCTTCATGTTGGTAAACCATCCATTCTAGGTACTTTCCAAAAGGTATGATACTTTCTCTATCCTCAAACATCATAGCGATGTTTCAACTCAGATCAACTTTATCCTTAGTGTATGGCATGTGTATTGCCCTATCTCTCACCCCCATAATGAAAGGAAATAAGCATTTGGCTGCAGTCCAAATACAAAGTTCATCCTGTTCCAAGAGTAGAGATGGTGCATCACACATCATCAACACACTTTCCAATCTAAGTTGAAACATGCATCACATGTCTCCACATCGTGAACATGTCCAATCTATGTTTACATCCATGGAAAGGTTGTTCCCAAACACTCTTAGGTTATCACACAATCCTTAGTCATCTCCTCAAGGTCTGTAGGGTGCCAGTACTTTTGGGGTCATCCCTATCTCTTATGCATCCAGAGAGTGCCTACCTCATTTGCCCCTTGAGTCCCATGAACTCATGAAGGTGATCAATCTCCTAGTCCATGGTCCTCAGGCAAAGATAACGGTTACCTCCTGACCCTATGGTCTTGTGCAACTAGGGAAATAGACAACTCCTACTCCCACCAGTCTTATCCCCACCTGACCTTAGTATAGACTTAGGATTATATCATGGTACATCTCAAACTTGAATCCCTACCCAAAAACTCCATCATCTCTCTGGGAATACATGGTCAAACTTACATCCTTTCATAGGGATCATGGTGACCTACCTACCTCGGTCTGGCCCTATACAGGTTCCCATCATGATAACCTATCCTCTTACCCTTTAGAGATGGTCATACAGGGGTCTATAGATTCGTGCTCATACCATGTGTTCTCCACTTAGCTCATCAAACCCTCATAATAGAGACCTCTTTAGGTTACCTCAAACCTAAACAAAAGATGATACTCACCCTACAGAAGGGTCCCTCCCCAGGATGGGAGAAAACTATCTCCTGATAGCAACAAAAGTCACAAACGTCCTTACGTCCAGGGTTTACACCATCATGTGCATGCTTAGCCCTATCATGCTACTCAAGCACGTAGCTAGCAAGAAGACAACTCACTAAGCCACTCAGGGTTCCTTGGTATATCATACTTGCTCTTGTTCCTCAACATTGGACCAACATCATACATGCATATGTCACCAACTTATGTGTGAGGGGTTCATCAAACATATACCCTAGTCAAGGGGTTTCCTTTTCATCTAAACCTGAGGGGGTTCCATGCTTGAATCTGTAGGAACTTAAACATCTTCATGAGCATCATGTGCACTTGGTACTACTAGTTCCCCTATTATATCTAGGAACCCTAGGTTCACTTCTTATGCATCAGCTATCCACCCATGAACCAAACATGCACAAAGGTAGGGCATACACTTTCCACCATTCTTCCACATGGACAACACCTTAGAGTCCTACACAAGGACAACCAACTTAGTGTGAGAACTCATAACTTGTTACCGTACTTCCCCAGGGTCTAAGGAACTCTCCTTTCTATACCTATAAGGTAAGGTAGGAACCTACAACTTCTGTACATCAGTTCAAGAAGCCTCTTTCTCATTCTAGGGTTTGGTTCCTCTATAGGAAACCAAGGTACAACGGGTCTCCAAGGATCATGGATGATGAAACCATATGTATCTACTGAGGGTCGTCCATCTAGGCCATATCAAACCCAAGTTCTCATGATTCTTCAAGTATCAGGGTCAAGGTGTCCAACCTTTCTCAAAAGGTCTTGCTCTCTCTTTCTAGAGATAACCCTACAACTGACCCTACAACTAGAGGTTCTCTCTTAGAAGATGGGTCAAGCTCCTAAGGATACATGTATCTACCTACCTGGGTGAAACGTACTGTCAAGACCTATGTTTCAACCCAGATCATCTAAAGTTCTACATGCTCGTCTCATGAACTATGAGGCATAACTCTCCTGGCCTAGGTATCAAACCCTCTACCAATCTTGATGTTTTTCTACTCATATATATCTGTTAGGGTTCCAATATGGTCGCTACTAACCTTCTCAATGAGGGCTATCCCTCACCCTAACCAGCATGACCACCCAAGGTCGGGTCACATAAAGGCACTAGGTCAAACCATCATGCATAGCTCATGCCTCTCATGCATACACGAAACCTATAATCATGTCAACCCACGTTCATACCTGCATGGTCAACTATGATATCCAACTCATCTTGTCATCTCTTCCCCAAACTTCACCTAGGGTTAGGGTTAGCATCATCCTCATATGATGCATCATGTCTCTACCTCTTCCTAGAGGCCTCTGCCTCTAAGGCTCTACTCATCCTCCTAACAAGAAGGTCTAACCTTAGTGCTCTCCTGAGGGAACGCCAACTCATGCCATGCAGCCTAAGCATGTAACTAATCTTTACTTTACAATTAATCTATTAAACTTATGTCCATGACATCTTATTTACATGCTTTTAATTGATTTGGTGGAGGATTCCTTAATCCTTATCATTCTTACCCTGACCTAAAGAGGGTGGGAAAGAGAGAGAAAAACCCTAAACCTTAGAACCTTAATTGAATTAGGGTTGAGAAGGGACAAAATAGATGAGAGAGTCATAAATGTATCTTACCTTGAGTCAGTACCTCAGACTTTGGCCAGGCGGTCACACAGTATTTGGGAGTCCTCGTAGATCGACTAGCAGGGTGGAGGAAAATATTGCCATCCCCCGGATCATGATCCCTTTATAGACACCTCCGTCATCAGAAAATCCTCTAATAACTCCTTCGAGTTCTACATAGTTTGTAAAATTTAATAATTATTAAGGATTAAATGAGAAACCATTGGCTCTGATGCCAAATGTAACGACCCCACTTCCCAGTAACCCCCAATCAAGGGAGACCAAGAGGTTAGAGGCGTTATCCCAAAAATAGGATCAATGGTTTAACAATTTAATAAAAAATAACTATCAAATTCTACTAATACTAAATTGGAAACCTGGAATAAAATAAAACTTTTGCATACCTTGTAAAAATTAGGATCTAAGACTTCTATCCATAGATGAAATCTATCTATCTAATCTTCCTTTGGATTAATTAAGTGTATCTTCACAAATTCCATTTTACTATTTGTCCTTTTCAGATAATACCTAAAATGCAGGCAAACAAAATGTCGGTCAATATATTGCTATACTGGTATGTGGGAACAAACGCAATATCACAAATAAGCTCTAACAACCTAAATATAGAAAATAGTTGATTAACAATCCAAATTATGTTATCAATATAACTTCTCAACCGCTTTTACCCTGAACCCTGGATTACCCTCTCTTAGGGTTTTATCCTTGCAAGGGACATAAGGCCACCTTCTCCATCCTGAGGTCGGTTCCTGGGGTCACCTCTCAAGGTGCCCAATGGTCTTCCCTCTGGGGCTTGACCAACTCAGACCTTCCCTCCAGGGCTTAGTCTTGCATCATACATTAGGGTGGTATGTAGATTCGAGAAGCACATTCATAATTAATTGTTATACACATAGTGACTTTATAGGATTGCAGAATTGAATATTCAAATAGTTTAGGTTGCACATCAAGTGAGAAACCTCATGAAACGTCGTGAATCATAAGGCGATTATTCATAAAGTAACCACATGCCTATTCAGTAGATTCAACAAGCTAATAGAAAATCCAAGCAAGAAATAGTCCAAGCAAACAGTTTAATCCACACAAGCAAGAATCTTGTATAGAAAATGTACTCTATTTACTATCCACTTTATCAAATTCTATCTATTCAACTTGAACTCGCTTCCTAGGGTTTCCTACTTCCTTTTTAGGGTTTCATTAGGGTTTATCTTTATCATTATCACTACAAACTCTAAAACCACAAAATTGGTTACAAACCCTTAACTAGCTTGTTAAAATCTTCCTAACATGCTTAGGACCAACTTAACATCACTTTCCTCTAATGAATTTTGAATTAATTCACATAAGCAACCATTAACCCTAACTTAGGGTTTCTAAGATATTATGCATCTTCATGTGTAAAAAACCCTAAAACAAGCATATTATCATCTTAAATAGATTCAATGCTTCTTATTCTCAATAGGTTACTATATCTCCAAATAACATAATTAATACATTAAACCCGATTTCCAAACACAATTAGGGTTTCTACATAGTTTAATGCATAAACATGGTTAACTTAGAGTAATTTTAGAACTATGATCAGATTCAGACCCAAAACCCATTATTATTAAATTCCTTGTATTCTCCTGATCAATTTTCATATATAATTTGTTGCAATCTGAGTTACCAATTAGTTTCTACGAATTTTGCAAAATAACTTACTTGTGGCCAATGGAAGCGCACCACTTGTCCTTTTTATTCTCTTTTCTGGAGAATCCCTTCCTTGGCTCATAGATCTTGGCACTGGATCCACCAACCAAGATACCCAAAGTGGCTCCCATCTTCATTCTCACAGACAAGTCCCATACTCTGCTTCCTCTATAAAATAGGGGATCCCAGAGCATGCCGGGCAGTGACCTCCTCGCCCCCTCGTGGTGCCTTATTTCCCTTCCTTGGACCACCACACAGGCACACCAGGGCTTCATCCCTCTCACACGACTCCATCGCCTCCGCCGGCTCAACCCGAAGTCCGTCGAGCCCTCTCCCATTGTCAGAAGTGACTGCTTTGATGCAGACCTCAACGCCACCCACGCAGATGGTGACCCGGTCAGCGATCCGTCCATGCGTAGTTCTTCGGGAAAAGCAGGGGTGTTGGGATGGTTCCTCAAACTAGCAGAGACCATCCTTCACATGGACATCAGTTGCAAAGAGGGGATAGAGCCCCTTTTATAGATTGGACTACAGGCCAGAACCCCTGGAGTCCGGCTCCATTGGGGAAACGTGTGTGTCTCTGCCAAATCCACCGAAAGTCGGGGTCTATCAACTTGGAACAAAGTCCTAATCGCAAAGGGACTGTGCTCGCAGATGCTCATGCATATGTCAGTGAGAAAATCGACCCCAAAATCTCATTTTCCTGTTCTTCTATTCTATTTATTATTTGTTGTGTGTGAAAAATAGCCACCGTTGGATCTACACACCTTTGGATCCTAGATCCAACGGCTCTCAGCCACGTTCCAAGAACAAGGATTTCAGATTAATTGGTAAATGTGACATGAATACTTTATAAGGCTTATCTCCTCAGTTTAGGATAATTTCCAAACTCCATAACTCTTAAATCGTATATCCTTTTAATCCCAAATTTGAGGGGAAAGTTCGTGTTGACTAAATTCACTAGTGTACCAAATTTGAGCCCCAGATTCCAAAGGAAAAGGGCATTATATTCATGTGTAAGTTATCCTTTAGTGAAGCTTATTTAATTGGTATTTTCTCTTTCTTCTCCTATTATCTTTGCAACTTGGACTCCTTGGAACCCAAGAAATCCCAAAGATATGAAATCCATCTTTGAAGGATAATTCCTAGCCTTCTAGATGCTTCTACATCTTTCTTTTTTATTATCTTAGTTATTCCTTTATTAATTGATTATTTTCCTTTTTATTTCCTTTTTCTTGTTATTGGGCCCAATAGCCAACAAGGCCTACGAAATCAAACACACAAGGCTATTTATCAAACGAATCCACTTAATTACTTAAATCAAACAAATTACATAATCATACACTGATTGGGGAAATTGCATTTCCAACAAAAAGAACCCAAAAATTGGGGTTGTAACAAAAGCTTACTCATGATTTGATGAAATATGGATCTTATCTCACTAGAAAATTGTACAGTGCAATATTATGAATTGATAAGTGAGTGTTATCAATTTGAACAAAATAGTGAGAGCAAAAATTATTTAAAGGCCTACTTCAACATTGTCAAATTTTATTCAAATCAAATGAATTCAAAATGTTTTCACAAATGCAAATTTCTATTGTAGAATAAAATGACAACAAATAACACTATTTCTTTGTGATTAGTCCTTGAGGAGGACAGGTTAAATTGTTCAGGATGCTGAGAATTGTTCTCACACGAGAGCACAATCTCTATGTCTTGGAGACAATAGAGCCAGATGAACCTACTCCCACTGCAACTAAGGTTGATAGGGATGCTTACAAGAAGCATACTGAAGATGTC
Source organism: Alisma plantago-aquatica (assembly GCA_963693085.1). Classification (NCBI taxonomy): domain Eukaryota; kingdom Viridiplantae; phylum Streptophyta; class Magnoliopsida; order Alismatales; family Alismataceae; genus Alisma; species Alisma plantago-aquatica. Next base: position 422,877,209 of record OY856410.1, on the reverse strand, counting down.
ATTGATGTCAATTGCCTAACCTTGTGCTCCATCAACTATGGGTTTCAAAGACAACATGAGAACATAGATGTTATTGAGATCATAACACATCTTAAGAATATGTTCCAAGATCTGGCAAGACATGAGAGATATGATGTCTCCAAAGTGTTGTTCAAATGTAACATGGTAGAAGGAGATCCTGTAGGTCCTCATGTGCTCAAGCTCATTCAATATGTGGATAACCTTGAAAGACTGGGATTCCCCTTGGGTTAAGACTTGGCCACTGATGTTATCCTGCAATATTTGCCAAAATCATATGGCCAGTTTATCATGAAATACAACATGGATAACTTTGACAAGCCATTGACAGAATTACTTGGCATGTTGAGAACAACTTAGGCACAAATGAAGGAAGACAAACCCAAGTCTGTGATGATTATCAACAAACCAAAGGGGAAGTCTAAAGGTAAATGCAAAGCTAAGAAGAGTTCTAAATATGGCCACAAGACAAAGTCTTCAACACTCAAAGTAAAGGGAGGGTGAACAAGGAGGCAATTGTCACCACTGTCACCAGCCTAAACACTGGAAGAGGAATTTCCCTCTCTACCTAGAGGAAACAAAGAAGCAGGAGGGGATAGGGATCTCCACTTTAGGAATATATGTTATGAGATAAACCTAATTACTTCTTCAACTTGGGTGTATGATATTGGAGTAGATCTCACATATGTTTGAATATGAGACATATAATAAGAAGTAAGGCTTTACTGAAGGGCAAGGTTAGACTGCGCATCACAATTGAGCAAGAGTTGTTGCAACTACAGTCTAAATTTAAATTTATCTTAGCCCACAACACATGTAATATAGTTAATGAACTGCTATTTTATTTCTATCAATAATAGAAACATTTTACTTTCTTCATCTTGTATGGACAAGGATGATTATGAATCATAGTTAATTTTATATTTTTAAACATGTGATCTTTTATGACAAGTACCACAGATATCTTATGATCTTTGTTTATCAGATCTAAAGATAAATGTTAATGATGTAAATACCTAAAGATTAAAATTTCAAAACTCAAGAAATATCTATAGTATTGTCATCTAGTGAACATAGATAAGAAATGCATTTCTAGAATACATAATGATATATATCTAGACTCTTTTAGTTATTGAAGCAATAGAGATATGCAAGTTTTATTTATGAGGCAACATGACAAAAGCACATCTCACTAGATGTTGTAAGAGTGGATATTCTTTTAGGGCTTTTACGTATTGATGTATGACCTTTAGAATAAATTAGAGGTAGTTGTTTATACCTCATGAATTTTATTGATGATCTCAGTGAATATGGTGATTTGTATTTAATGAAATAGAAATATGAATCTCTTGAAGTGTTTAAGAAAATCATTAATGAAGTACGTAACTAATTTTGTAAAAGTATTAAGATACTTTGATATGATCAATGATGAAATACTTTACACTAAGAGTTTGAAGTCCTTCGGGAGAGACCGTGATAGTGTATCACAATGAACTCTACTTGAAACATAGTGATGTATCAGAAAGAAGGAATCACCACCTGGTGAGTCATGATGTGATTATCAATTAATCTAATCTTCTAATTTCCTTTTATGCCCACATGCTTTATATTAAAACAATGTACTCTCTAAAATGGTTCAAAAGACACCATATAGGATATTCCAAGGGAGCTATTTTGAGATGTATTCATAATTATTAGAATTAAAACATAGACAAGAAAATAGTTTCCTGAAGGCTTTATCCTTAGATCACATAAATGTTATGCTACCTTTTATCCCAATCCGACAACAAAGGTGTTTGTTACCAACATAGCTGAATTCCAATGAAGAATTTAAATCCAAAGGAATCAACGAGAATAAATTAGATCTCAAAAGGTTCAAGATTAATAATAAAACATTTGAACCTAAAGAGATACAATAACAACAATGAGGATAACAAATCGCTGTGGAATCTCAAAGTTCCTAATGTATCACACTACCTCATAAATCTAGTAGAACATGCCTTGAGACTAAAAGATTATGAATCTTATAACTCAGATAGGTGATGAGTTGGTCATAAGATGATATGCCAACAATCAACTAGAAACTATTGAGGGATCAAAATCTTAGAAATGGCTTGAGGCCATTGTATCCAAAATGGAGTCCATGTACACTAGCAAGGTATGACCTTGGTGGTACCATCTAAAGGGGTGAAACCCATAGGGTGCAAGTTGGTTTTCAAGTAGAAGACTAACATGGATAACCTATAAGAGTAGATGGATTGAGAAAGGTTTTCAAACAAGTTCAAAGTGTTGTACATGATGAAATCTCTTTATAAATTGCCATGATTAAATCCATTAGGATCATGCTTACTTTTCTAGTTTATTAAGATTATAGGATTTGGCATATGAAATTTAAAACTACATTCCTTAAAAGGATTGGTGACCAAATTTGTAGCTCGCACCTCTACGAAGGTGTTTATTTAGTAGTCCTTGATGTCCTAGAATTCATGTATTTCATAATATTTAACAATATATATATATATATATATATATATATATATATATATATATATATATATATAAAATTAAAAGGAATAGAGGAGAGGATGTGTGAGTGACACAACCTAAATAGTTTTATAACTCCATTAATGCAAATAAAGTATATAAACTACAAAGATCAAGCAACATGATTGAAGCAAGCATATCAGAAATATAATATTTGATTTGACAAGATAGTCAAAGAGTTTGAATTAAGTCAAGATAAAGATGAAATCTGTGAGTACAAAAGATTTAGTGGGAGCATATTCACATTCCACATAATGATGGGGAATAACATCCAATACTACAAGTATTACAAACTGACATGGAAGTTACCTTCTCTAGAAGTATTTAGGCAAAACATCATATGTGATAACCATTGAGATCTATATAAATCATCAATGTTTTAAACCTAAATAAGAGAACATATATTGGAAAAGATGCTGAAGGAGTTCAACATACAAAACTCAATAAGAGAAAATCTATCCATATTCCATGGATATAGTATCTCAAGAATATTTTGTTCCAATTCTTAAGAAGAATGGGAAAACATGAGTAAGATTCCATATGCATCCACAATTGGATCTATCATGTATCCAATATAATGAACTCATCCCATTATCTCATATGTATTTGACATGATGAGATGTTACCAGTCTGTCTCCAATAAATGTCATTGGAATACCATAGTGAAAATCCTTAATTGTTTGAGAAGCACTAGGAGGATGAGTTCCTTAAAATTATGGTAATTAGGAAGAATTGGATGTAAGGGGTTACACTGATGTAGGCTTCCAAAATGAAAAAAAAATAGTGATAACAATCTAAAATGTGTGTTTGATCATATAACTAAGAACTATCAGTTGGAAGAGTTCTGAACTATAGACCAATAATTAAATTCTACAAGAGAATCTGAATATACTGGTGTTATGAACACAAGAATGGATACTGTATGGATCTATAAGTTCATATAGATGAACTTATAGGATGTTTCAACCATTAAGTACATAGTAGAAATACTATGACAATAGTGGATATACTAGTTATGCAAGGAATATCAGATATAATACTACGACAATTCCATCTCATATGAGATTTCATAAAACAAAGAGATGTGAAACATGCAATATACCGACTAAAGGCAAAATGTGTTGGACCAATGGGCTTTAGAGGGGGGGGGTGAATTGATCTAAAAATAGTTAAACAAGATTCATCATACCTTGAAGTTACTACAACATATGGGATTACAAATATTGAATTTTTAGTTCAACTAAGCATACACAGAAAGGATGAGAGAGATTGAAAAAACATAAGAACAAGCTATGTAGAGTGGTTCAAATCTCCAAACTATGAGAAATTCCGTCCACTACCTAGAGAGGTCAAGCTCTAGGGTTTTGCAATCCATGTATACTTATATTCCATTATAACACATACAAGATGACCTTTCTTTTTTGGGCCAAGGATATCCAACCTCCTTTTTTAAGGACCAAAAGGAGCCAATAAACCAGATTTCAATTTTTTTTCAAACAAGGGGACTTTTTGAAAAAAAATCCTATTCGTAATTTTTTTGAGGAAATTTCATTCAAAAGCGCCTTGTCGGCCAAGGGTTCCACCGAGTGGAACTTGTTCGACCGAACAAAAGTTTGTGAGCAGTTTTGGTGAATTGATTTGAGATTGTTTATGTACTTGTTCATGATAATAAATTATTGTGACTAATCAACGAAATGTTACTAGAATTTTGTTCAATAAAAATAACACGATATTCAAGTAAGAAAATTAAGAATTTTGATCACATATATCAAAGAATACATCTTTTAGGGGAGTAATAAGTAACCTCTTTCTAATATATTGAAATTGATGAAGAGGGAGAGGTTTGGTAAAGATATCTGCTAATTGCTCTTCAATATCAACATGATGGAGATATATATATTTTAGAAATATGATCTCTTAAGAAATGATGTCTGATTTCAATATGCTTAACACGACTATGTAAAACTGGATTACGGGCCGGCCAAGTTTATAGCACTGGTATTATCACAAAAAATTAGTGTAGAAGAAAATGTAAAGCCATAGTCATTCAAAACTTGTTGCATATAGAGTCCTTGAGCACAACACGAACCAACAACCACATATTTGGCTTCAGTGGTGGATAGAGAAACTGTATTTTGTTTCTTACTAAAAGACCAAGATATTAAGGCTCTTCCTAGTAAGAAACAACCACCACTTGTTCTCTTGTGATCAAGTTGACAACTAGCATAATCGACATTAGTGTAAGCTTTTAGGTCTAGAGATTGTTCTTTAGGATACCGCAAACCATAGTCAATAGTACCAACAAAATATCTTAGGATCCTTTTGATAGCTTGAAAATGAGAGTGCATTGTGTTTGATTGAAATCTATCACAAATCCCAAAAGAGAACATGATATCTGGTCTATAAGAAGTCAGATATAGAAAACTACCAATCATGGCCCTATATAAGGAATCATCAATGGGTTCACCATCTTCATCCTTGTCAATTTTGGCAGAGGTAGCTGTGGGAGTGGCAACATGTTTGCAATTTTCCATGCCAAATCATTTTAAGAGTTCTTTGGTGTATTTCTCTTAGCTTAGAAAATTTCTGACGGACGTTTGTTTATTTGAAAATCAAGGAAAAATGTTAATTATCCCACGAGACTCATTTCAAAACTTTTTGCATAATATCACTAAATTGATTACATAAGATATCGTTTGAAGAACCAAAAATGATGTCATCAACATATATTTGTACAACAAGAAAATTTGATTCATATGTTTTGAAAAATAGTGTAGAATCTGATTTTCCAATTGAAAAGCCATTATCAAATAGGTAATTTTTAAGTCTTTCATACCAATTGTGTGGTGATTGCTTTAGACCATAAAGACATTCCTTAAGTTTATATACATGGTCAATTTTTTCAGGGATTTCAAAGCCACGTGGTTGAGCAACATATACTTCAGCTTCTATAATTCCATTTAGGAAGGCACATTTTACATCCATTTAGAATAGTTTGATGTATTTGTGGGCTTCTAGAGCTAATAACATTCTAATAGGTTCAAGTTTAGCCACGAAAGTATAGGTTTCATCAAAATATATTCCTTCTTGTTGATTATATCCTTGAGCTACCAACCTAGCCTTGTTTATAACTACTTCCCCATCTTCATTAAGTTTGTTACAAAAAACCCACTTAGTTCCAATAATAGTTTTATCTTGTTGTTTAGGAACTAAGTCCCATACATTATTTTTTGTAAATTGATTTAGTTATTATTGCATAGACATTATCCAATATTCATCCTTTAAAGCTTCATTTACCTTTTTAGGATCAACAATTGATACAAATGCCATGTTTACAACATCTCTAAATGATGATCGAGTTTTTACTTTATCAAAAGGGTTTCCTATGATTAAGTCTTAAGGATGGTCCTTGATTAATCTAGGAATGGGTTGTTGTGTCTTGTTCTATTGTTCATTTTTATTATATTGATCATCTTTTGTAGATATGGTTAGGTCATCAATTTGATGTGTGATGTCATTTAAGTTTTCAATTTCATTTTCAGCACTTTGTGTTGTCATTTCATGAAATGTGATATGAATTGATGCTTCAACTTTTCTAGAGATGGTATTATAGATTCTAAGTGCCTTGCTAGAAGTTGAATATCCGAACAAGAATCCTTTATGTGATTTAGGGTCAAATTTTTCTCTATCATCCTTTGTATTTAAGATGTAACAGGGTGTACCAAAAGTATGAAAAAAGTCAACTCTTGATTTCTTGTTGAAAATAAGTTCATCAGGAGTTTTCTTAAGATGGTGTGAATTGTTACACGATTCAATACATAACATGTCGTATTAACTGCTTCAGCCCAAAAAGTTTTAGGTGTATTGTGTTCAAGTGACATTGTTCTAGCCATTTCTTGTAAAGATTGATTTTTCCTTTCTACGACCCCATTTTGTTGTGGGGTTCGTGGAGCTGAAAAATTATGAGTGTACCCTTGGGATGTACAAAATTCTTCAATGATGTGATTTTCAAATTCCCACCATGATCACTCCTAATGGTACACATTTTTTTTTATAGTTGATTTTCAATTTTTGAACAAAATTGAATGAATACTCTAATTGTATCATCTTTAATTGAGAGGAAATGAACACAAGTATATCTACTATAATCATCAACAATAACAAAGAAATATCTTTTACCACCAATATATTGAGTCCTAATAGGATCAAATAAGTCTATGTGAAAGAGTTCTAATGATCTAGTAGTTCTAAGTAAGGTCTTGGATTTGAAAGAAGTATTACTTTGCTTACCTAAAGTACATGGTACTCAATTTTTAGGTTTGTCAAAAGATAGTTTAGGTAAACCACGAAAACGATCATATTTAATCAACTTTTTGATAACATGTGAACTTGCATGACCTAGTTTTCCATGCCATAGTTGTAAAGATTCATCATTTGTAATAAGACCTTTTCCAACAATAGCTTGCATATAATTAGGTCTAAGTATATATATATTTCCTAATCTTTTTTCCTTCATAAAAAATTATCATTAGTGTTTTATATAAGTAGCTTGCAACAAGATTTGTTAAAAAGAACATCATACCTACTATCACATAATTGACTAACACTAATCAAGTTGTGATGTAACCCATCAACAAGTAGGACATTTTTAATTTGAAGATTTGTACCAATATTACCTATTCTAATAATTTTACCTTTGACATTGTCTCCAAAGGTGACCGTACCACTCTTCTTTTCATTGAAAGTTTGAAAAGCTTCTTTGTTTCCTATCATATGTTTGGAGCAACCACTATCAGCCACTCAATCCTGAAAAATTGATAGATTTTGGTACCCATGTGATGGTCCTTTTGGTTAGGGATGTTTATTAAAGCATTTTGTATATTAGAATAACTAATTTGAAAGAGTTTTTGAAGGTTTTTGAGCAATAGGTTTGAATATAATGACAAGTTGATTGATTCAATAACAAACTCTTTACAGAATAATACTTGGTCGAAATTTTTTTTGACCAAAAGATTTTTTCAGTCGAGATATTTGTCGACTGGAATGATTTGCCAGCAGATATGATTTTAGAGAAGAATCTTTGGTCGATAATTTCTATGACCATAGAGAGTCTCGGTCAAGAACTTTGTCAACTAATACTGGTTATGTGTGAATTTATCAGTTTCAAGAAAACATCTTGTTATTTCTAATCAAATCATGCAAAAATATGCAAGTTAAAACTTTTTTGGTTGAGATAAGACAATCAGATTTTCAAATTAAGTTTTAGGTCAAATATCAACTAGGTATCCCATATTTCTAATTTTGTGGTTTTGGAACCCAAGCTAGATCATTATCTTTATTCTTCTTGTAAGATCATGAAAATGAATAATGTCCAAGACGTAAACAATAATGACAACAGATCAAATCAATTTCATTTCTCTTTTTAACATTGTGGTCATGAGTTGGAGTGTTTTTAGGTACATACATGACTTTGGACTTGGGTACTTGTGTCTGTCTAGTTCTAGGTTTTTGATATAATTTTTCTTTGGGTACATAACCTAGGCTTCTCCTCCCAATTTGACCAGAAGAGTCCTTTAGGATTTTATCAAAAATGTCTTTATTTTTCAAGCTACTAATATCTTTTTGCAACTGAGCAATTTCATCTATTTTTCTTTTAATATATAACTTTGCTTGATCTAGATTAGATAGAAAACTGCCTCTTTCTTTTACAATAACATCATAATCCAAATGAGTGCATAAAATAGGTTGAGTTTGGAGATCATTCATTTTAGCAAGTAATTCAACCTTTTTCTTGGCAAAGAAAGTTATAGTTTGTTTCTACAACAAGCAACTTGATATTATGCTCATTAATGCAAGATTTTAAGGTATCTCTTTCAGATATGAGACTTTCATTTTTAGAAGAGAGGGTATATAGCATAGCATGCAAATCATCATTAGTTTTAGTAAGCTTCTTTAATTTCTTTTTACAATCAATATATTTGTCATGTATTTCTTGAAGACTAGTGACTAGTTCTTCTTTAGATAATTTAAGAAGGCTTACCTCACTTGAGTCCTCATTTTCATTTTCCTTGTCCATAAGACATTCCACTTCTTCCTCTCTGGTTTCACTTTCATCACTTGATTCATCCCAAGCAGCTTTGTAAGCTTTATATCCTTTGTCTTTCTTCTTGAAGGAAGATTTCTTCCCTTTCTTGATTTTGGGACATTCATTCTTCACATGTCCTTTCTTGCCACATTCAAAATATCTAAGGGAATAAGAGGAAGGAGCACCAAAATATTTGTTAGATTTATACCTTCTATATTTCTTACCATTCACAATGAGTGTGTCTTCTTCATCATCTCCTTCACTTGTTTCATCACTTTCTTGAGTGATGACTTTTGATTGAACCTTTGTTGTAGCTTTCAAGGCAATGTCTGTCCTTTTTCCCTTTTGAAGCTCAGCCTCTAATATTTCTTCTTCTTCAAGGGTGACCTCATGAGTCTCTAGGTTGCCAATGGGCTGCTCCATCCTAATTGTGGTGAGATCATTTTATTCTTCAATGGCCGTCACCTTTGGTTTGTATTTTGGAGGTAAAGATCTGAGAATTTTGGACACTTGATCTTGTTCACTTATATATTGTCCTAATGCACTTAAGTTGTTAACAATGGAAGAAAATCTTGCATACATTTCACTAATAGATTCATTAGGTTGCATACGAAATTGTTCAAACTTTTGCATAAGCATATGAATTTTGGTATTTTTAACTTGAGTGGTTCCTTCATGTGTTATGGAGGGTTTATTCCATATATCATAAGCCCTATCACATGAGGATATTCTATTGAATTCACTTACCGAAATAGAACAATATAGTATGTCTGCCGCTTTGGCATTTAATTGAAACTTTTTTTACCAAGTTTGGATCCCATGTTGCATATTCAGTTGTGGGAAGCACATAGGGTGTAGACACCATCCTCCATAGCTCCAAGATGAGTCATTGGAAATAGAATTTCATTCTTCTTTTCTAGTAGGTGTAGTTGCTTCCATCAAAGGGTGGTGGACGAGTTACGTGAGTTCCTTCAAGGTTGAGGTTGCTGAGTATGTTGTCCCCCATTCTTCAAGACCTATTAGGACTCCTTGAAGACCTGCTTTGATACCAATTGAAAGATCTAAAGTGAGGTGAATAATGATTTTTGAATAATTTAAAAATAATTAAAACACTCAACCAAAGAAGGAGGAGGAAACAAGGATGACACTTGTGTCTGTAGAGTGGTTCCAACCTTTGAATTCAAAGGTTGTCAGTCCACTACCCAATTGTCTCCAATTGGGATTTTGAAAGGGATAAATTTTATTATCTCACAAGGATGTTACACAAAATACAATCACCTTCTTTAAAGTAGCCTTCACCTAGAAGTAGCCTCAACCCTCCTTGAAGCAACCTTCTTTGAAGTAACTCCACGCCCTTGGAGCAACCTTCTCCTCCTAGAAGTAGCTCAAACACCTTAAGATATCCTTCCTTTAGAAGTAGCTCCAACCTCCTTTGAAGCAGCCTTCCTTGAAGTAATCTCAAGATCCTCTTGAAGCAGCCTTCTCCACCAAGAAGTAGCTTCAATTGTGCTCCCTCAAGAAGCCTCCACAATCTTAGAGTAGCCAAGGAGCAAAAGTATCTTGTACTTGTGAAGGGGGATTATTAGAAGGAAATATAACAATGAAGTACATTGCTTCAATCCTATATCAAGCATTAGAATCTCCTTTCCACTTAAGATGAACGTGGCTATGTGTGGTAGCTAGGAGATTGTATCTATAGGACACCTCTAGAGCACAAGGAAGAAGACAACAAGTGAATCTTAGCTTGGTTTCTCTCAATAGTGAATGATCAAGTGTATCTTGGATGATCTAGATGTCCAAATGCCTCTCCTATTTATAGGAATGGTTTGCAAGTGTCTAGGGACATTCTAGGGAGTGTCTAGAGTGTTATTAGTGCTTAACTAGCCGTTAGGTAAACATTAGTTAGCTATCAATTGCTAATTTGTTTGTGCTTGAAAAGAACAATCTAGAACCCTTCTCAGTCGATAATTTGGTCGATCGAACTGTGTCTTGGTCGAGATTTTATTCGACTGAGCCTGGGTTTAAGGAAATTTTTTACAACATCTATTTCCAACTCCCAACTATCAACCACTTAGTCTAACAGTTGTAATCTTTATACGAAAGCTTACTCAGTCGAGATTATTTTTGACCAAAGACTATTTTAGAGCATATTTGTGTAAGTTGTTGAACAATGCTCTCAATTTTGATCGAGGTGGTTCTCGGTCAACAAAAACTTCGACCGAATGTTTCTCGATCGACAAGTTTTTTGACCAAGTGTGTCCATGTTTTAGACTTTTGAATCACCTACTAAGTGTGTGTTGGTGACTCTAACTTCAAGGGGAAACCTATCTAAGGGTTATAAGTGGGTAGGGAAGATCTAACGCTTGATTTACATGATTTCTAAATACTTGTACATTATATTTTTTTACAAGTGTTTACATTTGAGTATAATCATGAACATTTATACAATTAAGCACATTTGATCTTCAATTTGCATTGATCTTCATCTTCCCACTTCGTAGGATTTCCTTATCCCTTTGAACCCTGAAATACTCAAATAAAATGTTAGATCCACAAGAGTGAAGTGTTTGTCATCATCAAAACATAGGGTATAATAATGTCCAATTTAGCCAATAATCTCCCCCTTTTTGAAGATGAAAAACATTTCTAAAATATAATCAAAATGTTTTAAATGAGATGAGTTTCATACCGGAGATTTACCTTATTTCTTTCATAAAATGTGTGCTAATTATTCCAAAAGAGATATGGAAAATACTATCCATCCCTTAAGGAATATAGCACCAATTAATGTTAAGACAAGAGAACATGAAACTTGTTTATTTTGTTTTATATTATTTTTCCCCTTTTTCATTTCAAAAAGATAACCATATAAACATTTTACTCCCCCTGAATGTGATACTCCCCCTCAATATGATACAAAATATGCAAAACAAAGTGATAGAAAATGTTCAATTAAAGCCACAAGATAGATTTTACTAACATGATCAAGTGAACACAAACAAGCTCAATTCCATTAATAGCAATATAAGATAACATCATAAATTTCACTAAAAATGATTACATAAGTTGTACTACTCACTACACAGGACATCATCACTTGAAGGATTGCAAGATTACATCAACCTCATAATATTTCCCAAGAAATGGATCATCACCATAGTACTTGACAAGTGTTTTCCAATCAAGTGCACCTGTCTTAGTAAGAGCATATGCCTCCAGAAATGTAGGTGCCCTATCAAATTTGAAGTGGGAAGTAATGTCCTGGAGTTGCATGGGTGAGTATTGGGTATGGGAAAGAACATGTGAAGGTGGTTGTGGGACTTGGGTGTATTGTATTGAAGGGTTAAAAGGATAGAGACTCCCAAGATAGAGTGTATATGGATATGTGTCGGGAACATTGGGAGACAAGGCTTGCATTCTCTGATTGAGATAGGTCATGGCATGATGGTTGTAATCTAATTTTCTTCCAAGATAAAAGGTAGCCCCTTTGAGATAACACACATCATTTTCTAGATTTTCTATGGAGTAGCTAGGAGGAGTAGGAGGTGGAGGATTTGCTTCAGTGGATGTCTCTCCTTAGGCCCCAGCCCTGTTGTTCCCAAATTCAAGGCCCATTTTATCTACAGTGTGTTTAGTGAGTATTTGAGGATTCCTATCATACTTGTTGTTTAGATCCTCTAGGTTTTGGCATGGGAAAATTGGATAATTTGGCACACATAATCAGAATAGGGAGGATTTCTAGAGAATTCAAACATATCAGATAGGATAATGCATATGAAGTTGACTAGAATGCTGTCTAGGATAGCATAAATTAGAAATACAAGTACATAACTGGCCTTTAGTGTCGGTTATTTAAGGCCTTTAGTGTCAATTTTAATGCGACACCTATGTGGGCGCTGCTAAAAGGCCAATCGTTAGGCGTCGGTTCTCAAACTGACACCACAACCCTTTGCGCGCCACCAAAAACGGGCCAGCAGAGGGGTATAGGCGTCGGTTATTAGCTTTGAAACTGACGCCATAAACTTTCGTGCCACAAAAAGGGTGCCATCTAGGGCACTATCAACATCAGTTTATTAGTGATAACCGACACCATCTTACCCGCTGCCACAGTCGTGCTGGCCAACACAGCCGTGTTGTCTGGCCCGCTGCCACGGCCGTGCTGGCCAGCACGCCTTGGTGTCTAGTCCGCTGCCACGACCGAGGTGGCCAACACGGCCGTGGTGTCTGGCCCGTTGCCACGATCGTGCTGGCCAGCACGGCCATGGTGTCTGGCCTCATTAGGGAAATCAACGTCGGTTACTAGTAGGGAAACCGACGCCAGAAGCATCAACGTCAGTTTATTATTGATAACTGATGCCACATCACATGCATTAGGCATCAATTATAATTATATATCTGACGTTGTAATCATTTGTCGTCGGTTTTAAACAAATAATCGATGCCTATTTCATATTTTTTTTCTTATCAGTTTGCATGCCTGTTGTGGCTGGTTGCAGAATGAGAAACCTGCAGTTCAGTTATGAACTACAGGTTTTATGACATCCATTGATATCAGCCAACAACATGCCACAAACCTGGAAAAATAACAACATTATTTTTCACACATTTAGCAACCTGCAGTTCCAAGCAATTTGCAGTTCCATTCATTTTCACATTCACACATGTAGAAACATTCATATAGTAGCCAACAGTTTCATTCATTTTCACATTCACACATGTATAAACATTCAGACACATGTAGAAACATTCAGACATGTAGAAACATTCACACATATTATAATTCAAAAATTCATTTACAAAATATCATTCTTTAGTCATTATTCGCTATCAACATCCCAATGATATGTTAAAACCCCCACTACTTGTATGGTTGTTGCCCATTCTTCTCTTACATCATTTAATTCTTCCGTCATATAGGGAGCATGTACATATGGTAAGGCCTTTCCTATAGTTTGGTTAGTTTTAAACACCTGCAAAGAGAATGATGTATATATAATTAATAATATATAAATAAGATTGATATATTTCATATTATCTAATGAGACTATATATAATACCTCAGGAATGGTATCGATGTCTACTGCGGCATATTTGATAATCATGTGTATAAATCACATCACATAGTATGCACATGCCCATCCGTTGTCTTGTGTAGCACACTATAAATTGTAACATACAAAATATTAAAAAATACAACTAATTAAGCAATGTTCACATAAATAATATATACATTGCAGTCGGGAACTTACTTCCACGTTTTCCCAAATTATTGACTGGTTCTTTTTCCTGGGGACCTTTCCTCCAGCCTTTTTGAACTCATCTAAACCCCTACATGTTAATGGAACACATTACATTGCATAATTAAATAGTAATGTAATAACATATGTTAACGGATATGAAAATGAAATATTTCTCACCGTAATAATGCCATTTTCATTTTGTGTCCATATTTTGAATTCAATTTAGTCCCCTTGGGATCTAGATAATAGACAATGAACGTCTCAGGGACAATAACTAGTAACTCCCAATGCATAACACTAGAGGTAAAAAAGTTAAAAATTAATAATTCAAAATCCACAATAAAAATGTAATTTTCTTAAGTCCAAATTATAAGCAAAGTAAACTTACTCCACATTGAATGGAGCTATTATCACCGTCTTCTTATTTTGACCAAAATTTGTAAAAGCATCACAATAGTATTGTTGAACTGACGGAGGGTCTTTATCTACTATACTAATCAAAGATGGAATCAAAAACCCTACATGTTCGAATGAAAAATCTGCACATATCGTCTAAGTAGCTGCAAAACATGTATTACGTATGCATTAATAAATAAGAAACCAGATCGCCAGATCCTACACAAGGTATATGGACGTATATAGAAGATCTCACCTTATCCATAGCTCTATCACAGATGTATTCAGCCAATCATATCGAAACAACTCCAAAATATCTTGTATAAATAGTTTGCTTTCGTATGATTGACATGCAACATCCGCATCTATAGAAACAGTTATAGGGCAATTTATATCATGTTCGCCTAACCATATTGCCATACCCCTACAATTAGGACCTAACAGGACAGGTAGGTCCTGTGGAACTCAACTTGGTAATGTAGGAGGTGGAGGTGGAGGCCTATATGCTCTGGATGTCTTCTTTTTAACATGTATATATATATAATTTCAGATCAATTGACATCATATACACACACTAACAATTTAACATAATGTAAATTTACCATATAGTTTCAGTATAGAGGACATCCGCTTTTGACCACAATATCACTCTGCCTTCTGCCTCACCAAACGTTTCACAATCTGGGTGGGCATATGGCAATGGAATATCCATCCAATTGGGAAATATACGTACCGGGCTCACACGAACCCAACCAGATGGTAATGGATACCCATGAAACATTTCCCCTGGTAGATATGGGTAATCCGACGCCTCTGCAATGACAAATTCTTTACTTTTTAAATGACATGGCTTCAACCCCTACAAATTTTTGTGTAAAGAATGTAATATACATATATACATATCATCTTGAAAAGACTAGTTACTATGTCATAAAATACTTACAGTGGATGTGCTAGGAGGTGGGTCTACAGGATTACTCCCAACCTCTGCAGTAGGAGTAGAGCGGGACGCCATAGGTACTGTCTGTTGAGTGGCAGTCAGGGATGACTGCCACTTGCTCATTGCTTCTTCGAGTTTCCTATCAACTATCTTATCTACCTATACATGGATAAAAGAAATGCTAGCTTCTGATTATTGAATTCTCTTTTACAGTAACATTATAAAGAAAGAATATGTTACCTCTTCTTGTGAAAGTCCCGCTTTTGGGACATGTTTGCGCTGGGATGGCCCAAAGAACGCTTTGATTCCCACACCAGCGCCTGCAGCCCTAACACGTCCAGGATTCTCTAGGTTACCCAGAGCAACTATCAATTCATCCCTTGTGCCCTCAGGGATGAACTTGCCTTGTTTCCTCAGCTCGTGCAGCTCCCGCTAATCACCAAAAAAAAATTTGTAATTAAGTAAACACCACAAATAATCAATATCCAAATGATTTCTCTAAGAGTTGTATTTTACCATTTTTGTAGTCGCCTCAGCAGTTGCGGGCTTCTTTATTTCTCCCTTCTTATTTTTCTTCCCAACTATCTAGACATCATGGAGAGGCAGAGGTATGGTACCGATAGTAGAGGACTCCTGAGTAGTAGCAGACTGAGCAGTAGACTCAGCCTGTAGTCTTTGGCGAATGCCTGCATACCCCTTTGGACCCATTGTGTGGTCATGCACATTCAGTGCACACCTTGCTTTTTGTGCCTCACTGAGGGCCTAGTTAGTATGCACACTAAGGATTTGGTTAGTAACACTAAATGTTAATATTGAATAGGTGAATACAACATATATTAATTAAATTGGGAGTGACACCTAATACCTTGAATTCATCAGTTTGTCTTGAAGCAACAAACGCATCCCATTCTTCTTGGTCCAGGAAGTTCCACTGTTCAGTGGTTGTCTTCTTCCTCTTTTCACCTTCTTTTATGTATTCTCGGGTGAGATTTGTCCTATAGTTCCTTAGGACTCTCCCACAGTGTTGCATCACACATTTATGATGTAACTTTTCATCCAATTCAAATATACTATGCAAAATCGAATTGCTATTAACTAGTATCCAAAAAATTAGTAATCTACAAAATAGAATTGCAAATTAATAATAACTCATGCATAAATCCTTCCATATTACGTCTTTCTTCCCCTTAGGAACTTTATGCCAAGAATCTATCTTACAACCGCAATGGCTACGAGTAAAATACCCAAGATATGAAACAAACAAATTGCGATTCACTCCAATTGCATTTCCTGCATTATCAAAATCCACAACAAGTTTGGGTCCAGTTCCCCTTTGCACTATTAACTTCTTCATCATAGTGATGCCCCTTCTCTTATCAACTCTTTGATGCTTCTCATCAAGTGCCTCAAGTGCTTCAGAGGGTACATGTGCATCATCAACCTAAAATTTGACAAAATAAACACACTTATAGGATATAACTATAAATGGACATATAGATATAAATATATGATATATTTTTAAAACTTACATTGTGAGACAGTGCATTGATGTCCTCACCCTCACAGTAATCATCAACATGGTCATCAGGAGAATGCTCAGCCATCTGAAAGTTCACATTCACATTGTAAAGTAATTCACATTGTAAAGCTCACATTGTAAAGTTCACATTCACATTGTAAAGTAATTCACATTGTAAAGTTCACATTCAGAAAAATAAAACATATAAAAAAATATAAACATGCCTCTAATATTGTGATTTTTTTATCAATTAACAATCCTTCATTGTGATCTCCGTGCACATACAAGTCATCATTAGCTTCAATATTTGTTGGTGTTGGCAACCCAACTGAGAATGGAATGGAGTCATCATACTTATCATAGTACTCTTCTTCATCTATAGGATCTTCAATGAACTGTCTTTTACCATGAAGAACAACCGACCATTTATCATTTGTAGGATCATCGATATAAAATACTTGTTTCTCCTGTGATGCCAATATGAATGGTTCACCCTTCTCGCCAATATTTTCAAAGTTCACTAAAGTGAAACCCAATTCATCCACTATAACTCCTTTGGTGTTATCAACCCAATTACATTTGAAGAGTAGAATTCTGAAATCTATGTAGTCAAACTCCCATATGTCTTCAATGACACCATAATCTGACATTTTAGCTTCACATGGACTCTTATCCTTTGCACTTGCAAAAAACATAGTCGCCACTTGAAGGGTGACCCCACTGTTTTGGATGACACTCTTATCATCTTGGCGCTTTGTGTAATATGTGAATCCATTAATGTCATACCCTTCATAAGACATAACATTCAATTTTGGTTTAAAGGCGAGGCATTTGATAGTTTCAGTAATATCATCTGGTGTTTGAGATAGTTGATGTAAGACTTTATCTTCAAACCACTTAATAAATGTCTTGTTATGCTTTCTAGCAATCCACATTGTATTGGCTTGAGGATATTGTCTCTTGATGAAATTGGTATGTTCCTCGATATAAACACTCACTTCGTCCATGTTGTGTAAAATATACAAGTGA
Source organism: Alisma plantago-aquatica (assembly GCA_963693085.1). NCBI lineage: Eukaryota > Viridiplantae > Streptophyta > Magnoliopsida > Alismatales > Alismataceae > Alisma > Alisma plantago-aquatica. The sequence goes on along the minus strand of OY856410.1, from coordinate 422,859,438 downwards.
CCTTGTTCCAATTGCTCACGGTTGATTACTTTCACCCGTGATCCCAAAATTCCTTTGCCAAATTGCTCCTCAATATTCTTGTCATTACCAAGAATGTCATTACCACTGAGAAAGTCATTGCAAAAATCCATAACCTCTCTTGCCATATAACCCTCAATAATACTCCCTTCAGGCCAATAACGGTTTCAAACATCACTTTTAAAAATGCTAATGTATCGTTCAAAGGGATACATCCAATGCAAGAAAACTGGTCCCAACATTTTCACTTCCCTAGTCAAGTGGACAACAAGATGTACCATGATATCAAAGAACGACGGAGGAAAATACATCTCAAGCTGACATAGGGTAACAACCACTTCTCTTCACAAATTATCGAGAGTATCAGGGTCAATAACTTTGCTGCAGAAACTGTTGAAAAAGAAACGAAGTCTGGTGATTGCAAACCGTACATGCTTCGACAATATAGATCGAATTGCCACATGCAATACTTGTTGCATTAGAGTGTGACAATCATGAGATTTAAGACCTATCAACTTCAGATCTTTCATTGATACCAATCTACGGATGTTGGATGAGTAACCCTGTGGCACCTTAACATTAACCAAACATTAACAAAAAGCTTTCTTCTCCTTTCTAGACAATGTGTAACAAGCGGGAGGTAAGTATGTTCTCCCATTTCACATAATTATGTTAATTCTGACCTTATTCCCATTTCACGTAGGTCCAGTCTGGATTTTATCCCATCTTTAGTCTTACCTGGTATATTCAACAAAGTACCAATGACACTATCACAGACATTTTTCTCAACGTGCATGACATCGATACAATGCCTGGCTGTCAAAGAACTCCAATAAGGAAGATCCCAAAATATTGACTTCTTCTTGAATAAAGATTTGTCACTCCGTGTGGCCATAGTACATTATGATCTCTTACCAAATTCATTGACAAAGTGTTTTACTCTTTCATAAACAACCTCCCCTGGTATAGGTTTAGGTGCACTCCATTCCTCATTCAATCCATTGAATGCTTTGTGCTTCCTACGATACGGATGGAATTTTGTAAGAAACCTTCGATGACCGAGATATACAGTCTTACCGCCATGTTTTAGTCTTGTTGAATCAATGTTCTCTTCACATATAGGACACGCTTTAGCTCCTTTGACACTATATCCAGACAAATTCCCATATGCTGGAAAGTCATTAATAGTGCAAAACAACATAGCATGCAAACAAAATGTCTCTCTTCATGAAGCATCATAGGTCATCACACCTTCACCCCAGAGTTTCTTTAAGTCATCAATCAGAGGTTCAAGATAAACATCGATATCATTTCCAGGTTGTTTAGGGCCCGATATCAACAACGAAAACATTACGTACTTATTTTTCATACACAGCCAGGGAGGAAGATTGTATATAACAAGCATGACTGGCCAAGTGTACATCCCATATGTACAAAGCCCAAGTCTTAGATTCATCCCATCTGTACAAAGCCCAAGTCTTAGATTCCTGACTTCTTCACCAAATTCAGGGTAAAATAGATCAATCTTCTTCCACTGTGGGGAATCAAACGCATGTTGTAGGATCCCATCATTATTTTTCTTAACATCTGCATGCCACCTCAAATTCTTAGCATCTATCAGATTGTCAAACAAGCGTTGAAATCATGATATTATAGGTAGATACCACATCACCTTGGCAGGAGAACCAGTTTTGGACTCCCCCGAAGTCGTCAATTTATACTGTGGCGCACCACATTTTGGACAATCTTTCAAATCCACATAGTCCTTTTGAAATAATACACAATCATTCAGGCATGCATGTATCTTCTTGGCATCCATTCCCATTGTGCAGAACAATTTCTTTACCTGGTATGTTGAGATTGGCAGCTCGTTTCCTTCGGGAAGCATTTCTTTCAACAAAGACAACAATGACGTGAAGCTTTTGTCGCTCCATCTATTATTAGCTTTCAGCTTATACAATCTCAACACAGTGCTAAGCTTTGTAAACTTAGTACAACCTATGTATAATGATATCTCAGCATCATGCACAATGTTTTTAAAAATGGGAGGTGGATCGGTGTGCTCTACCCCACAACTATCCAACATCGCATTAACGATGTCTACTGGAACTAGTTCATTCACATCTACGTCATCGGAGGCAATTTCTTCTTCCACACAAGCACTGCTATCGACATCCACTGGTTTCGGGTTTGAATTCTCTCGATGCCAGTGCCATTCTGTATAGCCTTGTATAATCTCATTGCACATGACATGACTTTCGATTTCGTCACTAGTGCTGACTTTCAAGTTGTTACCGCAATGCCTACATGGATAGTAGAACCTATCTCCAGGTTGTTTCCTATGTTCCTCGGCAAATCTAATAAATTGGTTAAGACCAGAAATAAACTCTGGGGGTGCAACGATTGCGAATGGACATCCATGATCTATCCATTCTATGATCAAAGAGAAAATAAGTATATATTACAACAAGATTAAGGTCTAGGGTTAACAGATTAGAGTTTTTGCATGGTTAAAACTTTAGGCCAACAAATACATGTGCTGTCATTATTATATATAATAAATGTGTACCACCTATCCCATTCTTGAACACCTAATCTCACTAGTAAGTGTATAATGTCTATTGGGGTTTCAAGAAAATTTCGGCATCATTTCCTCGCTGTTCTCTAAGTACATATGTACTTAGAGAACAAACGGGGAAATGCTACCAAAATTTTCTTGAAAACCAAATACACATTATATACTTACATCCTAAGTGAGATTAGGTGTTCAAGAATAGTCCCAAACCGGGGACTATCCAAGATTTGCTCCTAATGAGTAAATCTTGGACGGGTTTCTAGGCCAACAAATACATGTGCTATCATTCTTATATATAATAAATGTGTACCACCTATCCCATTCTTGAACACCTAATCTCACTAGTAAGTGTATAATGTGTATTGGGTTTTCAAGAACATTTTGGCAACATTTCCCCACTGTTCTCCAAGTATAGATGTACTTAGAGAACAAATGGGGAAATGCTACTGGAATTTTCTTGAAAACCAAATACACATTATACACTTACATCCTAAGTGAGATTAGGTGTTCAAGAACAGTCCCAAACCGGGGACTATCCAAGATTTACTCCTAATGAGTAAATCAAATCTTGGATGGGTTTCTAGGCCAACAAATACATGTGTTGTCATTCTATAACATTGATTTCAACATTTTGAGTGTCCATGCATGTTCATCATCAAGATAAAGATTACACATAAATTAGTATGACCTAGGTGGAGAGATTCATAAATGATTTCAAAATTTCAAACTAGCTCATGCATTATCATCAATCTACATCATACAATAGGGATTCATGTAGATGTTAGGGACACATCACTACAAAATCAGAGATTTAACATTAGGGTTTTAATATCTTACATAGATTGAACACAAGATTTCAGCAATATAGTGAATTCAAGATTATGGTGAAATGTGTATTAGGGTTTTAATATCTTAATTCAACATGCATCAAAATTTACATAATTAGGTCAAGCATTAGTATTCAATTGCAAATGTATCGTCTTCTTCCTGCTCCCTCCTTACCAAATGGATAAAAGCAAGGCCATGACCGTGTGGGCTGGCCACGGTCGTGACCGTGTGGGCTGGCCACGGTCGTGACCGTGTGGGCTGGCCACGGTCGTGGCTATGTTGGCCTACCACGGCCATGCTGGCCAGCACGACCATGGTCAGCCAACACAGCCACGACCGTGGCCAGTCCACACGGTCGTGGTTGGGTTGGCCTACCACGGCCCTCCTGGCCAGCACGGCCGTGGTCGGCCAACACAGCCACGGTCGTGGCCAGCCCACACTATCTTGGCCTTGCTTTAATCCATTTGGTAAGGAGAGGGAGCAGGAGGAAGAAGAGATGGAGGAAGAAGAAGAGGGGCATGGAGGAAGAAGAAGAGGGCTACATGTGGAGCAGCTAGCAACATGTGGAGCAGCTAGCAACATGGAGAAGAGCAGCAGTGGTGTGAGGAGCAGTAGTGGCGGTGAGAATTGAGAAGCGAGCTGGCAGCCGGAGCAGCTAGGCACACGTCCTTGGGTGGCAGAGGGCGTAGACGGCATCAACAACTAGGCGCGCATCCGGGCGGCGGAGGCAGGGAGCCGGTGGCGGGTAGGGAGCCAGCGGAGGGTAGGGAGCGCCAGCGGTGGCGAGCAGGGAGAGGGTGGCGGCGGTGCATAGGGAGGAGGGGCAGAATCACATAATTGCCAGACCCTATTCTCAATCGCAATGAAACAGAGGAAGGGGAAGAGTCTGCTTTTCACGGGTGCTATTATGTTACCGATAGGTGTCGGTTAATAAAAAAACCGACACTTATAACAAAAGGTTTCGGTTATAAATAACAAAACTGACACCTATACTCAATTATAGTCATCAGTTTCTATACCAAAACCGACAACTATCCTCATATGCCGACAAAAAAAATGTTCTCAAATTATAACCATAGTCGTCAGTTTCTTTAGACAACCGACGCCCAATGGTTGTGAAAATTCTCCCGGGAACAACGCGGGAAAACCTATAGGCATCGGTTATTGTAGTAAAACCGACGATCAAAATGTGCCCAATTTCTGTCTCGTGAAAAACCTTTCGTCGTCGGTTTAAAAGTTAATAACCGACGCCATATGTTAAATTTTGGAGGTAATTTTTTTTGCTGGAAATTTTGGATTTGGCGGTTAATTTTAGGCGTCAGTTTCTTAATAAGGAACTGATACTGAATAAAAGTGATACCCGTGTCTGGTCTCCCTTCACATATAGATGTCAGTTTTGTTTTTGAACCGACGCTTTATGTTTTAGGTGTCGGTGTATTTATACAACTGACGTCGTTAAAAGTGATGTTATAAGTCATTTCTGTTGTAGTGATACATCCTAAATTGTGGAATTTCAGTTTTGTTTACTCTAGGTTAGATGTTGTGGGAGATAATGAATTTTACTACCCTAGCTTAATGGGTTAGAGATGTAGCATAGTAAGTTCCCCTATTCTCATGACATGAAGTATTAGGAAGGAAAATGGCCCTTTTGATGTCTCCTAAGCTAATGGTGTTATCATTGGTGGAGAATTTGGATAAAGGGTTTTTGGTGGTTAAGTCTATGAAATCTGCATATTCCCCCTCATATATATCTAGCATTTTAAGGATGTATTTTTTTTAGAAAAATAGAATCCTAACCCATCAAGCATGGAAGTGAAAGAGAAGGGGTTATTGGAGTCCCTAGTAAGATTAGCGTAGAACTCATTAACGGCTTGGGTGGACCAGAAATGAAAGGATGGTTCACGAAACTCCGTCAATTTTTGCACCTTGATGAGCTCGGGGAGGTCAAGGAGCATGATGAAGTCATTGGTGTCCACCAGGCATCGAGGAAGAGGTGTCTTTGAGGTGAGCTTTAGGTAGTGTTCTCGAGTAGCACGTCGTTGAAGGGAATGTCATTGATGACGCTCAAGGATGGAATTACGTTCTTCCCTTCCTCGCCACTACTTGCTTCTTCCCACCGCGCACTGAAGATGAAGCCATCTTGAACAAGTGGAGGTGGAAGAAGAACTAGGGATGGTAGTGGAAGAGTATTTCTGAAGGATACCTATAAAGATTACTAGAGAAGAGGTGGAGAAGAGAGCAATTGAAGTGTGAGTAGAATGGGCGTATTGGGGTCCCTTTTATAGGAAATTAGGGACCTACTTGGTAGACGATTTCATCCTTCAAGAGCCCAACAACTCTCATCTAATTCTCCCTGTAACAGCTAGTTCGGTCGACTGTTGGAGTTTGAAAAATGACCATTGCAATGAGGATTTGGTTGGAAGATTTTTTTGGTCGAGATATTTGTCGGCCAGAATGATTTACCAACATATATGATTTTAACAGAACAATCTTTGGTCGATAATTTCTACGACCGGAGAGAGTCTTGGTCAAGAACTTTGTCGACCAAAACTGGTTTCGTGTGAATTTACCAATTTCAAGCAAAATATCTTGTTATTTCTAATCAAATCATGCAAAAATATGCAAGTTAAAGCTTTGTTTAGTTGAGATAAGACAATCAAATTTTGAGCTAGAGTCTTCTACCTCTAGAAGGTCTTACCCACTCTTGAAAGAAATTGGACACCTTCTCTAAGGAGATCTCCTTCTTGCACCGATTCTTTTTACTGGAAGGATTTATGCACTCCACTCCCAGATTTTCATCCTTGACCTTCTCCTTCACATTAGAGAAGCTTTTGCACCTTCTCCTTCCACTTGGAGAAGCCTTGCACCTTCTCCTGCACTTGGAGAAGCTTTCAACAAATTGATCTTGATGAAAGGGGTTGATCCACTTAACCCATAATGATTCTTTATTAGTTACAACACTCCACTGATTCTTCAAAAGATCAGTAGTCGACCAGTCATTAATAGATCGAATACCAAGGCCCCCCTCTTATTTTGACCTATAGACCAATTTCCAAGACACATAATGGACATGCTTCTTCTCCACTGTATCATCCCACAGGAAATCTCTCATATAGAGCCCAATAATTTTGATCATAGACTTAGGAATAGTAAAGGTAGAGGACCAAAAAATACTATAAAAAGAAAGTGTTGAAATGATCAATTCTACTCTCCCTACTTGCTAAAGAAGACAAAACTTCCAAGACTCAAGCTTCCCTCTTATTTTATTAACAATAGGATTACACATTTCTTTGGTCAAACAACCAATAAATAAAGGAATCCCCAAGTATATGATTGGTAAGGAGAACACATTAATATTCAAAATCAAAGAGATATCATAGTCAGTATCATTCTTGCTCATTTTTTTTGGCTTTTCTCATTATTGAGATACAAACCCGATACATAACAAAGGGAGCCAAGAACCATCTTCAAACCAAGAGCATTCTTCTTATCAGATTTAGAGAACAACAAAAGGTCATCAACAAAAATTATATGTGAGATTTTAATCCTTTCAAAAGTAGCTATCAGATCTAACTCCTCTTTCTTCACAGTAGAATTGAGGATAGTACTAAGACCTTGCATTACAATGACAAACAAATAGAGAGAGGGGGTCTCCCTATATCACTCCATTCAAAGAATCAAATTGAGCAAAAGAGGTAACATTAACTAGAACCTTAAACAAAGCTGAGGAGAAACACTCCCTTATCCATTCAATCCAACAACTAAGGAGACCCATTTTCGAGAGCAAAAACAAGATATAATCACGCTTGATAGTGTCATAAGTGTTACCTAGATCCACTTTAACACACATATTTTTCTAATCTCCCACAAAAGTACTAAGCACATCATTAGCCAAAAAATTGCATCCCCAATATTCCTCCCATGTACGAATGCAACTTGATTACTATCAATCACAGAAGGCAGAATAAACTTCAATCTATTAGAAAGGATTTTCATAATAACTTTATAGATCAGGTTGCATAAGGAGATAGGACGGAAATGTTTAAATAGAGAAGCAACACAAACTTTAGGAATCAAGGTAATGATATTACTATTTTATTCTTTGACTAATTTCCCTGTGCTCAAGAAACTCTTAACAACATAAATAACCTCTTCACCAATAATATCCCACAAAGACTTAAAGAAAACATCATTGAAGCTGTCTGGCCCTGGGGCCTTATCTTCTTTCATAGACTTGAGCACCCCTTCCACTTCAATCCTCAAAACAGGTTTCCTTAGTTCATCAAACTGATTCTTAGAAAGCAAAGGCATATCCCAATAGTCATCCCAATGAACTAACAAGTTAGGAGTGGAGTTGAATTTTTTTCGTAAAAGAGCTCCACCTTTAATATAATAGAATCAGGATCATAGATATTCTGGCCATCTTCAAATTGGAGTACATTACTATTATTATGCAATCTTCTCATTTTCAATGATGCATAAAAAAGGGCAGAATTTCTATCTCCTAATTTCATCCGCTATACTATACTCTTTTGTTTAACAAAGTTTTCCTCATCATTGAGAGATTTAATAGCCTCAACTCTCACATGAGAAAGAATCTCTTGCTTCAAGAAATCTCCTAGATTAGTATCAACATTCCTCTATAAAAGGGATGCCTTCAGTTCTAACTCTTTCACCTTAGAAAAAAGATTACCAACCACCTCCTCATTCCATTTTTCTAAAGAAAAAGAAACAACATGCAACTTCCTATAAAATATGAACATAGGAGAGCCTACCACAATAGTATCATGCCAAGCCTTAGCAACAACCTCCTTATATCCAATCTGAGAAGTCTTAATGTTTATAAACCTAAAGGGTGTAGGATACTTCTTATCCACATCAAGCCTTAAAACAATGATTTTATGATCACTAACTAAAGGCGAAACAACTTCACCCCAACAATTAGGGAAAGTAGTAAAAAAACTCATGTTACTGAACATATGATCAATCCTAGAGAAAGTGCTCTTGTAACTCCTACTATGGCTATCCCATGTAAAGAAGGGACCCTTAGTAACCATTTCAAGAAGCTGAGTGTCAGAAAAAACATCATTGAACTCTTTCATACATCTTTTAAAAGGTCAGTGTTTCCTCATTCTATCACCAACAAATCTCACAACGTTGAAATCTCCCATCACACACCAGCAAGCCGGGTTCATAGCATAAAAATTCCTCAGATAATCCCACAAAATAGATCTATTAGAGTCAGCTCTATCACCATAGACAATTGACAAGGAAAATTAAACCATGTTCTTACTCACATTGCAATGTATAGCATGCTCACAAATACAAACCCCATCAACTTTCATCAATGAATCACACCATAGAAAAATAATATAGGTATAAGAATAGAACTAAGATTATCAACATAACTAGATCTAGGATAGAGAGTGTTAAAAAAATTGTTCAGATCATCCTTCTTCACTCGTGATTCTAAGATAATGTAAATATCAACCTTCTATCTATTCAGGACATTCTAAATGTGAGGAATCTTATTACTACCTCCCCTCACATTCCATGACATCACAACAAAGGGACTAACCATTTGGGATGTTAGTAGTAACATGACCCCCACCATTCTACTATACAATGCCTTCCCTCTATGCAAAAAATTCATTATCATCATAATTTGATAGAGGAGAATACTTGTTCACTGATTCATGGATCTTCCTCCCCATATGCTTCACCGAAACTTTAGGAGGAGACTTATGCCTTTTATTCATTGTTTCCCAACCAACCATAGGAGAAGCCATCAGTGTAATATTCACACTACTAACAACAAAATTATCCACCAATAAAGGTATAGATTCCTCCACATTACCATCCTCAACATCAATTAAAACCTCACTATCATCCTCCATAGTCTACTTCCTAGGAACCTAGACCTTCTTCATCTTCTTCTTTAGAATACCTTCATCTAGCTTCTCTATTCCACACAAAAAGGATTCATGGCAAAAAAAACCACACGACATACACCTAGAACGCTCCCATTCATACTCAAACTCAATTGTGTCACATTGACCATCTTCAGACATGTGAAAGGCGACGTTAGATGGAATCATTACCTGCATTTTAGCATATTCCAATCTTCCAAACTCTGATGTTATATTATCAGGATGCAAAGGCTTTCCCACATAGGAGCCAATATGATTAAACATCTTAGCATCCCACAACTCCAGAGGAAGGTTGTGAATCTTAAGCCATATGGTAATTTCTATCAGTTTCATTTTTTCAAGCGGATCTCCCCTTTCCCATTTTTTAATGATCAATGGTTTTCTAGCAACAAATCAAGGGCCACCTTCAATGGTAGTCAACATGTCCTCATCATTATCAAACATCACTATGAAGAAACTACGTCCCTTGGATTTAACTTCCATTGAACCTTTCACCCGCCAAATCTGAGCAAGGTTTTTTGCAAGCACTGACCAGTGGGGCTTCAATCCCACATCATAACCAATCGCTATTCTACTCCACCTGGCAACATGTCTCTCAGCAATAGCATTCGAGTAAAATAGTTTCCCATCAACTACCTGGATCTTCATATTCTGTAAACTAACATGGCTACTAACATCTTTGTTCTTAAATAGATATGACCACTGCCTATCTTCATCCAATAGAAATGAAACTCGTCATCCCTCTCAATCACTAATGAGACTCCACAATCTTCTAAGCAGCCAAGACTAGAGGGTCAGGTGCCTTCTTGACACCATAATTCACCCCCCTAACTCACCTCAGTCGCCTCCGTGCGAGCCATCACAAGATTGTGACAACATAAATATAATTGGTCGATTCATAGAACAAGCACAAAAATGGGAAGAAATACATTTAACAAATAGAATCTGGGATTCAAATACAATTAAAATAAGTTACATGCTATGGTGCTACTACCCATACCCTAGTATGTAGGTTTTAATAGCTCATGATAGAAATATGCACAATAGTAAGGATGGGGATAGAAAAAGTCATGTTGTCAGAATCTAGCAATAATAAAGCAGTTGTCATGCGTATGATGATGGTTACTTTTCTCCCTTCATTTTTTCGTGCACTTGAGGGGGGTTCTAAGACACCTCAAATGAGATGTCTTGTTCTTGCCCCCCCATTTTATAGGGGAATGTGGTCCTAAAACCCTTAGAATATGTATTGAAGGAGGCTATAAAGATTGGTTACGCTACACCAGTTAGTCGGTTGGAGGCCCAGTCGGTCAATTGGGGTGAGTTGATGCTTGAGTTTTTATGTAGGCTATTCAATTGGTTGGAGTCTAATTGGTTGACTAGGTGGCTTGTTATAACATGGATTTTCACTATATTTATATAATAGATTTGAATGCAAATAATGATTTGATAAGGATATATTAGGAATCTTGGTACCTTATATATCTTGTTTGAAACTTTTGGTTTGAGAACAAAAATTCTCCATATGGAATCGATTTTGTGTGTTATAGTGTTTACAATTATACATTAATAGATATTGGACAAATAAAGAGAGGAAGATCCAATAATAACGAAATTACTAATAGTAGTGGACAATTATATTTGAAATATGGAAATATGTGGAAAATACTAGAAAACAATTGGTGGAAGGAAACAAATAAAGTTTGTTGTTGTCTAATATTGTACTTAATGAAAAAATATCAAAATAAGAAATTTTGCCAATTTTGGGTGGGAAAAGAGTTAATTGATGCCTTAAATAAATCAAATAAAGGAAATACTTTGAGACAAAGAAAGGTGTTATTGACTTTTGTATCTTAGCTCCAAATCTTTCCCACACTGAGATCAATTGGATTAAAGGAGAGAGATATGAATTATTTCATTTTTCTAAAGTGAAAGGATTCAAAGAAATACATTAAACATCACAATTGCAACCAATAAAAGACGATACTTTTATTTTAAGTGCACACCTTGGTGTCCATCTGATCCTGGATTGATGGTTAGTAGACCATCTCCTACCTTTGACTAAGAAGGAAACCAGTCATAGTGTTGTCAGTTCCTCTGTTCACACATGTATCCCTCCTCACTTCTTACGAGGACCTAAAAAATATCCCACTATAATTAGAAAAGGATTCCGCATCGACCCATCCTAGGTTTTGTCTACTTTGGAAGGTAATTAAAAGTTTCTACAGTTGACCAGAGGGTCAGAGGCCTATCACCCATAGCCTTGACTATATAAAGGGGTAGAACCCCCCTGTGAGACAATCACCCCTTGAGCTAGTCTCTACTCGACTCCAAGATGGATCCTATGCCCTTAATTCTTCTTCACCACTATTTGTGACCTCTTGCCCCTCCCTATACTTTTTCAAAGAACCTTATCATCGTCCCCTCTACTCTGACCACCTCTGAGAAATCTAGGAACACAGTTGAGACTGATAAGGCGTGATGGAGAGGAAGATACCCTCATCTACCACTCAGGAGTGTTAGAGTGCAGAGTCAACAAGTGAGTTGACTCACGCAACAAATGGTTCATGAGGATCAGGGAGGAAGACGATCAAGGAGGAAAAGTCCCCTTTGCCCTGCATTTCTTCTAATAAGGTAAGGGTAATTCCATCCTTTCTTCCTTTCTTTCTCATCTAAGTGAGCAGACCCAGGTCCCACCATGGCATGAGACTATTGTCTTGGTCATGGCCTACAACATGCCTGCTTTACATAGTCAACCGCCTAGGAGGTGAGTCTTGATTGGCCCAAAATGAAATATTTTACAAAATCCAAGAAAATTGTAGGACTATCTAAATATAACAAAAATGTATATGATTTTGATCACAAAAATCCTAGGAATCTAATGAAACTAGTTCCATGACCTAGATCTATCTCTAGTTACAAAATTTTATAAAGATATAATCTTTAATGTAAATTCATATGTGAAATCCCTAATTTCATAAGACTACTGAAATTGATGATCATAATTTGATTGATTGGACTTAATGAGTTAAGATTTATATTTATGGACAAAAAGGGACATCTTGATCTAATTTAAGTTAAAGAATTCACATGTTGTTAAAACTAGTATTTGTAAGTTAAAATGTATTAAAATTTGGTAATTAGGGTTTGGGAATCTTAACCATAATGAAACCCTAATTTGACCCCAAAACCCTAACTTGGAAGCCAAGTTAGTTTCAATGACAGTTTGTGAACACAATAGAAATACTCGGGTGTCATGCATTAATTATAGGGTGATTGCTTATCGGTTGCATCTACTCCTGATTGCTTGGAAATTAAGTCATCTATGCTAAAGGTATGTGGTTACACCTATGACTACTCGCCTTAATGACTTTCATGCTTTCCAAAGTTTTCCAGATTGATTACGATTAAACTATTAATTGTTTATTTACTTCCTACCACCTATAAGTCCCCTATGAGTATCACATTATATAAGGATAACTTGCTCAACTATACTATCTCTGGTGGGTTAATGATACATGTGGGATGTATGAATTGTCATGGAAATGACAAGTGATCAAGTTGGGACATGAAGATCATGAATACACCAAGATGGGATAGGATGGTCATTATTAGGCCAAGCCGGGAAAGCAAGGCCATTACAAACCAATCCCAAGAATGGAAAGGTTATGAGAAGCCCACTATAGGGACAAAACCCTAGTGAGAGGGTACCCCACAAAGAATACTCCAGTGAGGGAGTACACCATAGAAATTGAGTGATTAGGGGTTGAGAAGTTAGAAAGAAAATGCATGTTCAATTTTGAAATCAAAATTGTTAATATGGAAAATTATGATGTTACACCTACATGCAAAAATGTTGTTTCCCTCACATACTTAGTATATCTTTATATATTGATCGTGTTTGTTTCAAGCCATTTTAGGTTAAACTGTAATAAATATGAGAGGTGGACATTCAAAGAATAAGACAAAAATGAAAAGATGCTTAAAGTTATCCTAGAGGACTTAGATAGTTAGATTTTCTTCCTACATCAACATATAGATTTACATTCCATGTATCTCCCTAGAGGATATTCAATGTTAATATTGTTGTCAAACTCTTTTCCATTCAATAAAAATTATATTATTATTAGTTATTTTCAAAACCTTGATCCTATAAATATGATAATGGCCGTTGCCCTCTCGTCTACCATAATTTGGGATAATAAGTGGAGGGGGTCGTGTAAAGAAGAGAAAACACCTCCTTACTAAAAATTTGAACAATAAAACCTCTAGTCCAAACACACTCAAAAGGTATGATGGAGTGGGTGTAAAATTTTCAAATCTTTATATAATGGTAACAAAAGACCAAAGTATAGCAGCGAAATAAAAACTTGACTATATTCAATTATAAAACAAAGGGTTACAAACTTACATCACAAGGATCCATGTAGAGGAAATCCAAACCACATCAAGATTGTATCTAACATTCGTCATCACAAACTAAGTCTAGGTCAATATGCCATGCATCCAAGTCCACCACCTAGGGTTGGAAGCATACCCCAGTAAAAGAGAAATAATAGGAGACATCAACAAAGGCTGGTATGTGCATACTAAAAAGAAAATTGAGAAATTTATAAGGAATAAGGGACATCAAAATAAAAGGCTTCCCATGCAAGAGATAGGGACTACCCAAAAAGAGGGCATAAAAGATTAAGATCATAACAAAAGAGATACTTGCCATATGTAAAATAATAAAGATTGTACAATACTGGAACATAAAGCAAGTAGGGAACACACCCCACAATCCACATCAATAACCTGCATGCATGTGAGATAAGCATAGCCCTAGAACAATATAAACACAAAGGTGGCCAAGGCTTCACATCCTTGAAAACCTGATAGAGAATGACTCACCATCAATCTCCCAATATATATAAAAGTTGAGCCAAGGCTTCACATCCTTGAAACTCGGGTATGGGGCACCACCACCACCAACCCATAAGAAAAAAGGGCACACACCCAAAAACCAAAGTAATTTACCTTATTCTAGTGTTACTGATTCACATAGCATGTTTAATGTAGAGGCAAGTAGAAAGTATAGTCAGATTTATACAATGTTTCCATCACACAATGGTCACCACAACATATAACATCCACTTCAAAGTGGGCATATATCACAAAGTAAACTTCCACATCACAGTGGGCATATAATATCAAAAGTCCAACTTGCACCAAGGCAACAAGATAATATCCCAAGAGAATATCCATGATCACAAGATCAATAACAAAATAAGATACTTCACATGAAGCATGATTTCAAAAGAACAAGACAATGTGTAGGCTAATGTCCATAGGACCAAAAGTAAGACAAAAATAGGATAATTGCTCAAGAAGAATAATTGGGGATGCAAACATACCTCAACTTCAGAATCAAACATTCCAAAGTCACTTCTAGGTCCAAGCATAGGCTTCCAAAGCACCTATTAGCATATATGTGGGATTAGGTTTATATTTTATTGATTTCATAAACCCTAAAAACCACCTTTTTCTCAAAATATGAATTAGGTTTCCAAAACTATGCCATATTTTAGATTAGGTTATTAGGATTCCAAAACATATTTTATTATATTTTTCTGACTGATAGATAATTAGTTATGAATTTTGCAAGTTAATTCATATTTAATTAGATTTATGAAAACATGTTATTAAACATTATATTTATCCATTAAAACTTATACCATTATAAAGACCTTCTTTTTATGAATCCAACGGGTATTTTTGCATATTTGTTTGACCATCAATGAATTAGTTATGAATTTTTAAGCATCGACCAATCAGGAAATTGCAAATCAGAAAAGTAGAGGCGAGAGAGAAGAGAGAGAGGGAGAGGGCCGTAGGTCTGAGTTGGCCCAATCAAATCCGGACAACTCGGTCGGCCACTCAACAACAACAACTGGTCGAGGTGCAAAATCAAAAGAGAGAAGACCCAACGAAAAGACCAAAAATCCCTAAACAAAAAACCAATGATAGAAGAAAAGAGGAAGGTTAAAGAAGGAAAACTGTACATGACCTTGTTCCCCTGCGAACACTATGCGAAACCAATGCATAGCGAGGTGATCTTTGAGTTCCAGAACTCGATCCAAGGGAAACGAGGCAAAGGTGCCTAAAAGAACTTTGTTTCTAAGATTCTGTAGGACTCAACGAGCCAAACCACAGAGAGAACGACCATCTAAAGCCTGGGATAGGCTCTCTGTCATTACTGAAAGAACCAAGAATCTTGGGTAGAAAGAACGGGTTGAAGAAAACTCAAACAGATGGCGGGGAAGAACAACCATACACAATCGGAGCTAAAGGTCGAGTCGGCAAGTGAAAAGGTGAACCAGAAGTCGCCAATCACTGAGAAGGTCAAAAACCAAAAGAATGAGGCAAAACTATAGTACCTTCAAATCGAGCAAACCAAGAACCCCTGTAGCTCACCCATGCCTCCAGGGGTCGAACCCGACCAAGAGAAGCCTCCATAGAGCCCTAGGAGACCACCACTGGAGTTGTCGGTGATGAACCAGGTAGTCGCAAAAGGGAGAAGCAGTTGCAGGGCGATCGAGTCGAAAGCAGCCGTTGGCGACGATCACTGGATGCTTGAGGATCGTCAGGGAGGCCCTATTTATAGGAGTGGAGCTAAGGTTCCATGGGAAAACCATGCGGAGAAGGAAACAGGGGAGGCAGGGGAAGCTTCTCATCGACTTGGTGATTGAGAGAAGGATTCCCCATCAAAGTAGGGATCTCTAAAACGGGAAAGATGCGAGGATTGCAAAAAGAAAGCTAGAAATCCATAGGGAGAAAAGGGGAAAGAGATATAAGCCACAGAATTTGCCTGCTGCTATTCGGAGAAATACGAGTTTGAGTCGGACTAGGCGGGCGAAGGAGGAGGGTCCAGAGCCATTCATTGAATCTGCGAAATCTGAGATTAAAAGGGAGCCGTCCGATTAGGCCGAAATAAGAGGAAATAAAAATCCAAGCCGCATGATAGCATATAATTCGGAAACTATAGTCCCAATGTGAATAGGATTAAAGTGACATTGCAATTAATGTACTTTTTATCTTTCCTCTTTTAAGTGTCCAAAACTTATACAAATTAAACCAAACTTGACACACAAGTTAATTTAAACATGTAGATTCCGAATCTCCAATTAGATTTTACTTTTGGAAACATTAGATATGTGATTTAATATATTCTTTGTTTCTATTTCTTGATGCATTAATGACACATAGATTAAACAAATTACGTGAAACTTCATACACAAATTAACTTAAGTGTGTTGAATACAAATTTGCCTTTATTTCCATCTTTTGGTGTCATATATCATATTTATTTATTACTTACATCTTTTAGATAGTTTCTCGCTCCTGACTTACTATATTATTTCAAGGTTATCCAAATTAGATGAAAATTGGCATGTAGCCTTATTTTGATGTGTATATTATGAATTTTGAGTTTGTTTTTCACTTTTGAGGTCATTTATTATTTTATTTGATATTTTGGGGAAAACACTCATGTTCTTTTCCAATTTGAATTAAATGAATTATTATTATGTGAATAAAGTGAAACTTGACTCCCAAGGTAATTGGGACCCAAGGAACACGATTTTAAACTTATATTTCACTTTTGGGATTTATTTTTATGAGATATGTCATATGGCCCATTAGTGGACCATTAATTTATTTACTTATTCAATTAAGTTCTTTATCATCTTATTATCACCAAACGAATTATGTGGCATATTAGATTACATTATTCATGCATTAGCTTCTTGGGAACATTCTAACCTCAACCTTGTTTAGTAATACCTAAAAGGTCAAACTACTAGGGTAGGGTCCAAGATCCGGTATGTTACAACACTCCACCCCTTAAAAGGATTTCATCCTCGAAATCTATAGATCCAAACATCAACTATCAAGTATACTCCACCCCTGAAAAAGGTTCAACCTAACAAGTCAAACTAAACAACTTTTTAGAGCTACCCACATCTTTTAGTTGTGAAGGTTTTAGATATTTTTATGTTTTTTTTAGGTATCCAACTAAAAGTCACCATCTAGGGTTGAGTTATAGGTCCTCGAGTCTCTAACCTATCAACCCTTCATGAACATCCAAAAGTCATAGGGTAGGTCAACTATACCATTATATCAAACCTAATCACAAAACTAGGGTTAGATTCTACTCAAACTAGAGTTTCTCTTCATTGTGACTTACTTCGAGAAAACATCGACAAACCAAAGAAAGTTTTGTACATATAGTAGTATAATGGAAATAATTTTGTGTTAATGAAAAACTTTGCGATGTAAAAGCAACATGCTAGCAAAAATCAATACGAAAACCAAGTCACAATTTATCCATATCAATGTCTTCTCATAACCTAATCTTATCCTCAAACAAACCTTATTTTACAAAAAGATCATCATTGACCAAATCTAGGGTCAACATCTCACTTGGAGGCAACTAACTAAGTCAATGGTTTAACTAGGGAGATAAAATTGAAATAGTCAGATTTCGACTACCATGAGCTCTGATACCATGATGTAAAGAAGAGAAAACACCTCCTTACTAAAAAATTGAACAATAAAACCTCCAGTCCAAACACACTCAGAAGGTATGATGGAGTGGGTGTAAAATTTTCAAATCTTTATATAATGGTAACAAAAGATCAAAGTATAGCAGCGGAATAAAAACTTGACTATATTCAATTATAAAATGAAGGGTTACAAACTTACATCACAAGGATCAATGTAGAGGAAATCTAAACCACCTCAAGATTGTCTCCAACCTTCATCATCACAAACTAAGTCCAGGTCAACATGCCATGCATCCAAGTCCTCCACCTAGGGTTGGAAGCATACCCCTGCAAAAGAGAAACAATAGGAGACATCAGCAAAGGCTGGTATGTGCATACTAAAAAGAAAATTGAGAAATTTATAAGGAATAAGGGACATCAAAATAAAAGGCTTCCCATGCAAGAGGTAGGGACTACCCAAAATGAGGGAATAAAAGATTAATATCATAACAAAAGAGATACTTGCCATATGTAAAACAATAAAGATTGTGAAATACCGGCACATAAAGAAAGTAGGGCACACACCCCACAATCCACATCAATAACATGCATGCATGTGAGATAAGCATAGCCCTAGAACAATATAAACACAAAGGTGGCCAAGGCTTTACATCCTTGAAAACCTGATAGAGAATGACTCACCGTCAATCTCCCAATATATATAAAAGTTCAGACAAGGCTTCACATCCTTGAATCTCGGGTATGGGGCACCACCACCACCAACCCATAAGAAAAAAGGGCACACACCCAAAAACCAAAGTAATTTACATTATTCTAGTGTTACTGATTCACATAGAATGTTTAATGTAGAGACAAGTAGAAAGTATAGTCAGATATATACAATGTTGCCAACACATAATGGTCAACACAGCATATAACATCCACTTAAAAGTGGGCATATATCTCCAAGTAAACTTCCACATCACAGTGGGCATATAATATCAAAAGTCCAACTTGTACCAAGGCAACAAGATAAGATTCTAAGAGAATATCCATGATCACAAGATCAATAACAAAATAAGATACTTCACATGAAGCATGATTTCAAAAGAACAAGAGAATGTGTAGGCTAATGTCCATAGGACTGAAAGTAAGACAAAAATAGGATAATTGCTCAAGAAGAATAATTGGGGATGCAAACATACCTCAACTTCAGAGTCGAACATTCCAAAGTCACTTATAGGTCCAAGCCTAGGCTTCCAAAGCATCTATTAGCATATATTTGGGATTAGGGTTAGATTTATATTGATTTCATAAACCCTAAAAACCACTTTTTTATCAAAATATGAACTAGGTTTCCAAAACCATGCCATATTTTAGATTAGGTTATTAGGATTCCAAAACATATTTTATTATATTTTTTTGACTTATAGATAATTAGTTATGAATTTTGCAATTTAATTCATATTTAATTAGATTTATGAAAACACATGTTATTAAACATTATATTTATCCATTAAAACTTATACCATTAGAAATATGATGCGATGATTTTGAGTCGCATTTATAGACCTTTTTCATATGTGTTTTGTGCTCTAATTACTCATTTTTATGGATAATATTGCATAATTCACTCATTTCGGTCTTTGCCATCATTCTATGTCAAATCCCCTTTGTTTTACCATTTTTTGAGCATTATTTATCATATTATCATAATTTGTGTGGATTTACTTGGTCTTATTGTGAAATTTCAGGAAAAACAAGTATTTGCTTCCGTCGATACCATCGACGGAAGTCGATACCATCGACGGAAGTCGATACCATCGACCAAGCCACAGGTTGCCAGCCGAGAGGAGCAGCACAGAGTCGATACCATCGACACTCAAGTCGATGGTATCGAGATCCCTTCAGATTGCTGGAGAGGAATCCGTCGATACCATCGACCCAAGTCGATGGTATTGAGATGACCACAGGCGCTCAGACGAAAAGAAAAGAAAGCTGCCGCTAATACGCTGGGTCGATACCATCGACCCGTGTCAATGGTATCGACGCCGGCAGATATGCATTGGATCTGTTTTGATCTCGATCGGACGACTGTTGTTATTTGATGACCTAATTAGGGACTTATACCTAATGACGGCCGCCCACACGAGAGGAGAGGGGAATTTGGCATTGCACGAGTGCCGAGGAAGGAGAGAAAGGAGAACGGAGGCCAGAAGCTCATCCCGGGGTGATTCGGACGCTGCGGAAGACGAATTCCACCACCGACAGGCGGGGAAGCTCGTATTCTACGCTAAGGATCTACCGGTTCTTCTCCGTTCAGGGGTTTTCCCACTTGTTTCACATTTTTCTTATGAGTTCCCCTATTTTTACCATGTATTCGTGTGAGATGAACATGAGAGGCTAAAACCCTCCATCTTTAGGACCGGGAGTAGCCCGAGAATGCATTGTATGACAATTTTATATTGATAATTCATATTTTCTCTCTTAATTCCGTGGTATAGTTTCATTTTCACCATATATATTGTTATGCTTGATCACCATAATAATAACTTAATGCCCTTAGTCACTTCGACAGAAGGATTAACGGTTGAAAAGAGACGAAACCTACATTAATCGATAAAACCCTTGACAAAGGAGTTGTAAAATTAATGGTGGAAACTGAGAGATCGTTTATAATGCGCTTAGTTTAGGGGAATGATTACTACGATGGTGGAATCAACCTAAACCTAAGTAGTGAGTTACACCACGACAGTGGGTAATTCTATTTTCAGGCCACTACCCGGATAGAGAGAGAAGAGTGAGGAATTATATAAAACCTAATACAATGTTGACCCGCGGCGAAACCGCAATCCTAAAGATATCCTTTTGAATTGATTAAATTAACCTTTAATCAATTGTTTTCATTATTTCATTTTATTTTCTTTTAATTTCGACAACAAACCTTACTTTGTTATTCGGCCTAGCTGATTGCGATTAGTTAGTAGAAGTCTCCAATAATTCACGTGTCCCTGAGTTCGACTCGGGCCTCACAAATGCCTATATTACTCGACGCGTATACTTGGTTTAAGCGCGTAGTAAAATACACGTCAAGTTTTTGGCGCCGTTGCCGGGGACACGGCGAATTATTGGCACTTTGAGTGCTAAGAGCGGCCACTCTAGGCCACATTTTTTTTTATTTTGAAACAATTTTAAATATTCTTAAATTTCTCTATAATTGTGTTTACTCGTTCAAAGCATAGTACTGAACCCCGATTTTCTTATTTCAGGTACTTTGCATGGTGCATACACGTAGCGCAGACTACGCGAATCGCACACCTGAGGTTCCACCTCCGGGACCAGAGGACGAAGATTACTACGAGAAAGATCACCAAAGCGACATAGATTCTGAATCTGAGCAAGAGCAAGCAGAAGAAATGGCCGAACCACAGACAATATGGGAGAAGATCAAAGTGTCTTCTTCATCAGCTTCAAAGGGGCCTATCAAGAAATAGGGGCTCAACATTCCAACCTACAAGATTGATCCAGCGTTGATTAACTTGGTTAAATCAAATGCATTTCACGGGTTGAAGAATGAGGACCCAGTGGCACATATCAGTCAGTTCGTTGAAAAATGCGATATGGTGAAGATAGACAGGTTCCCACAGGATGTTCTGTACCTCAAATTGTTCCCAAGCTCCCTGGCAGGAGTTGCGAGAGAGTGGCTACATAACCTCGACGATGAGTTTGTTGAATCATGGGATCATATGGTGGAGGTTTTCTTCGAGAGGTTTTTCCCTCCTGAGAAGACCAACGACATGATTAGGAAGATTCACAATTTCACCCAACAGGCGGGTGAAACATATTCTGAGACCTGGGAGCGATTCCAGGTCATGTTGAGGAGATGTCCGCATCATGGACTGGACAAAAAGACACATGTGAAGATCTTCTATTTTGCTCTCTCCGAGCATGATAGAAGCAACTTGGACTCGGCCGGTTCAATATTTTTCTTGAACAACACTGATACGAGATGCTGGGAAATAATGAAGAACATGGCACGAAAGCAATCCTGGGGAGAAAGAGAGAGAGGCCCAGTTGAGCAAGCAAGAGTTGCCAGTGAGTCCAAGGCAATGAGAGAGTTAAATGAGAAGATGGATCTTCTCGCAAAGAAACTACTGCAGAAGGAAGACAATGAGTCCGAGGAGGAGGCTCAAGTCATGTACATGAGGCAACAACAAGGGTAAAGGAACAATGACTATTCATGGCGAAAGGACAAAAAGTTCTCATGGAAGGATCCGAACAATTTTCTGCAGGATCCGTACGCCAAGCCTGCACCAGCCACAGAGGACAAGAGCACGGAGTTGCTCAATCAGGTCATCAAACAAAACCAGGAGTTAATGAACACATTTGGGCAACAAATCAAGCAACAGGGTGAATTTATGAACCAATTTGGGCAGACTTTGCAGAGTCATGGGGCTCAAATGAGAACTATAGAGACTTCCATGGCGCAGATGGCGGCTAAAATTGCAAGCTTGAAGAAGCCAGCACATCCGGGTTTTCCGGGTAACACCAATGTTCCCAGGGGAAACCAGCAGGCCAAGGCCATTCTACTGAGGAGCGGTAAGAAAGTGTTGAATCCAAGGGCGGATGACACAAGCACACCGCAGGACAAAGTTGAAGATGCAATCATCAAGGAGCAGCCCACACCTGTCACAGGGCAAGCTGAAGATATAGCTGAGAATGGTAATGAAGAACAAGCTGCTGAGGAGGAACCGCAGAAATTGACACCCTATATGCCACCTCATCAAAGGGCACATACTATTCCGGTCCCTTATCCCAATAGTGCAAAGGCAAGGAAGGTGGATGCACAATTCAAGAAATTTCTGGATAGCTTTAGAAAGTTATCGGTAAATATTCCGTTGTTAGAGGCGATTGAGCAAATCCCATCTTACGGGAAATTTCTAAAAGATGTCATCAACAAAAAGAGGAAAATACCCGACACTGAGGTCGTGGTGCTCAAGGAGCAAGTGAGTGCTTTTATTATGGGCACTTTGCCGCCGAAGAGACATGATCCCGGTTGTTTCAATATTTCTTGTTTTATCAGGAAGTTCAAATTTGGAGAGGCACTTTGTGATTCTGGGGCAAGCATCAATTTGATGCCCCTTTCTACATTCAAGAAGCTTGGATTAAAGGAATCAAGGCCAAGCAACATGACTATCCAACTGGCCGATAATTCTGTGGTGAAACCGTATGGAATCTACGAGGATGTCTTGGTAAAGGTAGACCATTTTGTTTTTCCGGCTGATTTTGTGGTTATGGAAATGCAGGACGAGCATGGCAATGAGTTGCTACTAGGACGCCCATTCCAAGCAACAGCCGATATGATCTTGGAGATGGGAAGAGGTTGCTTGACCTTGGGCATTGCAGATGATCGCTTTGAGATGGTCATGCCCACTAGCAATGCATCTACTAAAGCAAAAGCACAGTGCAACATGGTGAAACATGTGGAACACAATATCTCACTTTGTCTTGGGAAGCCATTCTTGGATATGGCTCATGTGATGAGCAAGATGGATAATGGGACCTTAGCTGTGGACATTATGGAGCAAACTAAAGTTGTCTCTTTAGGCAAGGCTGTTGGGTTTCCAAATGATGAAAATGAGGACATTCCACCTTCTTGGGAGGATGATGCGATTATTACTTCAGTTTTTGATGCATATCCGGAATTTCCTTTGGAGGCGTGTTTGCTAAATGTCACTTATGATTGGATGCTGAGTACTTCACTCAAGGAGTGCGCCAAAATGCTTCAGATGCTTCCATGTTTCTACACGAGGCACTATGAAAACTTAGGTACACTTCCACCACCGCTGCAATCATCTCTTATTTGCCCGCCGGAGTTGGAGTTGAAGCCACTGCCCCCGCATCTTAAGTACGTCTTTCTAGCTGAGAAGGAAAAGTTACCAGTGATTGTATCTGCATACTTGAGTGCGGCTGAGGAGGAGCAACTACTGGTAGTGCTCAAGAACCACCGTGGAGCCTTTGGGTGGTCAGTCGCGGACATCAAGGGGATCTCCCCTACACTTTGCCAGCACAAGATTCGGCTCGAGGAGGGAGCCAAACCAGTCATTCAGCCTCAAAGACGGTTGAATTCGAGCATGATGGAGGTCGTGAAGAAGGAAGTCATAAAACTTCTTGCTGCAGGGATCATATATGCTATATCAGATTCGACGTGGGTGAGCCCCACATAGGTAGTCCCTAAAAGGGGGGAATCACTGTCACTAAAAATCTTTTGAATGAACCTGTCACCACCCGATTGGTAACCGGGTGGCGTGTTTGCATTGACTACCGCCAATTGAATGCCACAACTCTTAAAGATCATTTTCCATTGCCATTTATCGATCAGATTTTGGAACGTCTTTCCGGTCGATCGCATTTTTGTTTTCTAGATGGATATTCGGGGTATAACCAGATTTCTATTGATCCTTTGGATCAAGAGAAGTCTACGTTCACATGTCCCTACGGGACTTTTGATTACCGACGGATGCCGTTTGGATTATGTAATGCGCCGGTGACTTTTCAACGCTGCATGCTCGCCATATTTTCTGACATGGTGGAGCGTTGTCTTGAGGTTTTCATGGATGACTTCTCGGTTTATGGGGCATCTTTTGATGAGTGTCTATATAACTTGGACAAGGTGCTGCAGCGGTGCGAGGACACACACTTGGTCCTCAATTGGGAGAAATGTCACATGATGGTGACGGAAGGAATTGTGCTAGGACACAAGGTGTCTAGCAAAGGTCTTGAGGTAGACCCCGTAAAAATTGAGGTGATTTCTAAGCTACCCCCACCAAACTCTGTAAAAGGGGTGAGAAGCTTTTTGGGACACGCCGGGTTTTATCGGCGATTCATCAAGGATTTTTCTAAAATCGCAAAACCTTTATCCGAATTGTTGGAAAAAGATGCAGTTTTTGATTTCAATGATAAGTGTCTTCACGCATTCAAAGTTTTGAAAGAAAAGTTGATTTCGGCTCCGGTTGTTCAAACGCCGGATTGGACAAAACCATTCGAATTGATGTGTGACGCTTCCGATTATGCAGTGGGAGCCGTTTTGGGGCAAAGGGTAGATAATAAGCCCGTTGTGATTTTTTACACCTCCAAAACACTTAATGATGCTCAATTGAACTATACAACTACAGAAAAAGAGTTACTTGCCGTCGTGTTTGCTTTTGAAAAATTTCGCCAGTACTTAGTGGGTTCTAAAGTAGTTGTGTGGACCGATCACGCTGCGATAAAATATTTGATGGAGAAGAAGGATGCAAAGCCTAGACTAATTAGGTGGATTTTGCTTTTACAAGAATTTGATATTGAAATCAAGGACAAGTCGGGAATTGAAAATGTGGTGGCTGACCACTTGTCTAGGTTAGAAAGGGTAGATGAACAAGGTTTACACATACCCATAACCGAGACGTTCCCCGATGAACAACTTTTGAAAATTGATTCTAAGGAACCATGGTTTGCTAATATTGTTAACTATTTGGCTTGCGGGATCATCCCGAAAGACTGGTCTTATCAAGAGAAAAAGAAATTATTTCATTCTTTGAGATACTATTTTTGGGATGACCCAATTCTTTTGAAGCAGTGAAGGGATGGTATTCTTCGCAGGTGTGTGCCGGAGGTGGAGTACGAGAGTGTTCTCCACCACTGCCATGCGTCGCCTACGGGAGGACACCATGCTAGTTCACGGACAACAGCCAAAGTGTTGGAAAGCGGCCTTTATTGGCCAACTTTGTTCCGGGATGCCTATGATTTTGTGAGGCAATGTGACCCGTGCCAGCGCACATGTAACATTTCAAGGAGACAAGAGATGCCCCTGAATGTATTTCAGGAAGTTGAGGTATTTGACTTATGGGGCATAGACTTCATGGGACCCTTTGTGTCCTCAAATTCAAATTTATATATCTTGCTTGCTGTTGATTATGTGTTGAAGTGGGTGGAAGCAATCCCCACAAGGAGTAATGATTCGAATGTAGTGTGCAGGTTTGTGAAAGAAAATATATTCTGTAGGTTCGGGATACCCCGAATGATCATAAGTGATGGAGGCACACATTTCCGGAATCAGAAATTTTCGACACTTTTGAAGAAATATGGGGTCAAGCACAACATCGGCACCCCATATCATCCACAGACACAAGGACAGGTGGAGGTTTCAAATCGGGAAATCAAGAAGATTCTAGAACGGACAGTGGCATCCACAAGAAAAAATTGGAGTGCCCTACTACCGGACGCACTTTGGGCGTATAGAACGGCGTATAAAACACCTATAGGCACCACGCCTTTTAGGTTGGCGTATGGCCAGGCTTGCCACCTTCCGGTGGAGCTGGAGCATAAGGCCCATTGGGCGCTAAGAAGGCTGAACTTGAGCTATGATGAAGCTGGGAAAAAGAGGATGTTTGAATTGAATGAATTAGATGAGTTACGCATGACGGCATATGAGAATGCCCGCATCTACAAGGAGCGTACAAAGCTGATCCATGATCGACATATCGAGCTGCGCACATTCAAGAAGGGAGATAGTGTTCTATTGTTTAACTCCCGTCTCAAATTGCATCCCGGGAAGCTGAAGTCCCGGTGGAGTGGACCCTTTGTAGTGGAAGAGGTGAGACCGCATGGTGCGATTCTTGTGCGTGATGGAGATGCCACGTTCTTGGTGAATGGGCAGCGCTTAAAGTTGTATTTTGGTGAAAACTACAAGAGAAAAGTGAATGAGGTCAAACTCATTACACTTGTGGATGAATGAGATGATTGTCACACCGTCTAGCCTAAGACGTTAAAGAAGGGCGCTTGTTGGGAGGCAACCCAACCATTGGTACATTAGGTTAGGTTAATTTAAGTCATAGATTGCTTTTATTTCGTTTAATTTTAGTGTAAAGAAGATACCTTGATCCATTTGTTCAATGTGCAGGCACAGGCAGGGTCGCTACCATCGACACACTGGTCGATGGTATCGACATGGGTTCAGGTTGACAGCTGCAAAAATCGCACTGAGTCGATACTATCGACGGCCCCGTCGATGGTATCAACATACCTAAAGGCAGGTCGCAATAAAAGTGTCGATGGTATCGACATGCCAGTCGATACCATCGAGATCTCTGGAGAAGTTCAGACGAATTTTGCTCAGTCAACTCGATACCATCGACGGCCAAGTCGATGGTATCAACATGATCACAGGTTGAATGCAACAAAACGGCAGTGTCTTAATAAAAGCAGTCGATACCATCGACCCAAGTCGATGGTATCGACATCCATGTCACCGATCCGCGCCAAGGCATCGACGACGATTGCGAGTCCACGTCAGCGATCCGGGTGCCGTCAGCAATCCGGGTTTCTCGATCCAGCAAACGTCAGCCGTCGATACTCGCGAGGGAGGCGGATACCAGCGAGACGCGTCGATACCATCGACCCGCGTCGATGGTATCGACGGGCAATAGTAGCGCCGGCCAAGTCTATTTAAGGAGACTTGCAACGTCATTTGACGTCACACCTTCAGAGCAAACGTCCTCCTTTGCGCCGAGCATCTCCCCCGAGCCTCCAAGACTGAAGAGAAGCGACATCGAGCGAGGATCTTCACCGAGCGGAGAATTTCTTCTCCATCTTCACCGAGCTCTCTTCTTCTAATCCCATCTTCTCGCAACCATGGTGCATGTCGCCGGAGCTTCGTCATCGCGCGCAAATCCCATGGAGATCGAGGAGTTCGTTCCTCCCCCGACCGCTTCCGTTCCTCGCCCACGCCTGGTTCACCCTTCCATGGAGGCGAGGAAGGTCTACGAGGAGATTATGAAGCGGAAGATTGAGCCGACCCGGTATGTGGACCGGGGCATGCTTCAGGAGCTTGGTTTCAAGGCCAACTTGGCCTATGTGCTTCACGGACAAGCACGTCACACCAGCCGACGTCCCGACGAGCTGCAGTACCATGCGGATGGGCAGCCATTTTTCTGTGAATGGCCCACCTATAAGGAATTGGTGGCAGAGTTTATGGCGTCCCTCGACGTCTGCGTCGTGCCAAACGACGTGGTGGCGTCGGATCATGAGTGGATCAGGGGCCGGGTGTCCTTCCGGTTGTTCAACAACAACTACAACATCACGCTGGTCCAGTTCAATAAAATCTTCAATTGGTTCCACTCTCCACATGATCACCGATGTCCGGATTTCCGCACCGACTACGACAAGATCTTCGCCGAGCTAGTTACAGTGCCGGCAGGAAAGACCGTGAGCTACCATAATGCAGCGGTAGCAGATTTTGAGCACCCTTTCGTCCGGGTTCTTCACCGGATGTTGAGCTTGACGTTCTTCGCTCGGAGTGATTTGGCGTTGAGCAAGTTTCAGGAGAGCGATCTCTTCTTCCTCTACGCACTCCTGAAGCGACAACCATGCAACTGGGGGGCGTTCTGGCTACAGCGCGTCCTGGCGGTGAAGAGGAGTACAAGGAAGGCTCCGATCCATTTTGGTGGGATCATCACCAAGTTGGCGTCCTACTTGGGGCTGAATTTTTTAGTCCATGACTCCGATTTCCACAAAGAGTAAGGTGAACGTGCAACACTTGCACCGTTCAAACCTTATCCTTCTCCGGGATGGGTTGGCGTACGCACATTGCCACGTCAACCAAGCTTATCAGGAGCGCTCACTGCCGGACGACGTCTTCAACATCGAGGGCGCACAGCATTTCCGGTGGCCAATCATAGTCATCGAGTCCTCCGAAGAAGAAGGCGGCAACGACGAGCAAGGAGGCGAGGCTAAGGAGGAAGAGGAGGCTTTCACACCTCTTCGCGCACGAGTAGCACCACGGAAGCATCCTAGGATGCATCCGGGTGCGTCTTCATCATCACAGCCCCAGCCGCCATCACCACAGCCCTCGCAGCCAGGCGAGGATGTCTACTCCATGCAGGGAATGTACACAATGCTGCAGGATATACATCAGACACAGCAGCAGCATCTAGAAATGTATACCGGTATTCATGATACTACGAGCCAGTTACTTGATAATCAACGGGCTATGTTCGAGAATGAATGTCTCCTCCTCGACAACCAACAGCAGATACACAATCGGTTGCAAAGGATGGAGATGCAACAGGAGCCCTTTTACGACCATTACTGGAGTCAGAGCTACTTTGGAGGCTATCCACAGCCTCCGCCGAGGACCCATTATGATATGAGCTTCCAGGGGGAGTATCCTTCTTGGGATCCTACGGCCCCGCAGTACCCACCTCCGCCTCCACAAGAATGATCAGGGTATCTCTGTTCCACTCTTAAGATTGTTTTTGACTATGAGGCCATAGTCGAATTCAAGCTTAGGGGGGTAGCTGGAACAACTCTATCTTTTCTTTTGTTGGTTTTTAGTTTTTGCTTTGCTTTTTGTTCTTGCATTTTTAGTTTTTGTTTAGGATCCACATCTATCTAGTGTAACTGTGGATGTCGTAAAAGTTGTCATCTCACTGTGTATTCATGGGAAATTTAAGGGAATTTTAAAATTTTTGTGTCTTTTGGGTAGCTTGACTTGGTTGTCCTTGGGGAACTTGTCCGATGAAAATGATTGATTATGTCAACTTTAAAACAATATGTCACACCTATACTCCCTTTGACTCATGAAAAGTGGATAGTAACGGTTGTTTGAGCCTAACCTAACCAAATGGTAATGAGACCTTAATTGGACGTAAGAGAGAGAACCCTTTGAATCACTACACATGTCAGTAAGGAGGGACACATAATACTCTTCAAAGGTTCAGTCATCTAATCTTGTGATCATTCCACTTCATTTTTCCATAATCCACCTAAGAATTGAAAGTAAAGTACAATTTTAATTCTTTCTTGTGTGCATAGCATTTAGATAGGAGTTGCATTGATATTTTCTATACTTTTGCATAAAAAGAGAAAAATATAGGGATTCATGCACATTACCTTTAGGTGCATGCCATGTAGTTGCACTCATGACTTTCATGATTATCATGCATAAAGTACACCATGTATCTCAATTTTTCCCCAAAAAAGTGATCTAAACTGTTCCATACCTTCAAAATATTGCAAAGATTTCCAATCATGAAGAAAACAGCCCAATACATGTATCTCTAAGCAATTATGGATATGTGGGCTACAAGAAAAAAAAAGGAGAAGAAAGTTTTTTTTTCTGAAAATATGAAAAAATTGAGAAAAGAAAAAAAAAGAAAGAGAATTTAGAAGGAAACAGAATAAGAGGGAGAAAGGAACATGATATCACTCGCATTACAGGGAAATTGAGTACATGATGTGGCTTAATTATATTTCCATCTCATTTTGAGGTGGAAGGTTAGTGCATGCATCATTTCAACCAATTTAGGCATTAGGGCATTTTTAATGTGCATTTGCATCACGTAGGACATTTTGTTTTATGCATATTGAAACTGTGCAATACTTCCAAGTTCTTCCATGAACCACCTATTCCATCCACCCGTTGCTCGGATTGGTAGGCCACTGTGAATTTCTCCTCACTAATGATTATCAGGAGAACTGCTTCCATGTAGATGGTAGTTAGGGCGAGCAATGTAGTGTAGGCGATCACAAGATGCACCAATGCTGAATCGGCGAATTTTATTATGTTAACTGCCTTATGTGATAGTGTTCATCGGTTTGAAGGATAATTTCTCTTATTGATAATCATTGTCGCCTTTAGGGTAATTACTGTTATGTGGTTAGAGAAGGCCGGTTTGAGAACGCTCAGTGGGAGTCACATGGGATGTTGGGTTGGTGTGCTGATTTTTAGTAGACATCTGCAATTCTATTCTAAGGATCAGTTGCTCGAGGGCGAGCAATGTTCAAGCTTAGGGGAGTTTGATGCGATGATTTTGAGTCGCATTTATAGACCTTTTTCATATGTGTTTTGTGCTCTAATTACTCATTTTTATGGATAATATTGCATAATTCACTCATTTCGGTCTTTTCCATCATTCTATGTCAAATCCCCTTTGTTTTACCATTTTTTGAGCATTATTTATCATATTATCATAATTTGTGCGGATTTACTTGGTCTTATTGTGAAATTTCAAGAAAAACAAGTATTTGCTTCCGTCGATACCATCGACGGAAGTCGATACCATCGACGGAAGTCGATACCATCGACCAAGCCACATGTTGCCAGCCGAGAGGAGCAACACAGAGTCGATACCATCGACACTCAAGTCGATGGTATCGAGATCCCTTCAGATTGCTGGAGAGGAATCCGTCGATACCATTGACCCAAGTCGATGGTATCGAGATGACCACAGGCGCTCAGACGAAAAGAAAAGAAAGCTGCCGCTAATACGCTGGGTCGATACCATTGACCCGCGTCGATGGTATCGACGCCGGCAGATATGCGTTGGATCTGTTTTGATCTCGATCGGACGGCTGTTGTTATTTGATGACCTAATTAGGGACTTATACCTAATGACGGCCGCCCACACGAGAGGAGAGGGGAATTTGGCATTGCACGAGTGCCGAGGAAGGAGGGAAAGGAGAACGGAGGCCAGAAGCTCATCCCGGGGTGATTCGGACGCTGCGGAAGACGAATTCCACCACCGACAGGCGGGGAAGCTCGTATTCTACGCTAAGGATCTACCGGTTCTTCTCCGTTCAGGGGTTTTCCCACTTGTTTCACGTTTTTCTTATGAATTCCCCTATTTCTACCATGTATTCGTGTGAGATGAACATGAGAGGCTAAAACCCTCCATCTTTAGGACCGGGAGTAGCACGGGAATGCATTGTATGACAATTTTATATTGATAATTCATATTTTCTCTCTTAATTCCGTGGTATAGTTTCGTTTTCTCCATATATATTGTTATGCTTAATCACCATAATAATAACTTAATGCCCTTAGTCACTTCGACAGAAGGATTAACAGTTGAAAAGAGACGAAACCTACATTAATCGATAAAACCCTTGACAAAGGAGTTGTAAAATTAATGGTGGAAACTGAGAGATCGTTTATAATGCGCTTAGTTTAGGGGAATGATTACTACGATGGTGGAATCAACCTAAACCTAAGTAGTGAGTTACACCACGACAGTGGGTAATTCTGTTTTCAGGCCACTACCCGGATAGAGAGAGAAGAGTGAGGAATTATATAAAACCTAATACAATGTTGACCCGCGGCGAAACCGCAATCCTAAAGATATCCTTTTGAATTGATTAAATTAACCTTTAATCAATTGTTTTCATTATTTCATTTTATTTTCTTTTAATTTCGACAACAAACCTTACTTTGTTATTCGGCCTAGCTGATTGCGATTAGTTAGTAGAAGTCTCCAATAATTCACGTGTCCCTGAGTTCGACTCGGGCCTCACAAAGGCCTATATTACTCGACGCGTATACTTGCGTTTAAGCACGTAGTAAAATACACGTCAAAATACCTTCTTTTTCTGAATCCAAAAAGTATTTTTGCATATTTTTCTGACCATCAATGAATTAGTTATGAATTTTTAAGCATCGACCAATCAGGAAATTGCAAATCAGAAAACCAGAGGCGAGAAAGAAGAGAGAGAGGGAGAGGGCTGCAGCTCTGAGTTGGCCCAATCAGATCCGGCCAACTCAGCCAACCACTCAACAACATCAGCTGATTTAGGCGCAAAATCGAAAGAGAGAAGACCCAATGAAAAGACCAAAAATCCCTAGACGAAAAACCAATGACAAAAAAAAAGAGGAAGGTTAAAGAAGGAAAACCATACATGACCTTGTTCCCCCACGAACACTATGTGAAACCAGTGCATAGAGAGGTGATCTTCGAGTTCCAGAACTCGATCCAAGGGAAACGAAGCAAAGATGCCTAAAGGAGCTTTGTTTCTAAGATTCTGTAGGACTCAACGAGCCAAACCACGGAGAGAACGGCCATCTACAGCCTGAGATAGGCTCTCCGCCATTACTAAAAGAACCAAGAATCTCGGGAAGAAAGAACGGGTTGAAGAAAAATCAAACCAATGGTGGGGAAAGAACAACCATCGAAAACCGGAGCTAAAGGTCAATTCGGCAAGCAAAAAGGTGAACTAGAAGTTTCCAATCACTGAGAAGGTCAAAAACCAAAAGAATGAGGCGAAACTACAATACCTTCAAATTGAGCAAACCAGGAACCCCTGTAGCTCGCCCATGCCTCTAGGAGTCAAACCCGACCAAGAGAAGCTGCCACCGAGCCGTAGGAGACCACCGCTGAAGTCGTCAGTGACGAACCAGGTAGTCACAGAAGGGAGTAGAAATTGTAGGGCGATCGATTCCAAAGCGTCCATTGGCGACGATCACAGGGTGCTTGAGGATCGTCGGGGAGGCCCTATTTATAGGAGTGGAGCTAGGGTTCCACGGGAAAACCGTGCAGAGAAGGAAACAGGGGAGGCAGGGGAAGCTTCTCTTCGACTGGGCAATTGAGAGAAGGATTCCCCATCAAAGTAAGGATCTCCAAAACGGGAAAGAAGTGAGGATTGCGAAAAGAAAGCCTGAAATCCATGGGGAGAATAGGGGAAAGAGATCTAAGCCACAGAAATCGCCTGCTGCTATTCGGAGAGATCCGAGTTTGATTAGGACTAGGCGGGAGAAGGAGGAGGATCCAGAGCCATTGATTGAATCTACAAAATCTGAGATTAAAAGGGAGTCGTCCGATCAGGCCGAAATAAGAGGAAATAAAAATCCAAGCAGCATGACAACATATAATTCGAAAACTATAGTCCCAATGTGAATAGGATTAAAGTGACATTGCAATTAATGTAATTTATATCTTTCCTCTTTTAAGGGTCCAAAACTTATCCAAATTAAACCAAACTTGACATACAATAAACATGTAGATTCCGAATCTCCAATTAGATTTTACTTTTGGAAACATTACATATGT